>LR990118.1:1200000-1667500 GCA_905147225.2 Euproctis similis | reverse complement strand
TGATCCAGAGGTCCGGGTTCGAATCCTGACACTGGCTCACACCAATGACTTTTCAAAATCGTTTGCGGAAGTTAAGTGTGATAAATATCGATGTCTGAAAACTTTGTGCCCGGTATGGCAATAGGTTCGCCACCTATTCCATTTGGGACGTAAACATAAGGGCGAGACAGGGCTTAACGGCCGCTGCCTACACCTTCGGGTAAGGCGTGAAGTTATGTTATGTTAAATCCGGTATTCGGTATTGTGCGTATTATTACTTAAAATTTAGAGATTTTCTAAAATACTATTCCAATTTGCTTTGGATGAGATTTGAGTGAAATTAAAATATCTAGTAGACTCTGTAGTACAGCGACTAGTATTTTTAAAGTTATTATAAAAAAATAAGTTATCGTATAAAGGTTCCGTATTTTGGTATGACGGTACCCTAAGAAATTAAAAATGGCAGAAACACTAGTATTTAGGAATGTGACATTAAACATAAGAAAACGATTTTTGATTAAACAATTAATTTATTACAATGAAAAAATCGATAATTAATAATCGTATTTATTTAAGAAAATAATCGATTTATTTAAATTAATGGATTTTTAAATTTTTGGGCAATATGTACAATTAGTTTTAGGGGGTCATGTCAAGAGCGTGCACGTCGCGACCCCTGCCGTCCCAGTGGGACGCAATCTTGACCGAAGCAAACTGAGCCGGACGGGCTGCTCCGGCGTGACCCGGAAGCGACGGGCACCGATTAGCCCCCGTCGGTGCGGCTGCATGCGCATGCGGCGAAGGGGGACGCCACCCTTCACGCAGCGCCAATCCTGGTGGGACGAGGAGAGGGGAGTGCCGTATTGGCACGTGGAATGTTAGAGGTAGTATGATCAGAAAGATGAATGAGATGATGAATGTAATAAATGAGAGATGCCTGGATGCCTTATGTTTGACGGAGACAAAGCGGAGGGGGAGTGAGACCGAGGACCTCCCCGGTGGCATGGTAGCCCTATGGTCCGGAGTGGACCAGGACGTCCGTCCTAGTGGGGGTGTTGGAGTCGTTCTCTCCTCCCACTTTGCTTCCGGAGTGAAAGATTATGAGTTGGTAGGCTCAAGACATCTTTGGGGTCGAATAAAACTGGGGATCACGCGAGTTTTCCTGGTCGCAGCTTATGCTCCCGTAAGCTCCGCGGATCCCCGCGAACTCGAGGAGTCTTGGGAATCTGTTAGGGATATTCTGAATCTGGCTGAGGGACATGAAAGGATAATTCTGTGTGGTGATCTTAATGGATGGATCGGAACCAAGAGAGATGGCCTGGAGGCTGTACTTGGTCCGAATGGTGACAAGAGAGTCAATGATGCTGGTAAGCCCATCTTGGACGTATGCCTGGAACGGAACCTCGATGTGTCTAACACATTATTCCGTCATAAAGATATTCACACGTATACGTGGAGACGGAATGAACAAAAGAGTATGATTGATTTGATTTTGGTAGATAGTCGTCTCCGAAATACTCTAAAGGGATACACGAGCCTACAGAGGCCCCACTCTTGATACGGACCACTACCTGGTAGTAAGCCGTTTCGTGGGCCTTTCAAGAAGTGGAGACACTGGCGAGTGCGTACCCATTTCGGAGAGCTTGAAAAGATAAAATGTGAGAAATTAGAAGGTGAAAGTGTACGGAGTATGTAAGACCTAGTCAGTAAAAGACTCAATGAGACGAGTCTTTCTGACTTAGGTTTTGAAGAATGCTGAGAAAGAATGAAAGAAAGTATAGTGGATATTGCAAAAGAAGTATGTGGTAGTGCAAAGAGGCATAGGCATAGGCATAGGATTCTGAGAGGTGATGCCTGGTGGGACGAGGATGTGAAATCCAGCGTCGAAAGAAAGAAAAAAGCATGGTTGGATTATGTCTCAAGTTTGAATCAGAATGTTAGTATGACAGAGAAAAAGTATGAGACCTACCGCCGCTGCAGGAATGTTACCAAAGCCTTAGTGAAAGCGAAGCGTGAAAGACTAGTTGCGAATGAGGAAGTGAGGTTGACGGAGAACTTCGAGGCGAATAACAAACTCTTCTGGAGGGAAGTTAGAAAGTCTCGGGGTTCTTCGTCAACATCCAGAATGGACAAAATTATGTCTAAGGCTGGTGACATTCTTGCAAACCCAAGCGATGTATTGGGCAGGTGGAGTGAGTATTTTGGGGAAATGTACGAGTATGTTCCTGGTATGTTTCTATGTTTCTGGCATGGCAGCTGGAATTGATATGATGTCTGCTTAATGATCAAATACGGTGGAACCTGTGCCCGGGACTCTTTCCTGACCTTGAGCAATCTGTGCTGGAGGTCAGGTAAGGTTCCCACGGACTGGAGGCGCACTGCATACGTGCCGGGATTACGTATGCAGTGCTCCAGTTACAGGGCCATCAGTTTGATCAGTTTAGCAGCAAAAGTGTATGGGAAAATAATTGAAAGGAGAATGAGGGTGATATCTGATAGAGTGTTGTGGGAGGCTCAGGGTGGTTTTAGAAGCGGACGAGGGTGCATGGATCAGATTTTTTCTCTCCGCGACATCGTGGAGAAACAACTGGCTGTTAACCGGAAGGTTTTCTGCGGTTTTGTGTATCTGGAAAAAGCGTTTGACAGAGTGTTACGAAAGGATCTGTGGGATATACTCCCGGGCTACGGGGTGAGCGGAGCACTGCTGCGCGCTGTGCAGTCCACTTACGAGGACTGCACAGCGTGTGTGCGTGTTGACGGCGGCTTGTCCCCCTGGTTTGACGTCAATATCGGCGTCAAACAGGGTTGCGTGCTGTCCGCTCGACTGTTCATCCTATACCTGGACAGTTGTCTCCAGAGAGTGAGATCGATGGATGTAGTGATGCAAATGGGTGACCTAGTTGTGAGCTGCCTGCTTTACGCAGATGACGCCGTGCTTCTGGCCGAATTGCCGTCGGACCTGCAAATACTAGTCACTACTATGAAAGATGATTGCATGATTAAAGGCTTGCAGTTGAATGCGACGAAAACGAAAGTTATGGTGTTTGAAAGGGAGGAATCCAGAACAGATGCAAGGATAATGGTTGATAATGTAGTGCTGGAACAGGTGAATGAAATAGTATATCTTGGATGCGCTTTTAGCAGGGATGGAAGGTACGCCACGGATGTAGAAAGACGAGTGGCGATAGGAAATAGCGTAAATGGAGCGTTGGCCAGATTCCTGGGCGCAAAAAACGTCAGCAGAAAGCCCAGCTAGCAATCCACAATGCAGTCCTGATCCCAACGCTAACTTATGGAAACGAGAGCTGGGTATGGTAGAGTGTGCATGAAAGTAGAATAAACGCGGTAGAAATGAGGTCACTGCGCAAAATCTGCGGAGTGACTCTCGCTGACCGCGTAGGAAACAAGGTTGTAAGGAAGGAAGTTGGTTTGAAAGAGAGTGTTGGTGTAAAAGTAAGAAAGGGCATGGTTGGTTCGATGGTTCGGACATGTAGAAAGGATGGATGATGCAAGACTGACCGAGCATTTGACACGATTGACCAGATATACAATGCAAAAGCGGATGGATGTAGGAGTCGAGGACGGCCAAGACACACATTACATGACCAAATAGAACGTGTTATGGAGGAAGGTGATGTTAGGAGCCTCAAAAACCGACGCGCGTGCATGAAAAGAGTTATGAAAGTCAACGAAGCGAGTGAGTATCCATGTAACATAACATAACATAACTTCACGCCTTTTGTAGCCGAAGGTGTAAGCAGCGGCTGTTAAGCCTCGTCTCGCCGTTATGTTTACGTCCCAAATGGAATAGGTGGCGAACCTATTGCCATACCGGGCACAAAGTTTGTCAGTCATCGGTATTTATCACACATAACTTCCGAAAACAATTTCGAAAAGTCATTGGTGTGAGCCAGTGTCTAGAATCGAACCCCGGACCTCTGGATCAGAGGTCGTGCGCTCGCCCACTGCGCCACCGAGACTTTTAAAAAGTATCCATGTAATATTTAGTAATTTGGAAATATACAATAAAAGAGAACATATCAACCAAATGTCGGCTGATAAAATTGTATTATTCATCGACTCCATCTAGTGAATATTGGAATAAATAAATAACTAAACTGTTTCAAAGGTATAGAAGGAATGCGGTCATTGATGGCGTTAAAAATAACATTATGGAAAAAGTATTCTTTAGTAGTTTTCGTTCCGGGCCAAACTTAATATCGGGGCGTTGCAGATGAAATAAAGTCGGTAATATGTAATTGAATGATTAATAAAATAATCTGTTATTAATCGATTAGTCATATAAAAATAATTACTAAATTTAATAGATTTTTTTACTTTTAGATGTTGATTTTTAATCGATTATTTCAATAATCAATTATTTTTTCACATCCTTACTAATGTTCGTTAGTGATTATTTTTTTAGACGCTCTTCATTATTGTTCGCTTGTTCTATCGGTCAGTATCATATATCGGTGTCAAGTTAGTGAAAGTGCTTTCGTTATTTCGTAATTTTATAATGGCGGAGTATTCAAATGCAGAGTACTATGATATGGTTATGTGTGTGGGTGCATCGGAGGGAATCCTTACTGCAGCGCGCGAACTTTATCGACAACGTCACATTGATGGAAGAGAGCTGGAGAATCAGCGAAGACTTCCTTCTTATGCATGCTTCAGGAGGCTGGTCAACCGTTTGCACTCAAACGGTTCTTTCCACAGTCCAAACTCTGAAGGACGATCGAGTGACCGTGCGGATGCTCGTGTGGAACAGAATATTTTGGATCACTTTGCTGAAGATCCAACTAGAAGTACTAGAAAAGCCTCTGTCGTATTAGGTGTGTCTAGAATGAAAGTATGGAGAACTTTAAAAAAAGATAATCAGCATGCTTACCATTACCAGCGCACACAACAGCTGACAGAAGCAGATTTTTTATTGAGACTGCGATTCTGTGAGTGGTATCGTAGTCAGGTTACTGCTGACCCTATGTTTTCGTCTCGGGTTCTATGGTCTGATGAGGCTACCTTTACTCGTTTTGGACTATCCAATAGCCACAACGAGCACTACTGGTCCCATGAAAATCCACATGCTTTTCGTCAAAGCCATTTTCAGCACAGGTGGAAAATTAATGTGTGGGCCGGTATCATCGGTGACAAATTGATAGGCCCTGTATTTTTGCCGGACCGGTTGAACGGTGAAATCTACTTGGAAATGTTGAGGACCACCTTGGAGGAAGAACTTGAAGGCCTTCCTTTGTTAGTTTACCGCGACATTATTTTCCAGCAAGACGGCGCGCCAGCGCATTACACTCGTTCTGTACGCGAATATCTGGACGATCGCTTTCATGCGTGGATTGGACGTTCTGGAACTGTTCCATGGCCACCACGGTCGCCCGATTTAACGCCAATGGACTTTTTTTTGTGGGGATATTTGAAAAGTGTGGTGTATGCTACGCAGTGTGAAACTGTGAATGATATGCGTCAAAAAATTGTGGAAGCTTGTGGTACTCTAACACCGGAGTATCTGAGCCGCGCCACACAATCTGTATCGCGGCGTGTAAACCTATGTGTTACGAGAGGAGGACAGCACATTGAACCTTTTTTGTAGTCACGCTGAGAAATGGTAAGTGTTCACCATAAATCTTAAACGAAAAATCTGGTTAGATATGTATTAAACTATGAATGAATTTTATTTAATCAGAATGAAATACAAAATTTTTATTTTATATCTCACCATAACTTAGCAATATCGGCTCTACTACTACAGAATAAGGTCTAAATTTTTATATCCGTGTTGTAGGTACACAAGAAATTGTACCATATGTTACGATTTCTTGTGTATGTGTGTATGTGATATCAATGAAAGTCTTTATAGTAGGGTGACCATGTCAAATATTATTATTTGCGGACTCAGTAGGAATTATTTTTTTTTTTTCAGATCTAAAATTTCGACTTATCACATTTTAAATATAGCCATCCGATAGGCAATTCCATCCTGTATCCACCCATCGCGGCTTGATATACCCAATGTGGGACACGCTGTATATGATCAACGAATGAATATATATGTCCATTTGATGACCATATTTATTGACTAATATTTTTTTCCCTTTAAATAACTTAGTTACACCAGAGGCAGTAGAATTACAATTTAATTCTATTCAAAATATTCGGTCCCTTACAAGAACCCGAATTTTACGCAACTTTCAAAACGGAAAATGTTGTCAGGGAAACCTCAATACTTATGTTCCATCATCAACTCATTATACTTCAAGTTGCCAGGTGCGTCGTACAACTTTGTTTATAACTTTTCAAATTTGTCTCAACTGGCAATTATAAGTTTCGTTTTTACCTCAACTCGCCGTAATATTTTGGTATCGCTTACAAAGTGTCAACTCTAAGATTTAAGAGTTATTTAGAACTGTCTTGTGTTTACTTAATAGGTTAGACTTACTGAATGTATTCCACTCTATAAAAAAAAAAACAGTTTTAATAATGAAAAAGTCTCCGCCTCAGTACCAAATACCATTTTTTTTAAATCTCAAAACTAGATGTGGAGAACTTTCACCAAAACAATATTTTCATAATTTATATAATTATATAAATTATGAAAATATTGAGAATACTAAGAATATCGAGAATAGAATTATAGAAGATCAATATTTCTCATTTACCTCATGATGCAGTAACTATCACCATATAATACAATCATACAAAACAATGCACTCATTCATCCGATCAAGTCACAAACAGTCGCACACCTACTAGAAGAGTCATAAGAAGACCGTTCATACGTATTTATAATAAATTTCTCGCCACTCTCAATGTAAACAAAACCATATACAAAGACTCATTGTAATCGTAGTTCAGTGCAGTGTAAATAATATTCAATATCGTTCAGAACATTTAGACTGTTAATATTTAATAAACACTATTTGTGACAAACTTATAAAAATAAGAAAATATAATTAACTTTCATATCATACATATTTGTGTCATTTAATTCTCCACCGATAAATATAAATTATAGGAGGTAACTAATCCGTAGTAGCGGAATGCTAAAATATTTTCTGCTTGCAAAACTTAATGTTGGATAGAAAATAATGATTTTTTGGTATTAAAAGTATTAAAACACTAAAAAGTATGTAAAGTATTTATAATAAGTAAAAAAAAAAACAATAATGGTATTTTGTGAATAAAGCCAGGATATTTAAGGATTAAACATTTACACATTACATACAGCGCTCTCTAGTTTCCTAAATAAGAAACTTATCTTGGTTATAGAACTGGACATAATTCTCTAACAAATGTTTAAATGTTAAGATGTTTAAAATTCACGGATATCCCGCAACTTCTACTACCTATCCTGTGAAATCCGAGCGCGATTTTATAATTTAGGCATAAGTAATTCAACCCCCTATCCTCACATGCTGAAATTATTAAAAAATTAGGCAAATTAATAATGCTATGTGGTCGTAAAATTTTCAGCATAATTTTAATTATGATAACGTGTCGTTTATTCTGAAAGGAAGGACCCTCATATATTAGAAGGATTAAACTTAAAATAACGAGGTAAACGAAGGCTCGTGTACATTGTTACCTAATGTTTTCTTCGGTGATGAGGCACATATTATGTAAATGGGTTCCGTCTATGATTTTGAAAGGGTTTTTATATATTATAAAAGAAAATTGGGGATAAACATCACGATTTTGTCACATTTTAATTTTATTTCTAAAGCTTTTCTAAAGTAGTTGGACATTTGACTTTGGAACAGTTCAAAGAAATAATTGTTTTAAAAAAATAGCATATTCAATATTGAATTTTTCTTTGGAGTGGAGGATATAAAACGATTTAAATTTAAAACATACTTAACCATAAATAGCCATTTAAGCCAATCAACAGCTGTCATAGACAAGAGGTATGAACGTTATACTTTTTTAAAGAAATAAAGATGAAAGGAATTGCACGCCATCAACTCAACATTGCGAACAAAACACTGATATACACTTATTGTTTCGTATGGAATAATAATATTAGCAAAACCGTACAACATCTTGACAGAACAGGTTACCAATAACTACATACATAAAACATAACTTCACGCCTTTAGTTACCCGAAGGTGTAGGCAGCGGCTGTTAAGCCTCGTCTCGCCGTTATGTTTACGTCCCAAATGGAATAGGTGGCGAACCTATTGCCATACCGGGCACAAAGTTTTTCAGTCATCGATATTTATCACACATAACTTCCGAAAACAATTTCCAAAAGTCATTGGTGTGAGCCAGTGTCTGGAATCGAACCCGGACCTCTGGATCAGAAGCCGTGTGTTCGACCACTGCGCCACATAAAAACCAACCACTAAATATATCTTATCTTATCAAAACCAATAACTAAATATATCTTAAACTTTATATAAAACTCCAACCAAATGGCTTCTGTAGTTTTTTTTCAATTTTACGTAATACAGATTGTCTTCAAAATGTCCCGAAGGATAAATATGCCGTTTTTGAATCGAAAGTATAGCCTTTAAATTCTTTATTATAATAATGACGTTGTCAGTTTGATAGTGGCGAAGACTGTTGACATACATCAGCTGCAAGTCAGCAATATTATAGTTGAAGTAGTCCAGTAAAAAATCTGCCTGAGAATAATTTAAATAATAATTTGTGAACAGACAAATGTGTATTTCATATATTTTCCGATTTTGATTTTGTTATTCTAAAAGGTCAATATTCTGGGTCAATGATATTCAGCAGAATAATCATTTGTGTAGATAAAAATCTGTCAATCTTACGGTTGAAACCCGTCGCGTTGTTTTTTTAGGATAAAACAAAATATTAGAATATATTAGAGGGTCTCACATACATAAACTACCCTAGTGGTACAGCTGACCCAAACCTAGTTAATGGTATTCGCAAAAACTCTATAATTTGATTTATGATTCCAGAAAAAACCTCATTGATGCTTTCTGAAATATCAAGTTTTGGTAAAACCAACTAAGATTGATACCTACAAATATATCCAATAATAAAAAATAACGAATTCCTCTGTTTTCGTAATATTACTGAACGTTTAGTAGTGATGGCAGGTACACTCAGAATGAAGAAAGAAAAGTAACGTAAAAAAACAGTGTAAATGTTCTGGGTGCAACAAATTTGAGCAGAAAAAGATTGCATGAAAGATTGGTTCATAACGCGATACTGATCTTAACTCAACTCTAACATGGATGATTTAAGATTGATTAAGTAGATATACAATGCAAAAACGAAAGGATAAAGAAGTTGAGGACGGCCCCGACACACTATCCATGATCAAATTGAACGAATCCATAAGAAAGGTGTTGGAAAAACTCACGAGGAGTTATGAAAGTCAAAGAAGCGAGTGAAGGTGTGTGAAAATCGTCATGCTGTCATGTCTCATGCTGCTCTGTTCTCCCTGCCTACTGCGCAAGTGATTTAGTGTGAAGATATTTATATATGTAACCTTGCGCTTTTACTATTTCCAGACTGCAGAAATTATGCCCCGACAAGTGGAATACATGAGGCCCAACTTTGTCAGCCATCAATATTTATCACACAAGATAGCCGAACAGTTATTGGGAAGCCACTCTCATTTTAACCTGAGACTTTAATAAGAAAGATGCTATATAAAAGCAACATCAATATTATATTTTATCTCCTCATAAAATTCTTAAGTTTAGGCAGTGAATTGTTGCAGTTTTCTTTACATGAAATGAATAATTTGATAGATTGTGAAACTATTGCTATGTTATATTATAATAGAAATATTGTAAAGTATTATAAATATTGTAAAGGACCTCATAGAATATTAACTTGAAGTGGTTTATTCTGCATTTTGTTCAGTGAGAGAGGTATCCGGAGAACCAACCTCTGCATCCTTTTCTTAGCCAGCCTTTATGATAAGAGGGAAAGGCCCCATCCCATGTTAAAGGCCGGCAATACTACACGTGTTCCAATTGTCCATAGTCACTTACCATCAGGTAACTTGCTTGTTACTCACTTGCTCGTTTGCCCCATACATAAAAAACGTGACCACTTTTACAAAGTTGAAAATAATTACCTGCTGAGTAAACATTAACAGCACGTGTATTGATCGTAAGAGAATAAGAAAATAGAGTTTAAAATCACGGTTATAAAGTTGGATACAGTTTGTAGCGAGTAAAGTTCCTGAATATATTAACTTCAACAAATCGTTTAAGATCCAAGTTAGTGATACTGAAATTGGACAAGAGCCAATTGGGAATGTATTTTGCAATTATACAAAAAGGAGAAGTCGCTCGAGACTTTGTTTACTAGAGAAACAGAAATATCAAACTAAAGTCCACTTTAATTGAATAAAACTACATTTGAATAAAACAATTTAATATTTTAATAATACACTCGAGAGCAATGAATCCGGGTCACTTAAAGAATCCTAAAAATCTCGGAAACTAAAAATGCTAGGTTAATGCAATAAATTGTATTTAATAGACAATGTAATACTCCTTAAATGAAGGTATTAAAACTTCTTAGTTATTGTAAAGTTATATCATAAAAAAATCAAATTTGAAAAAGGGCCACTTTCGAAGATGGAACTACGAAATTACAGCATTTGGTTTTGCTTTTGTTTGTAATCTGTCATTTATGTGGGTACATAAACCATGTTGATAGTGCTCTATATTCATTATTCAAGCTGAAATTATGTCGCTTACGCCTGAAGAATGCACCAGAATACTTACAATGCTGGAAACCGGCCGGAGTCAGCGCGATACAGCCAGGACTGTTGGTGTGTCGCTGTCAACAGTACAAAGAGTTCTCCGACGTTACGAAGAAACTGGTTCTAACCTACGCAGACCAGGAACGGGCAGAACCAGGTATACCACAGCACGAGAAGACCGATACTTGGTGAACACCATGCTTCGAAATCGCTTTCTCACAGGAACTGAACTCACCAATCAGTTTCGACGCCTCGGAGGAAGTAACCCAAGTGCATGGACAGTAAGACGTCGGCTTGCTGAATCTAACTTAAAACCCCTTAGACCTGCAAACGGCCCTAAACTGGAGCGTGGGCATCGTATTTCAAGACTAAGATATGCCCAGAGCCACGTAAATTGGAGTATTGAAGATTGGTCAAAAGTTATGTTCTCCGACGAATCAAAATTTATGCTCTACAAGCACGATGGAAGACACAGAGTGTATCGAAGACCAGGGGAAAGATTCAAGCAAGCATGCATCGAGGAAAAAGTAGCCTACGGTGGTGGGTCTGTACTTGTGTGGGCCGGAATTTCTTCTGAAAGTCGCACAGAGCTGGTGATCATAGAAAACGGCTCTTTAACTAGCGTAAGATATGTGGAAGAAATCCTCAATGATCACGTTGGTCCATTTATGGTCAATTTAGGTGAGGATGCTATATTTATGCATGACAATGCCCGACCTCATACAGGTAGGATTGTGAATGACTACCTTCAAGAGATGAACATTACTCGTATGGAGTGGCCAGCGCGCAGCCCGGATATCAACCCGATCGAGCATGCTTGGGACGAGCTAGGCAGATGCGTAAAACAACGAAACCCTCCCCCAATCACGCTTCGTGAGCTCAAAATTGCTCTCACAGAGGAATGGGAGAATATTCCCCAAAATCGTATAAGGAACTTGGTGTACAGCATGCCAAACC
Source organism: Euproctis similis (assembly GCA_905147225.2). NCBI lineage: Eukaryota > Metazoa > Arthropoda > Insecta > Lepidoptera > Erebidae > Euproctis > Euproctis similis. The sequence goes on along the minus strand of LR990118.1, from coordinate 1,655,852 downwards.
GCGTAAACGCAGTAATGGAAGCACGAGGAGGCAATACGAAGTATTAAAATTCAAGAAAATCGTAATAAAGTTCAAAAATTTCATGTTTCCTATTTTTGTTTTAAGGAGAGATCAGCAGATTTTTTCTTTATGTAATTTTGTGTTAATAAAATGTATGGTGACTCATATTTTTTTTACTTTCATTTAAGGAGTATTACATTGTCTATTAAATACAATTTATTGCATTAACCTATCATTTTTAGTTTCCGAGATTTTTAACATTCTTTAAGTGACCCGGATTCATTGCTCTCGAGAGTATATAGGGTTTTGTATATTATTATAACATTCAATGGCTAGTTATTTATCATCGGCAATTTTAACTTAGTATACAACACCGGTATAAGCGCTTACACGGCTAGTAGGTAGTAGATAGCTCCAGGGCAACAACCTTTACAAAGACAGGCTTAGCCCTCTTTTGAAGGACCTGAGAATTTGGCTGAATAAGGAGCTTATTCCACGAAGTTAGGTAAGAAATAGATAAAATTATCAGTAATGATATTGAAATTTTGTCCTGATACATACATATAAATTACAAAATGTTTGAAAGAATACACGCCGATGGACTTAGAGGCAAAGATAGTAAGTACATTATAATAACACAACCATCCTTGTGGTGTTGTCGGGTAAAGGGAAAAACGAACCAAAAGTCTGGTGTATGTCAAAACTGTCAATCGGACAGCGCATTGGTCTAATGTAACAAGTCACTTAACAAAATGATCAGATTATGTTTCATTGACACCGAACTGATTCATGTCCGTCTGGCTGGGAGCCAAGCTCTGCTTATATAGACACTCGCATTATACCCTGGATTATATTTTGTTGGGCAACATCGCTGTGTATTTTCAAGTACTCAGTTGCATTATATAATTATGTATAACTTCACGCCCTTATTACCCAAAGATGTAGGCAGGGGTGATAGCTCGAGACAGTTGTGGAATGTCTAAAAGCATGGCCCCTTTACAATTTGCTTGGTAAAAATGATGACGTACATTTTCCGAAAAATCATATATAATTATCCTGAATTTTTAGTGAACCTAATATATTCGTGTACTCTTTCATCAAATTCAATATATATATATATGCAAACAGAGCTAAATTGGATTAATAAGAATATAGAATTATTATTAGGTAATACTGTAGTATTATCTGACTGACACCTATTAGGGCTTATTAACAGCGTGAAAATATAAAAAACTCATAAGCATATTAGAATTACATGACCGACGTTGATAAATAAAAGAAAAATAACATGGAAAATAATAAAAAGAAATTCGCAACACAGTTGTCATTTAGCTATGGTTCCGTAGATTTTTCTGACCAGATATAAATTAAATTTAGCTCATAATTCATGTCTATTAACATCAATATAAATTTATATCATCGCAACGATAAAATATGAGTATCAATGCATCGAAATCAATCCATACATCATAAAAACGCCACAAACCAATTCATTGCTTGACAAACAAAAATTTTATAGCTTCATAAAACACAGTTCAGAACAACACCTTCTGTAACAATAAATTGTCTTTATCAATTTTATTACGTCGTATAAAACGATTTAGCGAACAGATTTCGTGTAAACAATAGATTAAAATAAATCATTGCCTTTTCTGCGTAGTTGGTATAGGAGGTGAACTGGTAATTTTCAGTTGAGATGAAATTATATTTTGAATGAGAAAAATCCACAAGACATTTATTTTAAATGTTGGAAAATCGTTTGTTCAAGATATTATTAATAGAACTTTCACTCAATATATCAGACAAAGAACAGTCACACATTTTGCTCCTTTGGACTTGTTTCTTAACTATTTACTGATATTATGCTACCCCAGACGATCTATTAGGTCGGGGAAAAAGTCTTTTCGCATAACGTAGGTATAAACTTATTATAAAATTTCTTTGACTGTACTATTTGTGTCTGGCTGGTTTTGGTAACATTAAAAAGGTTACATTATAAAGAAAAGAAAAAAATAAAAAAAAGTTGTTTCCCGCTATTTTTCATTTGTTTTTCTCTCCGTAAAAATGAGTGAATCTAATGAAGAAATTCGATACATTTTAAAATTTTATTATAAAAAAGGCAAAAATGCAACTCAAGCAGTGAAAAAAATTTGTGATGTTTATGGACCTGATGCAGTGTCAGTAAGAGTAGCACAAATTTGGTTCAAACGTTTTCAGTCCGGAAATTTTGATGTTAAAGATGCACCTCGCTCTGGTCGCCCTGTTACGAATAAAATGGACGCCATTTTTGAAAGAGTGGAGCAAGATCGGCATATTAGTAGTTACGATGTAGCTGAAGAACTGGGAATTGACCACAAAACAGTTTTGACCCATTTGAAGAAAGCTAGTTATACAAAAAAGCTCGATATTTGGGTGCCACACGAGCTCACTCAAAGAAACTTAATGAACCGTGTACTCATTTGCTATTCATTATTGAGACGTAATGAAACCGAGCCGTTTTTGAAGAGATTGATAACTGGCGATGAAAAGTGGATCATGTACGACAAGAACGTGCGAAAAAGGTCGTGGTCGAAAGTTGGCCAGGCTTCACAGACTGTGGCCAAACCTGGCCTAACACGAAATAAGGTGATGCTGTGTGTATGGTGGGATTGGAAGGGCATTGTTCATTATGAGCTTTTACCGTCCGGCAAAACCATCGATTCTGATCTTTACTGCCAGCAACTGATGAGATTAAAGGAAGCAGTCGAGAGAAAACGGCCGGAATTGATCAACAGGAAGGGTGTGGTCTTTCATCACGATAACGCTAGACCACACACATCTTTAGCCACTCAGCAAAAATTAAGAGAGTTCGACTGGGAGGTCCTAGTGCATCCACCATATAGCCCTGACTTTGCGCCTTCAGATTTTCACAACCCAAAGTTTCTACAGTAACGGGATAATGTCTCTGCCCACAAAATGGCAGTAAGTTATTCAACAAAACGGTACATATATATTGTAAATAAATGTAAATAAACTTTGAAAAAAATGTCTTGACTTTTCATACAAAAATACGAAAATACTTTTTCCCCAACCTATTATTTACGCTTTATATAAAACTGAATTTATACTGTCAACAGCCCTAATATTCGAAAAAATCACCTTTGTAAGAAATTTTACTTTTGAGTGTTTTTTTTTGTTCTTTTACCAATTTTGTAACCAAACTTTAGGTTATAGGCTTTGTGTTATCTGACGTCCTTGAAACAAATTATAATAATTAAAAGGTATAAGATTTAAGAGCCACAATTAGCATAGTAGAAATTTTTAATTTCTAAACACATCGCTTCCTTATACAAAGTTAGATCGAGTCAATTTGGGGCACAATATCTGCTACCTATACCATGAGACACAAAAAGGGTAAAGTTTAATAAAAACTGTATACGAAAAAAATATCGTCAAGCGGGAGGGCAAATGCATATAATTCTGCACAATCACCAGCTACGTGCAATAGTAGATACGTGAGTAGCTTCCCTGAAATATTCACCAGTTACTGTTAATGTAATCTAGGTAGCGAAATAGCAGCGGCAGGTCGAAAGTCAGGCTCGTGGCACCGAGTAATTAGAATGAAAGGGAGAGGCAACAGGGAAACTTGTGACGAGAATATCTTTAGAGACGTCTCGTGGCAGGAATAAGTAGTGACGATTGATTAAGGGCGCTTGTAAGAGTGATTAAACGTCGCCTCTCTGTGAATATTATTAAAGATGGCCCTTTCTCACAAATTGACTTCTTTATGTTTAATGATTAAAATTAGAATTAATTCATCACTTAAAATTGGATATTTGCTTGAATAAGAAAATAAACAGTCAAGTCAAATAATAAATAAACAATTGACTAGACACACTGGTAGAGATCCTTGGTAGCACTATACTAATGCAGTTGTAATTTAGGGGTCTCGGGTACGAGTTTCATTGGAAAAGTGTTGTACTATTTTACAAATAATTTAATAAAATTTTGCAGGTTCCTATCAAATTTGGCTGGGCAGGGAGAGAAACACGAGCAGTGAAGGTGAGTTTTGATGTATGTCGGCATTCGGCAATACTACACCTGGCTCACAAGCCCCGGGATCTGCTCGAAAATTCCCTCTCTACCACACGCTGCACAGTGAAAATTCATGTATTGCTAAGATATTCGTCTCTCTAGTATAACACAATTAAAATCAGTGCTTTATATATCAGTTAGATACAAAACATTTTTTTTTACACAATCAACTAAGCATCGCAGTAACTTTTCAGTATCTGAATTCAAAAATTTATTAAAAGTTTCCTGAAACTGAAACGATCATTAAAGAGCAACAGTTAATTGATGTATCGCGTCAAGAAACCTCCAGCCCTCGGTAGTTAGCCGACGATACTGAATTAGAAATGATAAGAGCGGCGTCTCCTTTCAAATTTATTTCTATACTTGTTGGAGTGCATCAGTGGAGGAAAAATCAGATTACTTAATCGGATAATATGACTACAATAATAGTGGTAGACTCACGCAGTTCGCTACAAGATTGAGCTGGCTTTACCCGTGAAATATCACGACCTATCAAAACATGGACGTAAAGTGGCTCTTGCCGCGTTTCGCTTCGTGAGACAGGTACCCGTAGGCCCAACTCCTTTTCCCCAGGAGGGATCCAGAATGGATGCAAGGATAATGGTTAATGGTGTATTGCTGGAGCAGAATTGTATATCTTCGAAGTGCTTTAGCAGGGATGGCAGGTACATCGCGGATGTAAAAAGAGTGGCGTTAGGAAACAGCGTAAATGGAGCGTTGGACAAATAATAATTATTTTATCATATTTTTTTTTTCACGCAAAATAAAGATTCTGAATACTAGAACGATTCAATTTTATCGAGTTTCCTAAAGCTCACACGCTGTCGGACCGATGATGAAATTTAATATTTGAACCCATAACAATAACGTTATTAGAAATGAAATCACCCCATTGACATAATCACACTTTGACCCCGAACCCTCCCCAAACAGAACAGATGAGGGTGAGACACATAACATCGGAATGTAATTTCTATGTGATACAATAGACATATAAATATAATAGACATATAAATATAATATTTATATATGATTAGAGGTCATTTTAGTTATATTGTAAAAGATTCTAGGATGTTTCAAACACAGTAACTGGTCAACTATTGAACAGAATCATATGAAATTGTTTGCAAAGTGAACCGGTTTCACTATTAACGGATCCCTAACAAACTAATTTACAATATAATACACAATAATAATAATATACGCGCCTTTTTCTACCCGAAGGTGTAGGCAGCGGCTTCGAGTTAAGCTTCGATTTAGCGAATTGCTACGTCTAGTTACGTCCCAAATAGTTCTGTGGTAGTGCCATACACCAGACAGAATGTTGTCAGTCATATTTCACATATAACTTCGGAAAAGAATTCTGAGTCCAGTGTAAGTCAGGAATCAATCCCACGACTTCTTGATTCTTCGTCCAATATTCACACTAACATAGAAATATATTCTGATGTTACTTAATAATGGAAATAAGTGGAGGATCATACCTACTTGGATAATAATTAATTAAAATAATATAATTGTTATCGTGAAGCCATGAAGCGTCCGAACGTAAATTAAACATTCCAGAGTTGTTCAAAAAACATGACACGATTTTTAATCAACTTATTAATTATATTCTTAATTAAATTTCAGCGAAGTTAATCAAAAATTGAGTTCGTATTTGGATGACAGTATCCCGAGGGAATCGCTTATAACTATACGCGCAATGTACATTAATCTTTTTCAGAATACATCTTCGGGGAATAAATTTAAGAACAGAGATGGTCTCGTGGTAATTTTAAGTGGTGCTAAGAGATCAAAGGCAGATTACTATAAAATTGTATTGTCTATTATTTAATACTAACTATTTGGCACTAGAAAATTAATGCAGCGTGTTAAAGCATAATTGCCGCTAAAATTGCACTTTTCGATAATAAGGCTGTAAAGTTACAGTTTTGTCAAATCATTGATCAAATATTTCACCGAAATTTCCGTAGGTAGAGCGTGTGTATCATCATCTTCCTCCCCTGTTCCCATTATTTAGGGTCAAAACAACAGGTTTTTCTTTTCCACACTTGCCTATCATTCGATTTGATTTGATTTGACGAGCCTCGTGACGCATTGGTAAAAAACTACCGGCTGCAGCAACGAGGTCGGGGGTTTGATTCCCACCCGAGCGCAAATATTTGTGACAAACATGAATATTTGTGTGGCGTCTGTTTTTCTATGTATTATAAGTATGTATTTACAAAAGAAAAATATATATGTATTATTATCCGTTGTCTAGTATCCATAACACAAGCATTTAGTTGCTTAGCTTGGAACTAGAGGGTGCTGTGTGATTTGTGTCCAAGATATTATATTATTCGCATCTTCCACTCTAACATCCTTTTTAATACACACGTCTTTCACAATCCATCCATATTATGTTCTTAGGTCTTCCTCTTCTTTTATTTCCTTGTATATTCCGGTTTACCATTCTTCTCGAAAGATATTTATAAATAGCAGATTGCGCATGTGTATCATTATAAATATTTTTGACCCAAAATAATAAATTCATAAGCAATATATCTATATTATAAAAATAAGTTTAACTGTATAGCACAAGTAGCTAACGTACAAAGGTCATTGTATAATTGTCATGTATAAGGTCATTGCTTATATAATGAGATAGCATATATATGTGACCTTTAACATATATCGAGGTAATCCGACCTTGAAATATCAATTAGCCAAACTAAACATGTTTCTCTCTATTCATACAGATCATAATACAATCTTGACTGAGCACTTACGGCTTTAGATCAAAGAGACATCATCAATTTGAGTTCAGCTTTAATTAATGTACCATTTAGATATAACCCAAAACAAGTCTCAATTGAAGCACTATATAGGGGTCAATTGTCTGCGGAGATCGTAATAAAGCTTTTCTTTCGTGTGACAAGCAAAATTAGTCTTTAATAATAAAATATAGTCGTTAAATTTCGTTGAGTTTTTTTCTCATTGTTAATGTTCCCTAACTTAACCGATTCACTTCGGTTGTTTAAACGTCAGTGCTATCGAATAAACTTGTAACTTTATTGGTACTTTTTTTATATGGTAAAGTGTCAAAGGGATAATTTTTTTATTGATGGGTTACTTAGTGGCTTTAATGAATGTTTTAATAAGTTATGAGTTATTGAATTAATCAATTAATATTATAGTATCGTAAGTAAAGTGGTCGTGTCCCGCCGCTTTCGTATCATTTATTATTCAGTTGCCGTGAAGATATTTCATCATATTTGCCCCGTGGCTTTTGGTGATTTGGCAAAACAACCGACTGCTAATAATTAAAATAATTCAAACATTTATGATGAACTTTTTTTCTATTGTTTGCGTGTCTTTCTATAAAAAAATATGTTGTTTAGTTTACATAAAACAAGCAAATAAATGCTAAGCTTAGAAAACTTGATCGTTTTGTGTGTATCGTGATTCGAGTCCATAATATTATTTGTTTACTTTATAATAATATCTAAAAAAACAGTACAGCTCCACAGAAAAATTCTTATGAATAAATTTCTTTATTCCACATATCTTTTATTTATTTATACATTGTATTATGCATCTAATTTTCAGTCTGTTGCACACAACTTCAAAGAACCGTCAATATATTTATCTGTGGTCTCGCGCTATGTCCTTCTGTCAGTTCGTTCGTGAATTATCACTGTGGATATAAATTTCAAATGAAAGAGTTTGTGGACTGTGCTATATAATATTGAACGAACATATTTACAATTTATTTACAGAGTCATAGATTTTAAAAAAACAACAATAACAAAAATTATTAAAAAGCATCGATAAATTCTTCCGCATCGTTGTTAACGGGTAATGTGCCCAGAAGACTGGCAGCATTGCCACCTTGAATGGCAATACTTATTCTCTGTTCCAAAAATAAGCCAGCCTTCTGGCCACGTGTAACCTCTAAATGCTCTCTCTCCGTTGAAGCCATTAATCATTACATAGTTTTAAATAAAGCCACTTTTCGCTGTCCGTCCTCTTATATGCAATCTTTGAAAATATGCAACGGATTGTGATGAAGTTTTTTTAATAGATAGAGGGTATCAACGGGGTGGATTTTATCTATAATTCATGTATGATGTAGTAAAGAAAAAGGTTATGGGTCAAAAATTAATTTATTACTTTTGTTGCGGAACAAAGTTCGCCGGGTCAACTACTGATGAATAAACCAATTATTTTCATGGAGACATCTCATTTTATTGTGTGTTATTGGGTATTAAAGACATGACTTATTAATATTGTTTAAATACATCATAAGGAATATAAGGACACTATTAACTAGCGAGGCCTTGATCATAGCGGTCTTAAATAAAAAAGTGACATATAGATAATTACTTCAATATTAATTAGGTACATACTACAATACATACATACTACCAAATAGCTAGCGCGGTAGGCAGAGAGAGCAGTAAAATAATATAGTTAAACTGGCCAACGATAAAATAGAAGTTCTTAAAATATGCACACATACTTTCAAGAATCCGTTGAGTTATTTTGGAGGAGTATAATTAAACGAGATTTTTTTTAAATATACTAAATTATACAACCACTAATATGCAATTTTATTTTTACAACTTACAAAATTCCCGCTACCAAAACCATTTCCAATCTAAATCGAAATAGTAAGAGTGCGATTGATTGCGAAGTTTTACTTCTAGCGAACAATATCAACATTCAGTTGTTTTATGCGATCAAACACTTGAAGCTGAAGTTTCAGTAAAGAGGAGAACCAGTTCGGGAATCGATCGAGCGATCCTTTCATGTTTTATGCATCGTGTGCTCCCACGATCAAACAATTTACAATCTCACCGTTTTTCTCTTTTAGAAATTTCCACATAATATGTAATGTAAGTGAAATACCCTTGACAATCAAACTGACTATATCTATACTTACATATCCCTTAATGTCGTTTAGGACATCGTACCAATATTACAGATTCGAAACTAAGTATATTTGTCCCCTTTTCATGCAAAATACTACTCAGCTGGTCGTCATTAAACTTTGGTACACATACTCTTGGAGGTGTCAGAAGTGAATGAGTTTAAAAAAGAATTACGAAAAGAAAAATGTTGTCAAAAATGTCCCACTACGGCATATACCCAGTGTGATATGATGTAACATAACATAAATTCACGCCTTTTTTTACCCGAAGGTGTAGGCAGTGGCTGTTAAGCCTCGACTCGCTGTTATGTTAACGTCCCAAATGGAATAGGTGGCGAACCTATTGCCATACCGGGCACAAAGTATTCAGGCATTGATATTTATCACACAACTTTCAAAATTTTTCTTTCCGCTGTCTATAAACATCTTTGAAATTACGCTACGGATTTTTATGCGTTTTTTTAATAGATGGTTTTTTTAATAGGGTGTCAATGGGATGGTTTGTATGTAAAAATTATGTATTTTATAGTAAAGAAAGAGTGATAAATCCAAAATTTACTTATTTATTACTTTTGCTGTGGAATAAAGTTCGCCGGGTCCGCTAGTTGATTATTAAATAAACTAGCTGACAGAGCATACTTTGTTTGTATTTCTATTTTAAAGATTTGTGTATTATTTGAATTCATTACTTGTAACTCTAATTATCTGGTTTCGTATAATTGTCTCCGCGGGTACTAATATATTGGATTTAGTTAAACTTTACACCATTTTAACAGCTATATAAAATATTAATAGGACACTGAATTAAAAAGTTTGTATTTGAACTTATCGATCTTTAAGTAAAGTCGTAAACCAGTATTCGAACACAGAACTTATAAAATGACAGTCAATTAAACAAAAGGACGAGCCAATAGAGACTAAAAATAATACTATTAATATTAAGAACGTATCTGATATAGAAAGACATTTTTTCTTCAACATTCTCCCTGTCATTTAACCGACATAACATATAAAACAAATTTATGATACAAAATCTGTCGTATATAACATTAATAGTAGAAGAGTATAGTAGGCTATCCAAGTGTGGAAGACCACACAGAGAGAAAAGCAGTAATGAATTTTGTTCATAGTTCATATATATATTTATTTATTCATTCTCACAGCACCGAGCTAGAAATCTCTTGTATTCCGCAGGCTTATCTTGACGCTGTATAATTTTATATTAACTGGAATTTCTCTCGGCGCCTCTATTTGAATACAAAATCTACCTGATTATTAAATTCGTTCAGGCTGTGTAAATATGAGAAAGTTGAGGCGTGTTACGATTATAAATTTTGAATAAGTGTTTAGAGTATGAACTATGTTGTGATAGTAACTTCATGCTAAGTCCCTTGAGGGGTATTTAAAGAGAACAGAGCGATTCCTACATACTTCTCTAGCTTCTTCGACTCGTCGGTTTTTAAGGCTTCTGACAACACTTTCCGCAAGGACACGTTCAAGATGGTCATAAAATTATGCGGTGGCTGTCCTTGACAAGTACTACTTACATATTATCCCATTTGCAATGTATATCTGCTCAGTAATAGAATCTTGCATCATCCTTTCTTTCTATGTGTCCAAAGCATCTAGTTTTGGCCTTGCTTACAGACACTTTCTTTTCATTAGACTTTCTCCCTTACAACTTGCGTTTCGACATTATTTTTTTTTAATTTTCTACTTTTGTTATAATATTAATATTAGAAGCAAAGTATTATTCACAAAGTTAATAATATCCGATTCCGCGATATGACTACTAAAACTATCGATACGGATTTCTTTTAATAAGCTTTTGGGTTCAATCTCAGATACAAACCAATGAGTTTTAAGCCATGTGTCCAATATAACCAAGTAATTAATTTTGGAAAACTTGAGTCTGATTGTATAAAAAAGAATAAAAAGCATATTGATAAGTGTAACTTTGATAAATTGCAACATTAATATCTAGATATTGTACAGAAAATAAATATACAGGTGAAGTACTGTAATAATAATCAAATATATATGGGCATACAATTTTATGACGTACTTGAACACGTCATATTTATCACGATAATATATCCATTTAATATAATTTATTGTGAATCGATGTTTTTATATATTTTTATTTAACGGTGGCACTATAATAATGATATTTTGTTCAGAATACACACAGCGCCATCTAGTTTTACAAGCTAAATAACTAAATGCATGTAATCTGAAAACTAGATAACGGATATTAATACATACATATTTATTTTTAAAATACTGGTAATGCATAGAACTACTCATCATAAATATTTGTACTTGAGTGGGGATTATGTTCGCAGATCTAAGCTCGGCAGTGACTTGTTTTACCAATATACCATGAGGTCCATAAAAATATGACGAATACTGAGTAGCAGACTGTTAGAGTATAAATATCGCATGTTTCAAACGAAGCGTTTAATTGATTAATTGAATTCTAGATTTTCCAATCGAATTGTTACGCGTGGAGTTTTGTTGGCGTCAAATATGATAAAATTTGAGTGGTGTCGATGGATTTCAATGTGATAAGCCAAATAAAATTGTTTCGCGTGAAACAGGTATATACTATTAATTGGATGATTCATTTTAAACGGGAGCTGCGCCAAGCCATGCCGTGATTTATATCTCTAAAAAAAATTTTAATGCTGTGATGTAGCTTATCATGGACCCAGTACAATTAAAGTGAGTAGAACAGATTGGGATTTATCACTCTTTCTGAGTTAGGTTTCAGGAAGAGATTTGTTCTGTTGTCAATAAGAAACTAATTTCCTTGAAACTGTCTCTATCCCTCCAAAATACTTTTATGTAGAGTCGTTTTCAGTATTTACTTATGGATACATTGGTTTCCCAGGTGCTTTAAAGAAGTCGCTAATCCCCAACAAACATCTCGCTAATGCATTCATTAACGAGATTGGGGACGTTTGTTGGGGATTAGCTACTGTGGCCCATGGATAAACGTTTTACCTTATGACGTAAAATACGTTTCCAGGGTAATAAATATGCTGACATTTAATAATACATATAAAAATGCCGAACTCGGCACTAGTGCCCACTTTCCAGTCAAGTTATTTTAAAATGCAATTTTTAATTTTATTTTATTAATTTTATGGTATTTTTTCTATGTATTATAAGTATGTATTTACAAAAAAGTATACATGTATTCATATCCGTAATCTAGTATCCATAGCACAAGCATTTAGTTGCTTAGTTTGGAACTACAGGGTGCTTTAAAATTCAGCTATATCGTAAATACATTTGAGATATGCTCTGAATTTGAATAATGGTATATAAAAAGTGAATAGTGCAGTCAATTTTTGCTGAATGTCGCCCGGTCCAGCACGATACGTCGTAAATCTGTAATCCGGAAAAATTATCGGTCACACCGGCACCGCGCCGGTCCAGCACGATCCGGGTTTTACACGTCATTTACTTGACAGATCGCAATGGATTTCGGAATGTTCCTTCCGAGGGTTTTTATATGGCTAATAGATTTAGGCATTACCTTTGAACATCTGATACTCACAACTACTGATTTCTACTACTTAGATCTATATTTCATTGAGATAAAGGAAACTTTTTGTAAGTCTTTTGTTAAAGATAAATAAAATTGTCTGTACAATATTGGGCAAGAGTGAGTTTAGCTCGCTAGTTGAATGTTATGTAGTTTCATTAATTGTCCGAACATTTCCGCTTTAATTCTGCTATTCTCTTCTTTTTGCTCTTTCATTTTATATAATCACGCGATATAAATATGAGTTTTATTTTTTTATGTGGTTATTATACAGTTTTCCCTAAACAGATAGACGAACGTAGTTAATTAATAACATTTTGCTGACAGTACAAAACAATTAATAAAAAAACAAAACTTATCTGGACCTTTCAAAGAAAGTAACCTATCACAAAATATGAACAATTCGGTGGTCTCTACTGATTTGTACTTAAGAAAAAATAACATTAACAATGTTCTACTCCGTAACAAATTATGCATTTCAATCCGTAACAATTATCATTTTTGTATTTGTAACTTTACGCTTTTCTTTACTTAAAGGTGTAGCAGTAGCTATTAGGCCTCGACACATGGAATTTTATGTCCTTCATGAAATAGGTGATAGAATCAATTGCCATACACCAGCTACAATGTTGTCAATCATCAATATTCATCATTAAACTTCCGAAAATAATTTCCGTAGAATCATTGGTATGAGCATGGATTCTATCTTATGCTCTTTTAATTCAGCAGCTGGGTGCTCGACCACTGCATCACTTAACGACATTTTTCTTCTGACTTGATTCTTTCTACAAACTGTGGGGCAATTTTATGGGTAAATTTATTGTGTAGATTTCTTTTATCAGATACATTTTCCAGAATTGTATTTGACATTAATTGAACTTAATGGTGAGTCGTTGATGAGACCAAACTACCGTTAGAAGAGCGTGGACGGTGTATAATAGGTTTTTATAGACGAAGTAGTCTGCCAGACCCTTGGACTTTGGTATTCAACTTGACTAAAGTGATTCTTCCCTTTTTAGAATTGATATATTGACGTGACAACGTCTTATAAATTGGTTTGCCGGGTGACACTTCAAGAAACTGCGTTACGCTCCGCTCACGTTATGCGCTCACAATGAGAGCGAGTGAGAGGCACGCGTCCCTTCCACTCGAGCACAGTTAGCCCGCCTAAGAGCGAGAGAGACAGAGCGACAAGTTATTGTATGTATATTTGTATATAAATACGTATGTATGTGTAAAGGTAAAAATAAAATTTTGTTAATATGTAATTCAGTGCGAGATTCTTTGTATAAATTAATGTTTTAAATATAATTCTTTGTATAAATAAATATTTTAAATTGTTACTATTATTTCATCCTTCTTCCTACTATACGAATGAATATTCACATTAAAATTATTTTACCACTCAAAGTCGTTGTCACGTAAAGCTTTCGCCCGTATACCGACTTTACAGGCAACCATTTAATTTTTTAAAACATTTTGTTTCTGTTGAAATACCTTTGTTTCAATATGTTTTTCTGAGAGTGATTTTTTCGATGTCAAATGCTCATTGAATTTTTAAATTCGTGCGTCGAAAACTTTAAGATAGTCATTTGTTTCTACCAGTTTTTGTTGTTGGAACTTTTCAAAAATAAAAAACCAGTAAACTTACATGAAGTTATATTGTATGGATAAACAAACAAAATTAAATGGTACATCCATTACACTAAACGAGGCAAATTAAAAAGAGTATTTTCCAAGTAATTCACTGATTGTGAAACTGGGCCCGTAATCTGTATAAATGGCATCATGACGTCACACGTTGTATCAACACGAGATCGGTCCGCACTATTGTTGGTTTCAATTGATGACATATTGATATTTGCATTCATATCAGTACTTTGGTAAACAATAACGTTTCGAAAATTAAGAGCTTCGCGCATTGGCGATCAATTTTGTTCGATAGCCAATCAACATTTATTGGATGATAACTATTGGATGTTGTCATTTTTTGTTGAAATTGATATTCACTTTTTTATCTGCGGCACTTTAAACTTTATTGAAATCAATCTCTTTGCTTGAATTGCTTTTAAAAAACATATTGCTGAATCACCAACCAATGACTGTTAAGAAGAAGAAAGAATATTACTATTAATAGTAGGATGAAGGCAGGAAAGTGATGAGATATTGCCTATTTTATGATTAATTCATGCCAAAAAAGCGTAGGGAAAGATTAGTGTTACAATAAGAAAGGTTTTATAGAAACTCTTCTGTTTTCCTTTAATCTTTTCTTTTTTCCCTTTGCTTGTTCCCAGTAATTGGAGCGAGTGTTCGGAGCAGGATCAACGGATCACCAGTTTATCTGTTGCTAACTAGTTTCCCGGCTTCAAAAGGTTCACAATTTTTTGTCTTCATTTAGTTGTTTTTTTTTCATTATGTCCATCGAGCTTGTTTGTGATTTTATCTGTGCCAATCAGTTCGTTTTTTTATGTACACGCTTTTTATACTTAGAGGTATAACAATAGGCAGTAGCCATTATGCAACGAAATTTCAAGTCAAGTTTCTGGGTCCTATAGAATATGCGAAGGAATCATAGTTAGGGCACCAAAAAAAGTTAAACCGACTTCTAAAAACGTAAATCACAAAATCTTTAAGAAGATGAAAACCGTACCTCAATATCCAACTAAAAAGCGATAAATAACGTAACTAACTAATTTGTTTACTTAATTCAATATACAAAACGTAATAATTTCATAAAATCATCTTTAACTTTTAAAATATTTAGAATTGTCACTCATTATTGAAGTCGGTGCAACACAAGAGAGTACGTTATCGACTCCTGACAGACATAAATAAAAAGATTAAAAAAAAACAGACGATTTGAGAATTTTTAGAAAAAGAGTTATGAAAGTCAACGAAGCGAGTAAGGTGTATAAGAATCGTACCTTATGGCGCTCAGTTCTCTCTGCCTACCCCGCAAGGGATTTAGCGTGAAGTTATGTATGTATGTTAAATATTTACAATGAAATAGATCCATCATGTAATCTACGGGTAGAAATGTTTTATTCAGGGAATTCAAGTACTGTGTCTGCATCATACGCTTTACAGGCGTGATGGCTTAAAGAGTACAAAATAATATGTGAGTAATAGTCGTTGGGACTGGGCAATGGTCCGTCATGTCAGTAAATATACAATAAAATCGATCCCTCGGGAAGAATTACGTACAAAGCCGGGATGAAAGGCAAAAATTATGTCCCCGGGTAAGTTGTGTCGAGGGAGCTTAAGAAGGATTTGAAATGACCATCAAATCAAATTAGGAATCCAATTTTAAAGCGAAACTCATAGTGAATTTGGAAAGGCCTGCCTCGGGGTGCATTGACAAAAGAACCGACTGCTCAGTCGGAGGGAGAAGTCAGTGGGTTCGATCCACATCCGAGTGCAAATATTTACGATAAGTATCAATATTTACATGTCTGGGCATTCTATGTATTTTAAGAATGTATTCACAAAAAAAAACATCAATGTTATAATATCCGTTAGCAATTAGTTTATATTGCACGAGCATTTAGTTGTTTAACAAGGAAAAAAAGATCGTGTCCAAAAGTGATGTATTTGCAGATTTCATTAAGTCGGTCGACAGTGCGGACAGAACTGACGCAGTAATTATTTTGCTGCAGTAATAATACAGATTTCTTTTATAGGTACTCAACTCATTACCACAGATGGAGTTCTGTAGTTCTGTATAAAAGCGTCCATTTGAAATTATTAGATATAATTAGCAAATAATTCCAATAATCTCCGAATTTTGGTGGACACTAATGACTTCCCGTAATTTTGCCTATCTGTATTTATCAACAAACCAGTAAATAGAATGTTATGTTAATAATCATTAGAATTAAAATAATAGGTACTTACAAAATAATGATAAATTTATAATAAAACTAGCTGACCCGGCGAACTTTGTTCCGCATCAAAAGTAATAAATGCAGTCCCGCTATGTTAATACTGCAATAACTTCGAAAATATTTGTTTAAATTGCATGCTGTAAGGGGCCAGGATCATCTATATTACACGCACAATCTATTTAAGATACTTGATTGGATGAAAATTAATGCTGTAATGTTTAAAATCGCTTCGTAAATAGGTCATTATTTCTCGTAAAAAGTAAAAAAATAAAAATGGTCATTGTGGGTTATCCCTAAGAGATAGACATATGCTCTCGTAGACTTTTTTGTAGACCTTTTAAAGGTGTATAATAATGTATTTAATATAATAATGTTGTTGCGGATGACGAGCGGCGCCGGGTAGCAACATATACATGTACGAATGTGAACGGGAACGAAGTCTCCACAAGAAAATAAACGTACCCGCAGTAGGAAAATAATAACTTTGTCCATAGGTACTATTGGTCGGCGCGCCCCGCCCACTCACTACGGCACCCACAACTTGCGGGCTTTTCGAGCTACCTAAGCGCGCACGTTTCGGTGCAAATTTGTAGTCGTCATGCGGTCAACATCGGCAACAAGATAACCTTCGGCAGAACACTGGTGGACACTGAACACTGAAGAAAGAAGATTCAAGTTGGGATTGGGGACGTCACGAACAGGAAGAGGAAGCAGCCGGGAGCCTACGGGAAGACAGTTCAAGACATCGTGAAGAGCAACTGTTAGGGCACTCCGTCGCGTATACCACCTTACCACCTTGTAACCTATTTATTTGATCAATAAATACGGCGAAGTGCCTTTCAACGTAGACCCGGTGTTTCCATTCAGACTGTCCCCAACAAATGTATTTACGTTGTTTTGATTTATCACTTAGGGTTCAGGCAGCGTTTGCGGTTAACGTTCTAAATCTTGAAAATTATAACTTTTTTTACTACACTATACATGAATGAAACCCCGTTGATACCCTCTAACTATTAAAAAAAACGCATTAAAATCCGTTGCGTAGTTTTAAAGATATGCGCATATAAGGGGACAGATAGCTGACTTTGTTTTATACAATGTAATGATAATAAGTTTTGTCGTTTCTAAAATAATCTAATTATTGATTTGGGACAGTATTGTTTTTTTGATTTGATACATCAATAAGTGGAAAAATCCCTAAAATGATTAGGGATTTTTCCACTTATTGATGTATCAAATGAAAAGATGAAAGTGATCCCATTAAAATAACTTAAAATAAATAATAGCTTTTCCTTGTAAGTTGATCTCATGGTTGTCCATCCTAACAAACGTTATTTGATCTTAAGATAACAAAAGAATTCTTAAATAACTGTATTTACTTTAATTGGATATTGGTATGGGTGCAATTACTTTATGTCTCGGTGGCCCAGTGGTCGAGCACACGGCTTTTGATCCAGAGGTCCGGGTTCGATTCCTGACACTGGCTCACACCAATGACTTCACGAAATTGTTTTCGGGAGTTATGTGTGATAAATATCGATGACTGAAAACTTTGTGCCCGTTAAGGAAATAGGTTCGCCACCTATTCCATTTGAGACGTAAACATAACGGCGTGACGAAGCTTAACAGCCACTGCCTACACCTTCGGGTAACAAAAGGCGTGAAGTTATGTCATGTTACTTTAATTGGATATTTTACGGTTGGAATGTATTGGGAAATTGGAAAGATATTTATCGGTGTATCGATAAATGACACTCGAGTGAGACTCTTGTAAGTCTAACATAATATATGTTTTATTGACAAAACCGAATCTACTTTTTTTTCATAGGTTATATATACAATTCTATTTCAATTCAATTTTCAATAATAATAATTTATTTAACAAACAAAAATATTGCAGTACATAAACAAAAAATTAAATTGCGTGTTGTTGTTTTGTAGATGTAAGATACAATATTAGTGGAAGAGGTTCTATTACCTTAAAGAGGTTACTTAGTAACCTGTGGTAAGGTGTAATAGTCGTTATCCCTTGGTAACGGTACATTATGTATTACAAAACATACGACTTGTGAATTTAAACATTATATGGAAAAGAAATAGCAATAAGTAAAATTACAAATCGCCATTATAAATATAAACTTAACCAATCTGCTTACTATATTAGTCGGAAGAATATTTAGGGTATTTAATATACTAGCTGACCCGGCAAACGTAGTCTTGGCAAAAAATAAAATTTAAAAAATAGGGGTTGATCGTAGGGGGTGGAAAATTTTGGGTTGTATGTATTTTTGTATAAAAAAAACAGAAATATATCGAAAAATTAAGAAAAAAATATTTACGGGAGGGCTAGCCTTAACAATTAGGGGAATGAAAATAAATAGTCGCTGATGCTCAGATCTATTGAATACATGTATAAAATCGGTAAAGCCGTTTCGGAGGAGTACGGTAACTAACATTGGGACATGAAAATTTTATATATTAGAAGATGTATGATGCTCTTTCACCTTATTAAATAAATTGCGTGCGTTTCATGTGTCTATGCAAGTGTGTTTTAAGTGAGTTTAGTGGTGGTTATTTTGTGTTTACAATCTTGTGCGGCATAAAGCATATATGAATGGGATGTCATTAATTCTTCGGTTCCTTCGTATGTTCTACTTTTGAATGAAGAACAAATATTTTTTTTACATATATAAGATGATAGACCAAGCAATGGACAACTGAAACTTATTTTATTGTCAAGATATGGACCCAAATAGTAGAAGTATGTAAATTTAAATCTGAATATCAGATAGAATTTAAATTTTCAGCGTTTAATTAAAAATAAGTAACTTTATCGAGTTTCTATACTCATTTTATAAATCTCTAGAGTTTATTTTTGGTACGCGCTATGAAACTACTGCTTTGAATAATAAAAAAAAAACATTTGAATTGGATAGTTCATTTATTGAGGCAGGCTTTAGATTATAATTGGCTATGATGACCCTATGATCAATATTAGCAAAGCACTAATCTTCTTACGTGCCGTCAGCTTGTCTTATTTCTTCTATACATATGAATAAAATTTAAGTGTCGGGTGTGTGTAGATTTTGACGGGACTTTTATTGACTGATTGCTGATGTTATACGGAGTAACTAAAGCTGCTGTTTTTGGAAAATTTATTTTATTTATTGCTTTCGAGGCAAAACAAAGATCGCTGGGTCAGCTAGTTTAAAAATAAAATTGAAGTACATCTGATTTTTTTTTACTTGAAGCACAAATTTGCTCATATAGCCAAAGTAAAAAGGGCATGTATTTTTCTTTGAATCTCGTTAGACAGACAATGTTAATAATATAGTCCGTGTGGAATACCACCAAAAAAAAAACAAACTCACCACAGTAATTCGTATTCCCCAACGAAATTTTTCTAAAAGATTTCTTAATTCAATTCATCAAGTCCTAAGTCTACACTTTGACCAAATGAGGGATTTTACGGACAAATAGTTGGTAGCTCGGCGAGTACAATTTATTTTCCTTTCCATTGGTAAGTATTAGATAAGTCTGAATCCACAGCTTAGCTTTCTCGTAGGTAGACATTGTTCATTAGTTAGATACGACATTCGACTTATATCAAGAATTTGAACCAAAAGATTATTGTAATGTTTCAAAATCACTATTATTTAGCAAACTGCGGTATCCAGTAGATAGTTGTTAAAATCTTAACTTTTAACTATGGAACTTTAAAATTTAATCATTTCATATCATCACTTCATATTTTTGTGTCTATGTGAATTTTAGAAAATAAATTTGTATAATTTGTATAATTGAGCCATGGCTCAATTATACAAATTCAGCGGGGCGATGCATTTCGGTTAGAAATCTATAACTCAAGACAATCTCTCTTTTCGGGAATTCTAATTGAGGAAGGAAGGTTCTAACGAAGCTCCTCGAGAAAAAATGGATAGTCCAGTCGGATTAATACCGCCAGCTGATTCCCTCCATCGCTCGACGCGCCAACGCTACCACCCGCATTGGCTGAACGGTTGGCGATCGACAACAGTGCGTTTAAACAGGCACTTGTTGCCACGCACTGTTCCTTCATGGACTTCCGAACCGCTACGACCTAGGAACCTTCAAGAAACGAGCCTATTTCCAACTGAAAGGCCGGCAACGCTGATGTGATGCCCCTGGTATTGCAGACGCTATGGGCGGCGGTGATCGCTTTCAATTAGGGGACCCGCAAGCTCGTAAGCCCCGTTATCGTTATCATGAAAAATGCAACAAAGACTAGAAAGTACATTCAAAGGGCAAACTTTTTAAGGAGGCAAATATTTAAAGCAGTTTTAACTTGATTATCTTAACCCTACGAAGATAATCATATTTTGTAGTACCTTTGTTAACGCGAGGAAATGCTTTATACACATCCCCGCCTGGGTACGGCAGGGGATAGTGTGGGACTTCCAAAGCAGTAAACTGCAATCCAATCCTAGGGCTACCCACTAAAACCTCGCGGCGGCCTTCCTCTGGCCTTGGGTTGGTCCAGGCGACCCGGGCGCACTTGCGGGCGGTGCGCATTCGCGGCCCGTCGGCGGCGGCAGTCGCTGAGCTCTCCGCCTCGGCCACCGACTTTGAACGGGATCGGCTCCCTCCTGATCCCGCTCGGCGGCATCCTTCTAGAGCATCACAGCTTCGCAGAAGGAGACCATAGCCCTCCACCCCTCCTCGCCCGCCAGCATTGCCGCAATCAACGCCGGCGGGGACAAGTCTCGAGAATCAAACCCGTCGACCAGGACTCGACTCTCGGCCGCCCAGGCTAGGCAAACCTCCAGCATATTTTGTAGAACCTACTGAAAAGATAATCATGCGTTAAATTGACGCATGTTTTTGTTTTTTTTTTTTAATTTCTTTCTATTAATCATGCGTAATTTTGACGCACGCTAGCGTTATATTTGAAAATCGGTAACAATACCTTATTAACCGCTACGGTAGCTCCCAGCAACAAATAAGATATCCTAAGACAGCACAGCTATCGATTCGCGGTATTTTGAAAGTAAGAGCAAATTTAAAAAAAAAACGTATGCGTCATTTTAAAGATATTGGCTGTATCACCAAGTATTCACAGTCAAATCACGTAGTGCCATCTAATTTTGAGCTGAGCAACTAAAGCTTGTATTACTACTTATGCAGACACCAGGCAGACAGACATATTATACCAGATCTCTATCAACTTCAAACAATTACAAAAATCCCTTATTTTCTTGGATCACTAATTTTTTATACGTGGTAGGAATCTAATTTGTCGATCTGCGGTCACAAATACCATTAGCCCCAACACCATGGGACCTTTTTATATTCTTAAGGATAATTGGAATATCAATGCCCAAAGGGGTAGTAACTCTTCATATTAGCACAATCAAACAAGACAAACTCCTCTACATATAATATTAGTATAGATATTTATATAGATATATTTAGTAAGAAATGATTCTAAGAATTCTGTCCTCGTTCAAATCACAAATCACGTACCAGTTTTGCCCAAAGGATTCATTGTCACTATGGACATTGGAGCAGAACGCTTGTCCACGCGTGACACGTCCTTATAATAACCAATAAACATACCTAACATACAAACAAAATAGATCCTTATGTCTTAGGACATACAGTTGTTAGTGACTGCGGTTGTAGTGAGAGGTTTGTGTACTTTTATGAAGTTCAATATTTCTCGTATGCTCACGGGAAGGTAAAAATTTGCGACGCAAGTTGGCACCAAATTTAAATATTTGTTCAGGACTTTTTTAGGGTTCCGCTTTACTAGCAGCGTGCTTGTAGAACGGAATCAAAAACAATTTGATAAATACTTTTGATATACCACATCTATAAGAAATCCTAAAAATATTTAAATAAAAAATATTGAAACCAATTCATGACTCAAGCTAAATTTCTAACCCAAATTCAAAATTTTTTATAGCTATATTTTGTTTTAAATTTCATTTGAGATCGTAAACGTTTAAACTCAGGTAACACAATCTGGGCAACCTCCGTTGTAGCTCGTACTTCACTAGTTTTATCTTTCATTCAATTAAATTACTCCCTACAAGTATAAACGACGTATGTTTTATTAGAAAAGCAATTTAATAACATTGAAACAACTTTTTATGGATTATATCGCGTTTATTTAGAACTTATTTTTTATTTATTTCCCGTTGTTTCGAACTCTTTACAGAGATCATTTACACGAGTAAAGAGTTCGAAACGTCGACCGCTGCTATTTTCTGTAGCTTACCATTCATTTATTAGTTTGTTGCTTAGTATTTATTCCTCATATCCATGCTGCAAACTCCACATTTAGATAAATGCTGCATATTCATGCGTTTGCTCGACCGGTGAAACACCACTACCTCCCAAAAATGATAAATGTTTGATGTTTGTTTGGGTAAGAGAAGTATTCGGAGGCATTTTCATCTAAGTTATTACTGTATTTATATCATATCAACAATTAACTTTATTTAAATTAGAAGTCTTTTCATAGTCAAATGTATTTGCTTAGAACTGCTTTTTGATTAGAACTAATAAATAATTATTCATCATCCTTTGACGGACCTCGTAGTGCATTGGTGAAATAATCAACTACGAAATCGAGGTCAACTGGTTCGTTGTCTACCAGAGTACAAATATTTATGACGAGCATGAATAGTTGTATTGCGTCTGGGTATTATTCTAGGTATTATTAGTATGTATTTACTAAAGAAAAGTATATATGTATTGTATTCATATCCATCATCTAGTTTCCATAACACAAGTAATTCGCTGCTTAGCTTGGAAGTAGAGGGCGCTGTATGTATTGGATCAAAGATATTATTATTCATTTATTCTTCAATTCGTTAGCGTCGACATTACGACATTTTTTTTGTTTGTTCTAAGGTTCGTTGAGTTTTGTATCAAACAATGAGCCAATTATCATCATTACAAACTAATTCGTTTATGGTCAACGAACATTAACAATTTCGATTCACAAAAGAAAACAATATAAATTAAATTAATTTTGTTAACGTTTAAAAATCCGTTTTCCTTCGAGTGTAAATTGATCAGGAAATATAATACTTCCGACTCCGATTTGTAAATTTTCCTTTCATTTTTTTAATTATATTTATTTTAAATGGTTCTTTCCATTTAAATTGCTTTATTTATTTCTTAGATTTTCGCGAATCACATTCATAACATTTAAACAACTTTTTATGGATTATATCGCGTTTACTTAGAACAGCGAGAGGAGCGAGAGGAGCAGCGAATTACTTGTGTTATGGAAACTTGATGATGGATTTGAATAATATACTTAAATACTTTTCTTTTGACATTCTGAAAATATGTATACAAAATTTCAGGTCCCAATTATACATTATGCAAAATACACTTCAAAGAATACCACAAATGCCGATGGAAAGTGAAGACTTCAAGAAAACGAAAAAGAAATGTGTTTTAAAAGGAAGAAACAAGAACGAATGCAAGGATAATGGTTGGTGATGTAGTGCTGGAGCAGGCGGATGAAGTTATATATCTTGGATGTGTATTTAATATGAAATAAAGGTACAACACGGATGTAAATGTAAACAAGAACAGTGTAAATGGAGCGTTGGGCAGATTACTGAGGGCAAGGAATGTTAGCAGAAAAGCTCAGCTAGAAGTTCACAAGGCCAAAGGCACAAAGCAAAGTTGGGTATAGCATAGTGTGCACAAAAGTAATATAAACGAGGGCGAAATGATTGCGCTACGCACAATCTACGGAGTGATTCTCGCTGACGGCGTCAAAAACAAAACTCTCTTTCAATCCAAACTAGTGAGTTTCCAGCGAGGTCAGTCTCCCATGTTTCGAACGTGTTGAAAGAATGGATGATGCAAGATTGACTAGGCAGATATACAACGAAAAATCTATTTAAAAAATGTCAGATTTTACAAGTTCATTAATTATCCTGAAAGCTGAATACGATATTATACATCATAATATGCGGAACTTAAAATAATTTAAAATATACGGATTTTAAAATATACATTTGTCATTCCTCTTAAAATAGATCAATTGCTTAACTCTTTTAAAATTTTATTTCTAAGAAAATGAACTTTATTACTGGTTTCATAGCATTCTATGTTCTCTTTTACGTAACCATCAATGGACGCTGCATTAAACGGAATGTTTTTTTTTTTCTTCTTCTAATTAAAGCAACAATGTTTAAACAAGAACAAAAGCTGTGTTCATGTTAAGCGATTTTTTAGTTCATTTTATATTTTTTATGACGTTTTTTATAGAAGTTAATGTGAAAATAAACAGTTTCATCTGGACTCCACTCTGCCTCAGTGCAGAGAAACTTTTTTATCAAACAAAATTATATTAATAATACGAAAATAACTATCAAACTGTTGCCTACAGCGTCTGTTCCCCTGTTAAATACAATTTAATAGACGTCGCTGTGGAACTAATTCCATGTTGCTCACATGCGTGGTCGCCATACCCTCCCGAAATTAATATCGCATTTCATCACTTCGAGTTTCTAACAATTTTTTTACAGTTTAATCCTTTTCGGTAAGATACCAACCCATTCACAAATAAAACAAATAACCCATGAGAATACATTTATTCTGACTTAACCTGATTGGCGTTAATTTGTATGACCTAGGTTCTACTTAATTAAACTTCATTTCAATTTAATCATTTTGATTTTCAGTGAAAATGAAAGTCTCAAGAAATGGTAGTGCACCGCAGTCCGCTGCATGAATAGGCTGATTCGACCGGTGACATATCACAACCTTTAGAAAAAAGAAAATAGACGAAAGGCTTATGTCGCTTTTCGTATGGTGAAAGAGGTATCTGGACGCATACAACCTACAACCTCCCTTCTCCATATCCTCCTTATCCCATCTTTAAACAAGCAATACAACTGTGAACCTTACGGTGTTGTATATGTGAATGGGCGGCTTCCCACCAGGTCAACCGCTCGATCGTTTGCCCTCTGGTCCACAAAAAGTACAGGTGCAGGCAACAACTTGTTATTAATAAAGTCAAAACTATTTTACCGACATACGCAGATGTCAGTACAAAATATAAAGCAATGTAATTGTTTTAACAATCAGTGACACAGTTTCATGAGTGAATGATTGAATTGGTAATGATATTAATTCATTTCAATTTATTCATTCCGTTCATTTAATTTTATGTATTGATATGTAAAAGTGAAAATTGGTTTATACATACGTACATAACTCCACGCCAAATCCCTTGCGGGGTTGGCAGAGAGAACGGAAAATTGAAAAGAAAATTGGTTTATTTTGTGAAATTCAATTATGTTCGTCATGATAATCATTTGGACGTGAGTAAAAGTTTGAGTCAGTGAGTGAGTATGGTGGCTTGTGACCGAATGAAATATTTGACTTTACCAAAAAGGTGGCGACCTCCCTGCCTACATCACTAAACAATCCTCCATCAGTATCACATAGAATTTAAGGAGTTTCCCGAAATTTTGTTAACCTGTCCCGTGATCTGGACCGGAAGTACATTACGTTACTTTACGTATAGGTGCCGAACCTATTACTATAAATGTCAGTCATCGTTATTTACCAAATATTATTATAACTTTTGAGAAGAACTAATTAAGAAATCATTGCCCGGAATCTCTCCCACAACTTCTGAATCAGAAGCGACCACTGGACCACAGTGACTAAATGTAGTAAAGTTTTATAAATCAAAATGTAGCAACTAAAAATATCCACACCAGTCAAAATATCTGGTTTTTTTTTTGTTATAAAAATGTATAAACAATTATAACCTCCTATTTTTAGCATAAAAGGTAAGAAACATTTAATAATTTTTTCACCAAACTTGATGCTTTGAAGGTGCGCTGTGTTTGGCGGCTTGTCCTGCCCGTAAGCAATGCCTGTCCCCAGATAATGTATACTTCATTGCTACACCACGCCATTTTTTTCTTTATGTTTTTGCACCAGAGCTTTTATTTTCTTTAACCTAAGTAGCAAAAAAGATGCAAGCATCGCATTTTCTTTTAGCATTCCTATTTGTACTTCAAAAGCGATATATTTTTTTATTTAACACCATTCGCAAAGACACGACTCGAGATCTCTCGCTGTTTGCATTTTTTCTTTAAATCGTTCACGTTTCTTTTTTCTTGTACATTCTCTAACAAGATTATTTTGTTTAGGAATTCAACAGATACAAAGTTGAACGCCTCACTTATTTCGTTATCCCATTAAATATGATTTTCCTCAAGTATGTTCTTCAAACGATATAACTGCTGTCTGGATGAGTCTTCCCTAACAATTGAATTTCGACCACTCCCCTTAACCTAGGGGAGTGTTTTCCTTTAAAATACGAGCATGATGCTCGTTATTAACATTTTTTAAGAAGCATAAACCTTATCACATTAAAATTTTTAATTGTATTAAAAACCTTAAACCTTTTTCTACCCGAAGGTGTAGAAAGCAGCGACTGTAAAGCCTCGTCTCGCCATTATGTTTACGTCCCAAATGGAATAGGTGGCGGACCTATTGCCATTCCGGGAACAAAGTTTTTAGTCATCGATATTTATTAGACGTAACTTACGAAATTAATTTGGAACAGTCATTGGTGTGAGCCAATGTGAGGATTCGAACCCACGACCTTTGGATTCAGAAGCGGGTGCTGGACCCCTGGACCACCGAGACTTGACCTTTTTATAACTACTTTAAAAATAGACGAACCTATATGACAAAATTTATGAAATTCAGGGAAGCGAGTGAGTTGTGTAATGATTCTGCCTTATAGCGCTGCGTTCTCTCTGCTTACTCCGCAAGGGACTTGGTCTAAAGTTATGCATGCATGTATGTATGTACTATATGACCATAGTTTGATCTAGCCTAGCTTACTAACTCAATTTACAATTCATATCTACTTTGAAGTTGTCTTTCAGCAAAGTTTTAACAAAGTTATAATTAGATAATAAGTATTTTATATCATAGTTATAAACTATTAATTTCATAATCCATTTGAAATGAAATATAGTTTATTAATCGATAAAGAAAAGCTTAATCAAATTAAATTAAAATCTGTTAAATAGTAACTTAAATTCGAGATAAATATAATTATTTATAAAAATATTCCCGTTGTAAGATTTTAAGTTTCAACTTAATTACCCTATTGAGAAACTGCCGTTTTTTTTCCCAAAGTTTTAAAAGAGTTCTATCATTGCGTAATTCTGACTTGTTCATTATTCGTATTCATATTATCATCATCATCATCATCATAACTTCACGCCAAATCCCTTGCGGGGTAGGCAGAGAGAACAGAGCGCCATAGGGCACGATTCTTACACACCTCACTCGCTTCGTTGACTTTCATAACTCTTTTCATGCACGCGCGTCGGTTTTTGAGGCTCTTAACATCACCTTCCTCCAGAACACGTTCTATTTGGTCTTGGAATGTGTGTCTTGGCCGTCCTCGACTCCTACATCCGTCCGCTTTTGCATTGTATATCTGCTTAGTCAGTCTTGCGTCAACCATTCTTTCTACATGTCCGAACCATCGGAGCATGCCCTTTCTTACTTTTACACCGACACTCTCTTTCAAACCAACTTCCTTCCTTACAACCTTGTTTTCTACGCGGTCAGCGAGAGTCACTCCGCAGATTTTGCGTAGAGCCCTCATTTCTACCGCGTTTATTCTACTTTCATGAACACTCTGCCATACCCAGCTCTCGCTTCCATAAGTTAGTGTTGGGATCAGGACTGCATTGTGGATTGCTAACTGGGCCTTTCTGCTAATATTTTTTGCGCCCAGGAATCTGCCCAACACTCCGTTTACGCTATTTCCTATCGCCACTCGTCTTTCTACATCCGCGGTGTACCTTCCATCTCTGCTAAAAGCGCATCCAAGATATACAATTTCATTCACCTGTTCCAGCACTACATCATCAACCATTATCCTTGCATCTGTTCTGGATTCCTCCCTTTCAAACACCATTACTTTCGTTTTCGTCGCATTCAACTGCAAGCCTTTAATCATGCAATCGTCTTTCATAGTAGTGACTAGTGTTTGCAGGTCCGACGGCGATTCGGCTAGAAGCACGGCGTCATCTGCGTAAAGCAGGCAGCTCACAACTAGGTCACCCATTCGCATCCCTACATCCATCGATCTCATTCTCTGGAGACAACTGTCCAGGTATAGGATGAACAGTCGAGCGGACAGCACGCAACCCTGTCTGACGCCGATATTGACGTCAAACCAGGGGGACAAGCCGCCGTCAACACGCACACACGCTGTGCAGCCCTCATAAGTGGACTGCACAGCGCGCAGCAGTGCTCCGCTCACCCCGTAGCCCGGGAGTATATCCCACAGATCCTTTCGTAACACTCTGTCAAACGCTTTTTCCAGATCCACAAAACCGCAGAAAACCTTCCGGTTAACAGCCAGTTGTTTCTCCACGATGTTGCGGAGAGAAAAAATCTGATCCATGCACCCTCGTCCGCTTCTGAAACCACCCTGAGCCTCCCACAACACTCCATCAGATATCACCCTCATTCTCCTTTCAATAATTTTCCCATACACTTTTGCTGCTAAACTGATCAAACTAATGGCCCTGTAACTGGCGCACTGCATACGTGATCCCTTACCTTTATACAAGGGCACGATGACAGCGCGCCTCCAGTCCATGGGAACCCTACCCGACCTCCAGCACAGATTGCTCAAGGTCAGGAAAGCGTCCCGGACACAGGTTCCACCGTGTTTGATCATTTCAGCAGACATCATATCAATTCCAGCTGCCTTACCATTTTTCATACTTCGTATCGACCATTCAATCTCTTCCATAGTAATGTCCTCATCAGATGTTGGCGCAGCGGTGTCAGCCGTAGGCTCACTCGCGGCGCCCACATCCGGAACATACTCGTACATTTCCCCAAAATACTCACTCCACCTGCCCAATACATCGCTTGGGTTTGCAAGAATGTCACCAAACTTAGACATAATTTTGTCCATTCTGGATGTTGACGAAGAACCCCGAGACTTTCTAACTTCCCTCCAGAAGAGTTTGTTATTCGCCTCGAAGTTCTCCGTCAACCTCACTTCCTCATTCGCAACAAGTCTTTCACGCTTCTCTTTCACTAAGGCTTTGGTAACATTCCTGCAGCGGCGGTAGCTCTCATACTTTTTCTCTGTCATACTATCATTCTGGTTCAAACTTGAGACATAATCCAACCATGCTTTTTTCTTTCTTTCGACGCTGGATTTCACATCCGCGTCCCACCAGGCGTCACCTCTCAGAATCTTATGCCTCTCTGCACTACCACATACTTCTTTTGCACTATTCACTATACTTTCTTTCATTCTTTCCCAGCATTCTTCAACACCTAGGTCAGAAAGACTCGTCTCATTAAGTCTTTTAATGACTAGGCCTACATACATACTCCGTACACTTTCATCTTCTAATTTCTCACATTTTATCCTTTCAAGCTCTCCGAAATGGGTACGCACTCGCCAGTGTCTCCACTTCTTGAAAAGGCCCACGAATCGGCTTACCACCAGGTAGTGGTCCGTATCAAGAGTGGGGCCTCTGTAGGCTCTTGTATCCCTTAGAGTATTTCGGAGACGACTATCTATCAAAATCAAATCTATCATACTCTTTTGCTCATTCCGTCTCCACGTATACGTGTGAATATCTTTATGACGGAATAATGTGTTAGACACAAGGAGGTTCCGTTCCAGGCATACGTCCAATATCGGCTTACCAGCATCATTCACTCTCTTGTCACCATTCGGACCAAGGACAGCCTCCAGGCCGTCTCGCTTGGTTCCGACCCACCCATTAAGATCACCACACAGAATTATCCTTTCATTTCCCTCAGCTAGATCCAGAATATCCCTAACAGTTTCCCAAAACTCCTCGAGTTCGCGGGGATCCGCGGAGCTAACGGGAGCATAAGCTGCGACCAGGAAAACTCGCGTGATCCCCAGTTTTATTCGAACCCAAAGATGTCTTGGGCCTACCAACTCATAATCTTTCACTCCGGAAGCAAAGCGGGAGGAGAGAACGACTCCAACACCCCCACTGGCACGGACGTCCGGGTCCACTCCGGACCATAGGGCTACCATGCCACCGGGGAGGTCCTCGGCCTCCCTCCCCCTCCGCTTTGTCTCCGTCAAACATAAGGCATCCAGGCATCTCTCATTTAATACATCCATCATCTCATTCATCTTTCTTGCCATGCTACCTCTAACATTCCACGTGCCTATACGGCCTATACGGCATTCATATTATACAAACAAATATATAAAAATACTGATATTTTTCACTTGTTTACTTATCAAAACAACTTTTTAGGATTCACAGAGATCATTTTCACGAGATTCATTTTCTCGTGAAAATGATCTCTGTAAAGAGTTCGAAACGTCGGGAAATAAATATAAATAAATAAGAAATAAACGCGATACAATCCTAAAAAGTTGTTTTGATGAGTGAGATTCGCGAAAACCTTAGAAACAAACTTGTTTACTTATCTGTAATAGCTTATGTTATAGTTATACAGGGTGCTTCACAGACCCTATTCTAACCACTTATATCTAGAATCTAGACATGCTTTGAAATCTAGATATCCTATAGAAAGTAAAAAAAGGCAAAAAAAAATTTTTTTTACTTTTTTTACAAAAATTATCCCGCAGAAATATGAACCATGATCACCCTACTTATGACCTACGACAACTGAGTTCATTGTGACTACTCGCCTAAAGTATTTCATTCATTTTTCCATTTCGATCATCAATAGGGTTGTCATCTCTAATTTTTAATAATTATGTGAAGTTACAAAAAAAAATTAAGCTGACTACATTCTGATCTTCTTTCTAATCATTCTTTAAGAAACCACATGGAATTACCATAAAACATAATCAGTAAATAGTTTTCCCGGTCTACACTCTCATGTATTTGAGGCGTGAAGTTACACAAAAAAGCTATCTGTATTCGGTTCGCATTAAGAAATCTTATAAAATTACTATGAAACATAATCAATAAGTAATTTTCGCTGCCTACACCCGCATGTATTTGGGGCGTGAAGTTACAAAAAAATTTAAGCTGACTACATTCTGATCTGTTTAAGAAATCATATGGAATTACCATGAAACATAATCAGTAAATAGTTTTCCCTGCCTACACTCTCATGTATTTGAGGCGTGAAGTTACACAAAAAAAGGCTATCTGTATTCGGTTCGCAATAAGAAATCATATAAAATTACCATGAAACATAATCAATAAGTAATTTTCGCTGCCTACACCCGCATGTATTTGGGGCGTGAAGTTACAAAAAAATATTAAGCTGACTACATTCTGATCTGTTTAAGAAACCACATGGAATTACCATGAAACATAATCAGTAAATAGTTTTCACCGCTTACACTCTCATGTATTTGAGGCGTGAAGTTACACAAAAAAAGCTATCTGTATTCGGTTCGCAATAAGAAATCATATAAAATTACCATGAAACATAATCAATAAGTAATTTTCGCTGCCTACACCCGCATGTATTTGGGGCGTGAAGCTACAAAAAAATATTAAGCTGACTACATTCTGATCTGTTTAAGAAACCACATGGAATTACCATGAAACATAATCAGTAAATAGTTTTCACTGCTTACACTCTCATGTATTTGAGGCGTGAAGTTACACAAAAAAAGCTATCTGTATTCGGTTCGCAATAAGAAATCATATAAAATTACCATGAAACATAATCAATAAGTAATTTTCGCTGCCTACACCCGCATGTATTTGGGGCGTGAAGTTACAAAAAAATATTAAGCTGACTACATTCTGATCTGTTTAAGAAACCACATGGAATTACCATGAAACATAATCAGTAAATAGTTTTCACTGCTTACACTCTCATGTATTTGAGGCGTGAAGTTACACAAAAAAAGCTATCTGTATTCGGTTCGCAATAAGAAATCATATAAAATTACCATGAAACA
Organism: Euproctis similis; assembly: GCA_905147225.2. Lineage (NCBI taxonomy): Eukaryota > Metazoa > Arthropoda > Insecta > Lepidoptera > Erebidae > Euproctis > Euproctis similis. Next base: position 1,623,456 of record LR990118.1, on the reverse strand, counting down.
TAATCAGTAAATAGTATTCGCTGCCTACACTCTCATGTATTTGAGGCGTGAAGTTACACAAAAAACTGTGAACCCTACTTAATGATTCATTTGTAGGTCATGTGTATATGTGCTGTGTATATGTGTGCACCTCTTACACGTGCTGTGACCTGTTACACGCGCCCGAAACTTCCTTTGAGAATTGCCGCCTGCCTTTCGGCTCGCACAAGGTAACCTTGAACTCATCAGGCGGCATTTATAAAAAGAATGTCGGCATTTCTAAATTTACAGTGAAATATTTTGAAATATTAATATTATTTATTATGGGTCCGTATAATTTTAATGTACCAACGCAAATTAATAAAGTATATTATTATTATCATTATGTTGCATAACACGTGAAAGCTTAAAAAGTATTACGTAGGTAAATCCTATGAGTCTCGGTGGTCCAATAGGAGAGCACAAGGCTTCTGATCCAGAGGTCTGGGTTCGAATCCTGACACTGGCTCACACCAATGACTTTTCAAAATCGTTTGCGGAAGTTAAGTGTGATAAATATCGATGTCTGAAAACTTTGTGCCCGGTATGGCAATAGGTTCGCCACCTATTCCATTTGGGACGTAAACATAAGGGCGAGACAGGGCTTAACGGCCGCTGCCTACACCTTCGGGTAAGGCGTGAAGTTATGTTATGTTAAATCCGGTATTCGGTATTGTGCGTATTATTACTTAAAATTTAGAGATTTTCTAAAATACTATTCCAATTTGCTTTGGATGAGATTTGAGTGAAATTAAAATATCTAGTAGACTCTGTAGTACAGCGACTAGTATTTTTAAAGTTATTATAAAAAAATAAGTTATCGTATAAAGGTTCCGTATTTTGGTATAACGGTACCCTAAGAAATTAAAAATGGCAGAGACACTAGTATTTAGGAATGTGACATTAAACATAAGAAAACGATTTTTGATTAAACGATTAATTTATTACAATGAAAAAATCGATAATTAATAATCGTATTTATTTAAGAAAATAATCGATTTATTTAAATTAATGGATTTTTAAATTTTTGGGCAATATGTACAATTAGTTTTAGGGGGTCATGTCAAGAGCGTGCACGTCGCGACCCCTGCCGTCCCAGTGGGACGCAATCTTGACCGCAGCAAACTGAGCCGGACGGGCTGCTCCGGCGTGCCCCAGAAGCGACGGGCACCGATTAGCCCCCGTCGGTGCGGCTGCATGCGCATGCGGCGAAGGGGGACGCCACCCTTCACGCAGCGCCAATCCTGGTGGGACGAGGAGAGGGGAGTGCCGTATAGGCACGTGGAATGTTAGAGGTAGTATGATCAGAAAGATGAATGAGATGATGAATGTAATAAATGAGAGATGCCTGGATGCCTTATGTTTGACGGAGACAAAGCGGAGGGGGAGTGAGACCGAGGACCTCCCCGGTGGCATGGTAGCCCTATGGTCCGGAGTGGACCAGGACGTCCGTCCTAGTGGGGGTGTTGGAGTCGTTCTCTCCTCCCACTTTGCTTCCGGAGTGAAAGATTATGAGTTGGTAGGCCCAAGACATCTTTGGGGTCGAATAAAACTGGGGATCACGCGAGTTTTCCTGGTCGCAGCTTATGCTCCCGTAAGCTCCGCGGATCCCCGCGAACTCGAGGAGTCTTGGGAATCTGTTAGGGATATTCTGAATCTGGCTGAGGGACATGAAAGGATAATTCTGTGTGGTGATCTTAATGGATGGGTCGGAACCAAGAGAGATAGCCTGGAGGCTGTACTTGTTCCGAATGGTGACAAGAGAGTCAATGATGCTGGTAAGCCCATCTTGGACGTATGCCTGGAACGGAACCTCGATGTGTCTAACACATTATTCCGTCATAAAGATATTCACACGTATACGTGGAGACGGAATGAACATGATGATTTTGGTAGATAGTCGTCTCCGAAATACTCTAAAGGGATACACGAGCCTACAGAGGCCCCACTCTTGATACGGACCACTACCTGGTAGTAAGCCGTTTCGTGGGCCTTTCAAGAAGTGGAGACACTGGCGAGTGCGTACCCATTTCGGAGAGCTTGAAAAGATAAAATGTGAGAAATTAGAAGGTGAAAGTGTACGGCGTATGTATGTAGACCTAGTCAGTAAAAGACTCAATGAGACGAGTCTTTCTGACTTAGGTGTTGAAGAATGCTGAGAAAGAATGAAAGAAAGTATAGTGGATATTGCAAAAGAAGTATGTGGTAGTGCAAAGAGGCATAAGCATAGGATTCTGAGAGGTGATGCCTGGTGGGACGAGGATGTGAAATCCAGCGTCGAAAGAAAGAAAAAAGCATGGTTGGATTATGTCTCAAGTTTGAATCAGAATGTTAGTATGACAGAGAAAAAGTATGAGAGCTACCGCCGCTGCAGGAATGTTACCAAAGCCTTAGTGAAAGCGAAGCGTGAAAGACTAGTTGCGAATGAGGAAGTGAGGTTGACGGAGAACTTCGAGGCGAATAACAAACTCTTCTGGAGGGAAGTTAGAAAGTCTCGGGGTTCTTCGTCAACATCCAGAATGGACAAAATTATGTCTAAGGCTGGTAACATTCTTGCAAACCCAAGCGATGTATTAGGCAGGTGGAGTGAGTATTTTGGGGAAATGTACGAGTATGTTCCTGGTATGTTTCTATGTTTCTGGCAAGGTAGCTGGAATTGATATGATGTCTGCTTAATGATCAAATACGGTGGAACCTGTGCCCGGGACTCTTTCCTGACTTTGAGCAATCTGTGCTGGAGGTCAGGTAAGGTTCCCACGGACTGGAGGCGCACTGCATACGTGCCGGGATCACGTATGCAGTGCGCCAGTTACAGGGCCATCAGTTTGATCAGTTTAGCAGCAAAAGTGTATGGGAAAATTATTGAAAGGAGAATGAGGGTGATATCTGATGGAGTGTTGTGGGAGGCTCAGGGTGGTTTTAGAAGCGGACGAGGGTGCATGGATCAGATTTTTTCTCTCCGCGACATCGTGGAGAAACAACTGGCTGTTAACCGGAAGGTTTTCTGCGGTTTTGTGTATCTGGAAAAAGCGTTTGACAGAGTGTTACGAAAGGATCTGTGGGATATACTCCCGGGCTACGGGGTGAGCGGAGCACTGCTGCGCGCTGTGCAGTCCACTTACGAGGACTGCACAGCGTGTGTGCGTGCTGACGGCGGCTTGTCCCCCTGGTTTGACGTCAATATCGGCGTCAAACAGGGTTGCGTGCTGTCCGCTCGACTGTTCATCCTATACCTGGACAGTTGTCTCCAGAGAGTGAGATCGATGGATGTAGTGATGCAAATGGGTGACCTAGTTGTGAGCTGCCTGCTTTACGCAGATGACGCTGTGCTTCTGGCCGAATTGCCGTCGGACCTGCAAATACTAGTCACTACTATGAAAGATGATTGCATGATTAAAGGCTTGCAGTTGAATGCGACGAAAACGAAAGTTATGGTGTTTGAAAGGGAGGAATCCAGAACAGATGCAAGGATAATGGTTGATGATGTAGTGCTGGAACAGGTGAATGAAATAGTATATCTTGGATGCGCTTTTAGCAGGGATGGAAGGTACACCACGGATGAGACGAGTGGCGATAGGAAATAGCGTAAATGGAGCGTTGGCCAGATTCCTGGGCGCAAAAAACGTCAGCAGAAAGCCCAGCTAGCAATCCACAATGCAGTCCTGATCCCAACGCTAACTTATGGAAACGAGAGCTGGGTATGGTAGAGTGTGCATGAAAGTAGAATAAACGCGGTAGGAATGAGGTCACTGCGCAAAATCTGCGGAGTGACTCTCGCTGACCGCGTAGGAAACAAGGTTGTAAGGAAGGAAGTTGGTTTGAAAGAGAGTGTCGGTGTAAAAGTAAGAAAGGGCATGGTTGGTTCGATGGTTCGGACATGTAGAAAGGATGGATGATGCAAGACTGACCGAGCATTTGACACGATTGACCAGATATACAATGCAAAAGCGGATGGATGTAGGAGTCGAGGACGGCCAAGACACACATTACATGACCAAATAGAACGTGTTATGGAGGAAGGTGATGTTAGGAGCCTCAAAAACCGACGCGCGTGCATGAAAAGAGTTATGAAAGTCAACGAAGCGCGTGAGTATCCATGTAACATAACATAACATAACTTCACGCCTTTTGTACCCGAAGGTGTAAGCAGCGGCTGTTAAGCCTCGTCTCGCCGTTATGTTTACGTCCCAAATGGAATAGGTGGCGAACCTATTGCCATACCGGGCACAAAGTTTGTCAGTCATCGGTATTTATCACACATAACTTCCGAAAACAATTTCGAAAAGTCATTGGTGTGAGCCAGTGTCTGGAATCGAACCCCGGACCTCTGGATCAGAGGCCGTGCGCTCGCCCACTGCGCCACCGAGACTTTTAAAAAGTATCCATGTAATATTTAGTAATTTGGAAATATACAATAAAAGAGAACATATCAACCAAATGTCGGCTGATAAAATTGAATTATTCATCGACTCCATCTAGTGAATATTGGAATAAATAAATAACTAAACAAGGGTTAAAAGTTGTTTGTTGTTTCAAAGGTATAGAAGGAATGCGGTCATTGATGGCGTTAAAAATAACATTATGGAAAAAGTATTCTTTAGTAGTTTTCGTTCCGGGCCAAACTTAATATCGGGGCGTTGCAGATGAAATAAAGTCGGTAATATGTAATTGAATGATTAATAAAATAATCGGTTATTAATCGATTAGTCATATAAAAATAATTACTAAATTTAATAGATTTTTTTACTTTTAGATGTTGATTTTTAATCGATTATTTTAATAATCAATTATTTTTTCACATCCTTACTAATGTTCGTTAGTGATTATTTTTTAGACGCTCTTCATTATTGTTCGCTTGTTCTATCGGTCAGTATCATATATCGGTGTCAAGTTAGTGAAAGTGCTTTCGTTATTTCGTAATTTTATAATGGCGGAGTATTCAAATGCAGAGTACTATGATATGATTATGTGTGTGGGTGCATCGGAGGGAATCCTTACTGCAGCGCGCGAACTTTATCGACAACGTCACATTGATGGAAGAGAGCTGGAGAATCAGCGAAGACTTCCTTCTTATGCATGCTTCAGGAGGCTGGTCAACCGTTTGCACTCAAACGGTTCTTTCCACAGTCCAAACTCTGAAGGACGATCGAGTGACCGTGCGGATGCTCGTGTGGAACAGAATATTTTGGATCACTTTGCTGAAGATCCAACTAGAAGTACTAGAAAAGCCTCTGTCGTATTAGGTGTGTCTAGAATGAAAGTATGGAGAACTTTAAAAAAAGATAATCAGCATGCTTACCATTACCAGCGCACACAACAGCTGACAGAAGCAGATTTTTTATTGAGACTGCGATTCTGTGAGTGGTATCGTAGTCAGGTTACTGCTGACCCTATGTTTTCGTCTCGGGTTCTATGGTCTGATGAGGCTACCTTTACTCGTTTTGGACTATCCAATAGCCACAACGAGCACTACTGGTCCCATGAAAATCCACATGCTTTTCGTCAAAGCCATTTTCAGCACAGGTGGAAAATTAATGTGTGGGCCGGTATCATCGGTGACAAATTGATAGGCCCTGTATTTTTGCCGGACCGGTTGAACGGTGAAATCTACTTGGAAATGTTGAGGACCACCTTGGAGGAAGAACTTGAAGGCCTTCCTTTGTTAGTTTACCGCGACATGATTTTCCAGCAAGACGGCGCGCCAGCGCATTACACTCGTTCTGTACGCGAATATCTGGACGATCGCTTTCATGCGTGGATTGGACGTTCTGGAACTGTTCCATGGCCACCACGGTCGCCCGATTTAACGCCAATGGACTTTTTTTTGTGGGGATATTTGAAAAGTGTGGTGTATGCTACGCAGTGTGAAACTGTGAATGATATGCGTCAAAAAATTGTGGAAGCTTGTGGTACTCTAACACCGGAGTATCTGAGCCGCGCCACACAATCTGTATCGCGGCGTGTAAACCTATGTGTTACGAGAGGAGGACAGCACATTGAACCTTTTTTGTAGTCACACTGAGAAATGGTAAGTGTTCACCATAAATCTTAAACGAAAAATCTGGTTAGATATGTATTAAACTATGAATGAATTTTATTTAATCAGAATGAAATACAAAATTTTTATTTTATATCTCACCATAACTTAGCAATATCGGCTCTACTACTACAGAATAAGGTCTAAATTTTTATATCCGTGTTGTAGGTACACAAGAAATTGTACCATATGTTACGATTTCTTGTGTATGTGTGTATGTGATATCAATGAAAGTCTTTATAGTAGGGTGACCATGTCAAATATTATTATTTGCGGACTCAGTAGGAATTTTTTTTTTTTTTTCAGATCTAAAATTTCGACTTATCACATTTTAAATATAGCCATCCGATAGGCAATTCCATCCTGTATCCACCCATCGCGGCTTGATATACCCATTGTGGGACACGCTGTATAAACACAATATTGAATTTAAAACTGTACTACAAATAAAATAAGGTTTTCATTTAATGTCATGTAGTCGCACTAAACAATTTCCTATTTATTTCTAAGACTTTCGCGAATCTCACTCATTGATTAAAACAACTTTTAGGATTATATCGCGTTTATTTATTACTTATTTATATCCATTTCCCGACGTTTCGAACTCTTTACAGAGATCATTTTCACGAGTGATGAACAAAAAACTTTTTGTTCATCAGTCGTGAAAATGAACAATTTCCTTTTCATATCTTAGAGAAATTAACAAACTCTTTCCCTAAACGTATCACATGGCATTTTACGAAATTCTCGTATTCTCGAATTCGCGAATAAAAATTATAATTGTTATTATGTACGAATCATTTTTTTTATATTTTAAAACATAACATTTAAAAAAATAACTTCACGCCTTTTTCTAACCGAAAAATATGTGTAAAACAGAATGTATACTTCATTGAACTATTATATTATAACAGGTAATCCGCTTACTCGTTTACCCTCGTATCCCATAAAAAATGCACCATATTATAAGGGCTGATAAAACCTGGTATTAGTAGGTACATTATAATATTGAAAGGTATAAAAGAAAGGTATTCTTCATGTTTAAGATATATGAACTATAAAATTATTGACAAATCAAAAACATTTGTACTTCATTATATTCTCGATCAGAGTTTCCGGAATTGAAATTTTAAAACAGACTATTGTCCTAAAAATAGACATAAATTTTTAAATATTCTTTACACCTAGTAAATAGATATATTTTGAAGTGTCAGCGACCTAGAATAAATCTGTATAAACATCAACTACGTGTCTGCGTGTGTCATATATAGTAAGTTGTATATCGTCACCCTAAACCTTCCCCCATTCCCCCACTCCAGAGATTATGTCAATAATGATCTATTATCGTAGGGTGAGCGAGTTTTACGAGACTCACATGTTATTTTATTGACGGGTTAGGGTATAGCCTATTTGAAATTCTAATGTGTTAACAACATCAGAAGACTGTTGGCTGTAACATAAAATCAAATCATATTAACATCGCGATATTAGATCGGACATATTGGATTTATAATTGAATACACGTATCTGATACACTATTAGAATAGTAGATTATAAGTTATTTTCACATCTTCACGCTTCACTTCTTCATTGCAAGAACGTGTGGACAGAATTACAATCTTCTTTTTTTCAATACGCAGGATATAAAACAGCTCGTTCTGTCTATAACCCCATGGAAATCACGGGCGTTCTGTTGGGACTTTGAAATCCTTTTCAACCATCTTTGAGAAGGGCTGTGTGTTTTGAGGTAACAATATAAACTGCTTAAGTCAACTTAAGGATGTCATGAGCAATTCTTGTCATGAGAAGCATAAAAACGTAAGGACATAAAGACTTAAGCAGTTTAATATTATTAATAATGATTGTACATATACTGTTTCACATAGTAATAGGTTGGGTACTGTAACCACGACGGCAAATGACATAGGTGATTAAAAAAGCATTAAATAAGACCACGGGCCACTAAATTTATAAAAATAAACACAATAAATTCCTACTAAGTCGTATTGCTAACGTTCGCTGTAATTAAAACTCAACGTTCAGTTGTATACCGCAGTAAGGCGTAGCAATTATTTATATGAAAAGGACACATATTGTCCAAATATGTTATATTTGAGCTTTTGTATACCTCATATAGTTTTAACTAAATAGAAATTAACGAACTATAATAACAATCGTCTGAGATCTGGAGGTCTATAAAACCGCTTCTGAATCAAAAGTCGTGGAATCGTTTCTAAAGTCTCGCTGGCCTTGTAGCTGACAATCCCACTTCCGAATTAGTTCTATGTAAGGTACTAGAATCCTTTTTTCAATTTCTTTCTAAAATTTTTGCATTATAAATATCGATGTCCAATATTATTGCGTTTGATGTACACAAATATATAATAGTAGGTCCCAAATGGCGTAATAGTTTACGCCTTTTGGGACCGATAGAATTTGACGGGGCCAAGCGTAACTGCGGATGCTATTATACACCTTTGGGTTTGAAAAAAGCAAATATTAGGTAAAAGTGTTATTTATACGAGTTTAGAAGTCGCTCTCTCTCTCCCCTCTAGATCCCGTAGTAGATTTTTTATGATGTGATGGTGTTGAAGTATAGCGGTGTTTATGGGGTCGTATTATTTATAGTTTTCTCTATTTGCGGTTTTCGTACATTTCAGTTTATTTATAATGTTTGTTGTTCCAAGTAAATTGGATTACGACCTTCAGTATCTCCGGCGTGTTTTATGATGTGATCAACACACTTTCCAGATTTGTTGTTAGAATAGAAATAAAGTGGGGACATAAATGTTTTATTTTTATTCAAAGACATTTGTGTAAATGAGAAATTTCAAAGAGTTTTTGAAAAACAGAAGTGAAAACTTAAACTAATCAATGGTGAACCATATCGCATACTAAACACCGAGGGGAGAGAGGGAGAAGCCCTTATCGGAAATAAGGCTGGAGCAAAGTGTTAGAGTGAGAGTGGAGAAGCCGATACCTTTGCTGTATGCATGTGGGAAAGGGAACGAGATAGAACTGTAAAGTAACGCGTTACGTAACTTAACATTATCAATTTAAAATCACTTGTCTTACTTTTCTTTCGACGAGATTTTTATAGACTAGATATTTTTTTATACTGAGCTGTAGTTTATGTGTGAAACCTATTAAAATATAATGAGATTTTATAAATCCATTCCCATATTAGATATGGTAACAAAATTGGATGATCACAAGTCCATTATAGATACTTTTGAGCTCCTAAAACTTAAAACTAAATTATAGCAGCCCATTTCACACAATTCATAGCCATGCCATTGTTAAGAGCAAACTATTGTAAATTCAATGACATCGTCCAACATTTTACAAGTACCAATAAAAACAGTGATGCGGAACAATGTCGGCTGTTAGTTTAAGATGTATGGTGTGGTATTTTAAGTCTAGATAGTGTAAGTGCTGTTTATAAAGCAAGTATCAAATTGATATTGTTATGTAACAAACTTAGAATATAACTACTCTAGTACTATCGACAATGGCCTTATATTCACTGATATGGAGGGTAGAAGTAACTTGTAGCATCTCAGTGTATTAAAAAATGCTGCATGCATTTGTTGGCACTATAATAAAATCAACGATAAGTGGCTCATGCATGTGTTTCGTACGGTGAAATATTTATCCCTCCCTCTTCCTCGTCCCGAGCCCGTCCCTTTTTATCATTTTAAAGGCCAGCAAACATAGCTGTGCAACTTACCACGAGCGGCGCTAATTGCTTACCATCAGGTGACCTGCTTGCTCGTTTGCCTTGTCTACCATTGAAAAAAATAACGAAAACGAACTGAAATCTATTTTAACAAATTTGAAAGAAAAATATAAGAGCTTCGCTAAGTATTCCAGTCTCATCTCACATTAAGATCTAAAGAAAAGTTGGAACACAGTGGGTTCTATATAAAATTTAAGAAGCACTCGAACGTTCCTCTGTAACTATCAAACCTTAATGTTTGTTGTACGTGAGTCATTAAAACGTGGAGTGAACAGCACATACAGCGCTCATTTAGCTCCAAGCGGATTTAAAAGTAACTAAATTCGTTGAATTTGTGTTAAACAAATGGTTTAATCCAATGCTTTAGTCAGTTGCTTAACTCTTAAAAAATTTTTATGTTTATATGTGCTTAATATTTTACACATTTTTATCCATACAAAGAGTGTTAAAATAAGTTTAAAGTCAATATTCGTATATACTACTAACTTCTGCTAATCGGAGCTGAACTAATTGATAATACCCAACTAAAATAAAAGATAATACCCAAAGTAATCAAACTAAAGCTAATTTTATTCAATCTGTTAGAATATAGCTAATAGTTACATGGTTGGCGCTTGAGAAAATAATAAACTTACAAATCTTGCCCTTTTTTTTTCTTTTTTTGTTACCCAGTGGAAACCCGTTAAAGGTACCACCAGCACTGGGGGGTACTGGGTGGTTATGTTGGACTCCCCGTCCCTCCCACCACCGGGACGGTATACCAACTAAAACCACTGGGGTGTTCCTCCTCACCACATACGACGAGATCGCGGGAAACGCGCTAACAAACACCTACCCACCCCGTCTGTGGTTGCCCTCCTCGGGGGGCCATGCTCGGTCCCCCGTTCATCTCCACGTGAGGCGCTCCGGAACACCTGGAACGCCCTCCTCCTCGGGACCTTGCCTCCTAACGAGCGATGAAACCCCCGGTTCACCGCTAGAGGTCCCATTATGGCGGCAGGCGGTCGGCATAAGCCCGCCTCCTGCGGCCCCTTCTTGCGCGGCGGATCAAGGGCGCAAGAGCGTTATTCTCGCGCGTCCTCTCCGCGGCCTCCTTCCGAGACATGACAGCGCCAGCAAAGGTCAGCACCGCCTCCCAAGCCTGCTCACTATCCACCATTGCACGAACAACACTGGGCAGCGAGAGGTCTGCCCCGATGGTCGAGATGAGTGTCGCGCGTTCGCTCGACCATGCGGGGCACACGGCGCAGGTGTGATGCGCCGTGTCTTCAGCCGCGCCACAATGGTGGCACTCCATTGTGGGCTCTCTACGGGCAACCCGGCACAGGTAACGGCCAAAGCAGCCGTGACCCGTGAGGAGCTGCGTCAGGTGGAAGGTGAGGGCGCCGCGCCTTCGTTCGGCCCAGTCTCTAATGACTGGCCGAAAGGCTGCCACTAAATCGTGGCTCGCAGTCGGAATTGCCAGCCGCTCCTTCCACCTCCGGAAGAGGCGATCATGGGCTCGCTCCCGCCAGCGTCGGATATCCTCCGGAGGTGGGAGAAAGCCCCTGGCTCGTGCTTCAGCACACCTACGATATATCGCCGCCAGCACCCCAGCTTCCAGGTCCCACGGCGGACTCCCGGACAGAATCGCCGACGCCTCAAACGACACAGTGCGGTAAGCCCGGGCTGCTCTGCACGCGATGACCCGCTGCGGTCTTCGCAACTCGGCTCTGTTTGCCACGTTCAAATCCTCCGCCTAGATTGGCGCACCGTAGAGTGTACAAATCTTGCCCTTAGTTATAATTCATATTTATTTGGAGTAGTGTTGATTTATAATGGTGTAAAATATTTCGAAATCAGTCCATAACTTTTTGGTTCTGAAGTTATAGTTTGAGACTGCAAAAGTCACCTTAATAAATAATAAATTTCAACATTAATATAGATCTGTATGTCAGTCTATATTTGTCAATATTTTACTACTAAACGACTATACTGGTCAACGTGAGGTTTTAACTATAAAGTAGAATATTTTTAAATACTAAAAGTTGTGACATGTGGTAATATTGTTTCCATGTCAGCAAAAAAGGGCTAGGAAAAATAACTAATTATATGTAAGACCGTCATTATTCCCATTTGTTGGGAAGAGATTAAATCCAGGCGTATTATCGTTAATGTGTTCCACATATATGTACACACTGAAAGTAACACAAGCAAACAAGCAGCTAGTGAACAATAAAAACGAGAATAGCTTTACATAACAATAAAAAATCCTATTAAATGAAGCCACAGATTTTGTTACAACCCAAACGGTGTACATTTATAAAAATGTTTTTGCCGAAATTGAATTTGTAAGAGTTTAATTTTTTTTTTTAATTGGGATGCTTTTTTAATTAGAGTCCAGTTATTGCATTTTAAATTGCTTCATCAACGATAACACGATGATAAGTAGTAGTGTTATTTCCGAAAACATTTCCACAGTATCATTGGTATTTGGTTTTAGAATCTCTTTATTAAAGGCAGGAGTGATAACCACAATGTCATTAAGGTGACCTTTCTAACCTTGTAACTCGCAACTTTAAAATAAAATTCATAACATGAATAGTAGCAGATTATGGCCCTTTATAAGAACTAGCTGTTAATTATATCAACTTAACCCAAGTTCAAAAGAGTCTGCTATTGATAAGCTGAAAATGATAAGTTAAAACCCTTATCATTATTTGGCAAGCAAGAAATTAACTTCTGTAATTAATCTAGATCCTAATTTGGATCAATTTTCTATGAAATTAAGATCTAAAATAATATGAAATGAATTGTATTTAAAGAAAATAAAAAGGACCCGACTTACAAAAAACATGAAATCCAAAGTTGAAAATAATATTTTACTGCCCTTGCTTTGCATAATTAAGTTAAAAGTATGTGCGAAATTCCATTTGGTTGAATAATTGTATAATTTAACTTTATTCAGAGACTTATATTAACATTGGACCGGACTTTTTGTTATTTTTATAGTTTATTTTGTTTATGGGATAACGGGCAAACGAGCAAGCGTGTCATCTGATGGTAAGCAACTAACGCCGCCTGTGTATACCTCCATCACCGATAGCGTTACAATCGAGCTACTGGTCTTTAAAATGGAATAGAGAAGTAGTCGTAAGTGGCATGGGTAGAAGAAAGAGAAAGGGGATTCCAATTTATAGATAAAGAAAATTCAAAATAATTGTTAATGTTCATCACCTATGTTCACTGCAAAATAATGTATCTAATAACTTGGTGGGGGCCTGGCAATCTGTTTGACAGGAAAATATTTCCTAGTGCGGATGCCAGTCTCTCACAAAATTATGGCTATAAATTAATATTTGTACTGATTTTAATGCTTTTTGTGTTGAGAGAAATAAATGATTATTATTATTAATTTTACGTCAAGACCGGGTAAAATATTACTATTAATAGATAGAATATTTCTCCACAAACCATGAATTTTATATAAATTCTTACATAAGTTATCACTCCTTTTGTCACCAAACTTTCTTGCCGAAAACATATTTCCTGGATATCTTTGTTATGTTGGCTTCTATAATATCCGAAGGAATAATATTATTTTTTGGTGTTGACAATTCGTATTGTCGATGAGTTATTTTTTTTTATCGAAGATAGAAAAAATATATATATTTCACTAGTATATTTTCCATTTACACCTGCTAAATATTTATGGAAGAGAAAACGTGGTACCTACTTGTAAATAGCAATGACACTCAAAGCCGCGTTACAAACGCATTATCGCCTTCGTACCCATGTGAGGCGGGGTTCCTTTTATTACGAGAAGGGAAATTTATTTCGGAAAGTTAACAATATATTGACAAAACAGTGTTTGAAAATAATTGTTGCTTTTTTATCAAATATAAAAGCCGTTGGCACAAGGTGGTCTTATCTCAAAACTACAATCTGTGTAAGAAAATATACAAATAATAAAAGAAAATATGGGAGAATAGTGCCTTATGGCACTCTGTTCACTCCCTGCATAATGCGTGTATGTTTGTATAATCTATACCTGACGACTATTTCTCTGGATACCTCTCTCAACGAACGAAACGGCATGAGTAATTTTACGTCCATATTCTGAGAGGCGGTAGCATAAAAAGGTTACAAAATGAAATCTCGAAGTTGCAGTCTCGGTGGTCCGGTGGTCGAGCACACGACTTGTAACACACCAATGGCAATACGTTCGCCACCTATTCCAATTGGGACGTAAACATAACTGCAAGTCGAGGCTTAGCAGCCACTGCCTATACCTTCGGGTAGAAAAAGGCGTGAAGTTATATTATGTTATGTTGTGAAAATGAAATCGTTGTAAATGAAGCCATACCTTTCTTATCCTCTCCGTATACTTATTTCAGTGTTACGATACTTGGGCTACATCTAAGTTAACTGCGATCGCTTCAAGTGTAATGGACTTCGAGTGTAACGCATGTTTATAGGGGTACTAAAATTATTTACGCACAGACGATAGCATATATCTTCACACCATCACATTATTGGAGGATAGGCAGAGATAAACTAGTTTTAGTTACATAACACCGAATCTATCGGCAATGATACTGCGATAAAAACCTCGAAAATCAAAAAGATGTTTTATGGTTTTGTAATATAACATAACATAACATAACTTCACGCCTTTTTCTACCCGAAGGTGTAGGCAGCGGCTCTTAAGCCTCGTCTCGCCGTTATGTTTACGTCCCAAATGGAATAGGTGGCGAACCTATTGCCATACCGGGCACAAAGTTGTCAGTCATAGATATTTATCACACGTAACTTCCGAAAATTTCGAAAAGTCATTGGTGTGTGCCAGGATTTGAACCCACTACTTCTTGAATCAGAAGCGGGGTGCTAGCCACTGCGCCACCGAGACTGTTAAATAGAGACTGTTTTGTAATATCTATATTTGTAATATATATAATAGTGGTGATGACGAGATAAAGGCAGTAAAAGATGGACAACGATAGGATGATGCATGAACGATAGGATTGGAGACAGTTAGAGGAAGAAATCCAAGAAAAGGCAAACAGACACCAATTAACAACATACAAATTAATATTGCGTTAACAATAACGTAATGTCTGAAAATTTTAAAGCTACTACTATTATTATTATAAGCAGTATATAAGGTTTAAAGTTTTCAATACGATTTTATGAGATTAGTTGCATAGAAAAAAAAAATGATTTTGTGGAGTCGCCGAGTTGAAATTTAAATAAAGTAATTAGTAAATTTAAAAAAATTTGGAATTCTCCAAATTGATTAAGTAAAAATGCTAGTGAAGCAAATTTCTAATAATAATTTTACCAAAAAATATATATTTTAAAAAAAATGATCGGGAGAGCAACGAATTACTTTACCTAATCTTTTAATTGGATTTAGCGAGACCAGGACTGAATTTGATTAGTGAAGTTAAATCACCCTTGAGTTTTATTTGAACACGACAAATTAATTACACATTTAAAATTGACTTTAATTATGAATCTGTGAGTAACATGACTATTTACAAAATTTGCCCGATGTAGTTAAATATATTTTCAGATTTTACCAGTAGATTTCAATAAATTGTAAAAATCAACTTATCAATAATTCTTAATTTGTATAAAGAATTTGTAATAATTGATACTGAAAATTATGACTGTACGGAAAAGTTATTATACATTAGTAAAGACACATTATGAGAAGGGACGAAAATCATGTCACAAGGAGAGCGATGGGAATGACTGTGGATGGACACATTAGTAGAGGAAGGCCGAAAAAGAGATGGATTGACTGTGTAAAAGTTGATATGAGCATAAAGGGAGTAAGTGTGAACACGACGAGTGATAGAAGAGAATGGAAAAGTATAACATGCTGTGCTGACCCCACTTAGAGTGGGACAAGGGCAGGAAAATGATGAGTAAAGCCATGCAGTCCGCTGGATGAAAGGACTGGAAATACCATTGAAATGCCATAACCTCTCCGAATAACGACATAAAGTTGTCCATGCCGCATTTCAGTCGATAATAAAAGTATTCGGTGGCCCATCCCCCATCCCCTTTCCTTCCTATCCCGCGTCCTTATAGGCCTGCAACGCAACTGTTTCACTGTCTTTGTTGCAGATGTCCAAGAGCGGCGTTAGTTGCTTACCGTCAGGTCAGCCGCGTGTGCATTTGTGCCTCAATAAAAATATTCAACATTCAAGTGTTCAAGATTTTAATATAAACATTTAAACATAACTTCACGTCTTCTTCTAACCGAAGGTGTAGCAGCGGCTGTTAAGCCTCGTCTCGCCATTATGTTTACGTCTCAAATGGAATAAGTGGCGAACCTATTGCCATACCGGGCACAAAGTTATCAGTCATCGATATTTATTGCACATAACTTTCGGAATTAATTTCAGAAAGTCATTGGTGTGAGCCAGTGTCCGGATTCGAACCTCGACCAATGGATCAGAAGCCACGTGCTCGACCACTGGACCACCGAGACTAAATTAATGTTTAATATAAAAAAAATATTGAATATAGTGTGTCGGTACGACAGCCGGTAAGTTCGACCGTCATAGGTAAATATTTAATATGTGCAGTAATATGTGTGTTTGTAAGGCGTCTCGATGTACTTACAGCATTTAGTTGCTTAACTTTGAACTAGACGACATTGTGGGTGTTATGACCAAAAATATTTAAATATTAAATCTTGATCTTCAATCTCAGTGCTCCAGTGGTCGAGCATCTCACTTCTGATCCAGAAGTCGAGGTTTGAATCCTGAAGCGAGGCTTAACAGCCGCCGCCTACGCCTTCGGGTAACAAAGGCGTGAAGTTATGTTATGTATGTTATTAATATGAATTTATGAATACCATAAAGCTATACGAAATGCTTCACTAACTTACCTAACTATTAGAAATTTCAATTTCAACTTTGATGTTAACAATTTATGAACTTCAAAATATTTCAATAATCGTTTCAAACGAGCCGTTAGATTGCCTCAATATTAGCGATACTAAAGCTCAAGAGCAGAATGTGTGCTGAGCGGCGAGAATTGCGGCAGTTTAAACAGATGGCGTTGAATTGGGACAATTAGTTAAACATTTTCAATACTAATAGATAGATGCTAGATAGAATTTAAGTGGTATCAAAAGAAAAATGACAAGTATAAATCAAAGTTAGTGGCAAATATTTGGACACAGCGAAGTTTGTGTCTAGTCAAATACCTACGTGAAAAATTGATGTCTCGGTGGTCCAGTGATCGAGCACCCCCCCTTCTGAGTAAAGACGACGCGAGTTCCTGAATCCTGACTCACACTGAGGACTTTTTAAAGTGAAACTTTTATTACATCGTCTCAAACTTTTTCGTCTGCGTGTTGCATGTCGCGTGACGGTCGGCCGCGGAGTAGGGATAAAGTGAAAGGCGCTCGTCAGAGCGCCTTTCACGTCTATTATCGTTTACTTACACGTACAAACAACACAATAAATATATTTGTTTGTTTGCACTCGGGTGGGATCGAACCCGCCCCGACCTCGTGTTATCGGTAGTGCGGTTTACCGATGCACCACGAGGCCCGTATGAATGATTGTCTAATTACCGTCCTCTTTACCAATTTCGACACATTTTCTAGGATCAGGTTTGTTTGTTTGTTTGTTTTTTACATACATACATATACGTACGTACGTATTGCAGGCGGAGAAAAAAAAAATTATATTATTAATATAACAAATGACACGATAAAAGGGAATATAATAAATTCGTATGTATTGTAAACGACGGAGGCTTTTAAGTTTCCAATTCAAAAAAAGTGAACTACATATATGTGACACAGTTATGTTCGTCAATTTATTAGCGATAAGATAGTGCTCTTTATATATGTATTTGTCACATTTTCATAATAAATCAAAATATCATATTTACTGGAGGAAAAAATATCGTTTTGTTTTGTAAAGATCCTTTGTTGTAATGTTGTTAACGTTTAATAGGTGTCGCGTTAACCCTAGTGCCGTAGCTGGAATACTTGTCGATTCGGGCGACATCTATCGATATAATACGATATTACGGCAGAATCATCAATAGTAGCAACCTAGTAGCGCCATCTAGGAATTATTGTCGTGACCACGTAAAATAAAAAACATTTATTAAACCCTATTAACAAATACAAGATGGTAACTAAATTAAAATCGCCCTTATCGCACAATCCCCTGAAAGCCGGTGATGTCCGGTTCGATTTCAAATTAAACTAGTTTTTTCTCTCTTTGCAAAACTGCCACTGACTTGTAACTAACGAATTAGTGGAGGAAGCAGACTGACGCCTTTCTTACTTTACTTAAGTTTCCAATTCCAAAAAGTGTGCCAGGATTCGAACACGCGACCTATGCGATTCGGAAGCCGTGTGCTCGACCACTGGACCACCGGAACTACATATATGTGACACAGTTATGTTCGTCAATTTATTAGCGATAAGATAGTGCTCTTTATATATGTATTTGTCACATTTTCATAATAAATCAAAATATCATATTTACTGGAGGAAAAAATATCGTTTTGTTTTGTAAAGATCCTTTGTTGTAATGTTGTTAACGTTTAATAGGTGTCGCGTTATCCCTAGTGCCGTAGCTGGAATACTTGTCGATTCGGGCGACATCTATCGATATAATACGATATTACGGCAGAATCATCAATAGTAGCAACCTAGTAGCGCCATCTAGGAATTATTGTCGTGACCACGTAAAATAAAAAACATTTATTAAACCCTATTAACAAATACAAGATGGCAAGTAAATTAAAATCGTAACCAATATTTTATGGTAACTAAAATACGTGAACAGTGACTTACATTCGATTTTCGAAAATTTTTAGTTAAATGTCTATAATGTGAAAAAAAGTTTCACTTTTACGGTGGTTTCATAAAACCACACAAGTTTTTTTATATTAGAATTATTATATTAGATATGTGTGATAGATATTGATGAATGAAAACTTTAGGCCCGGTATGGCAATAGGTTCGCCACCTATTCCATATGACGAGGCTTCGGGTAGGAAAAGGCGTGACCTCACGTTATGTCCACTTTGTTATATTAAATACGAGTTATTGTTTTCATGTGCGTGATTTCGTGTATAGTAAGGTCTTATAACGTGCGTCTGATGCCCCTAGTAATCATAGAATGGGAAAATATACCAGCATTAACGGCATACCATGAAGCGATATATGTAGTTAAAAAAAACATTTTTTTTTTTCATAAATATTGAATTTATATTGCTCACGTGCTTCGCTATACTAACAGTTAATAATACCAACAGAAAGAGGTGTAAATAGAAGCGATCTGCCGAAGCTGCGCTGTTCGCTGTCGTTTCAATATTGACTTTCTTCCTATATTAAATTGGGGTCTGCATTTTCAATATAAGAATCTCGCAGAACGAACCTGTGTTAAGTAGCTACATTGAAAAGTAAAGAACTTACTGCCAATAATTCTAAAAAAAATGAATTCACTCAGCGGATCGTTCTTACATTTCGAAGTGAGAGTTTGAAGGATTCTATATAACCGGAAACTAGTAAATAAATCACAACAACAAGAAAGAGGAAATAGTGAAACTTGTTTGATAAAATAAATTGAATCTATTTCGTCAGAAAACACTGAAGCCACTTGTAAGAGTACCAAAGTAATTTTTGGTGCAAAACAAATTATAACAATTCTATTAAACTTCGAAGACTAAAATAATAATAAAATAATAATAATAATAATATTTTATTTATTAAAAACAAAGTACATTATTTTGGACAAGTTAACAATAATGGTTTCTTTTATTTAAATGTATTTGACAGTTGATTGAGGTCCTGTGTAACCTAGCTAGGCTAACTAACTAGCCTGTGTTTAGGTCACAGTCCCATTCCTCTATGATTGGTAAGAATACATAAATATAAGACTTCATACACAATACAAAATACCACTCAATTACACCTGCAAGATAATAACAAAATTAATATGATTAAACTAATTATATGTCTATAGAACATAGATGGTATTCATTTATTTGTGAGGTAAACTTTTATGAAATTTAAGTTAAGACAATGTTAACAAATACTGTTCGGTTTCTTCATATGATTTTGTGTACAGATAGTCATGTATAACTGATTTACATCGGGTACGTGGTAAGTGATAAATATAGGTTTCTTTATTAAATTTATTATAAAGATATGGACCCAAGAAATAGAAAAATCGTTTACTAAAACTATAAGAGATATTAGGAATGGTGCATATTAAATCTTTTCGTCGTTTAAATGTCTCGCTATATGGAGTTATGGAGAGCTGGGTTAAAATTGTGTGTAGAATAAAAAGTTGTCGCACGTTAAGTAATTTGCATTTGCTATAGAGGTCGCTAGTAGGGTATGTTATAGGACGAAAAGTGGCAATCTTCAAAATGAGCCTATGTGCTATCTCTAGAGGCTTAAGTGTCGTTTTATGACTCCCACCCCAGCAAGAAATACAGTAGGAGATGATAGACTCGACGTATTGTGTCATAGTTTGCGACATGACGTAAGGTTTTAAATATGTAGATAAGTTTGCGGACTCTAGAGGTTAACTGATTAACTTGCGCTTTGAAATTGAGGGTACTATCCAATACTACACCAAGGTATTTAATGCTATCAACTGAATTTATAACATGACACTGACAAGGTTCAACTTTAGTGGGACATGTGTGTGCAAGAAGATTTAAAGGAGTATTTGGTTGAGATTTGGACGAGGTTGAGAAAGTTATATATTTTGTTTTTGAGGTGTTCAATGTTAATTTATGAGCTAAAAGCCAATCATTAATACGATTAAAGCCCGATTGGGTATACCGGGATAGGTTTTTAAAAGAATTTGCAGTAAATGTAACAGCAGTATCATCTGCATAAGAAATAATTTTTGAGTTGGGGACTGCTAAATTACAAAGGTCATTTATAAAGATCAGAAACAATGTTGGTCCAAGAATACTTCCCTGAGGCACACCATATTTGATAGGTAACTCGTTACTCACGTGATTACCCATCTTCACTATTTGTGTCCTATCAGTAAGGTAACTTTTAAACAAGTTCAGCTGAGCGCCCCTGACACCAACTCTCTCTAGCTTTGTATTGATAGGAACTGTGTCAAAAGCTTTTTTTAGATCAAGGAAAATAGTGAGCACTTTTTTTTTGCTATTCAAGTTTTTGACAATATGTGTGGTAAGTTCATGTACTGCATCAGATGTTGATTTATTTTTACGAAAGCCGTATTGTTGGGAAGATAAAATATTAAAGTCTTCAAGGAATTTTACTAGGCGATTATTAATCAGTCGTTCCAGGATTTTAGAAATTGAACTAAGAACAGCAATGGGAGGATAGTTAGTGACAGAGATTTTATCCCCAAATTTGAAAATCGGATGTATTATTGCTCGTTTTAAGGAAGTTGGAAAGGAAGATGTTTGAAAACAAAGATTAAATATAGTACTAAGAATTGGTGCCAGGGCAACAGCATATCTTTTTAAAACTAAAGAGGGGATACCATCCCAGCCTGTTGCGGCGCTCGCTCTAAGAGTACTTATAATACTTTTAATCTCACCAGGGTCTGTGTCTTCTAGAGTAAAAGATTTTAGGGGGGTGTTAGTATTATTATTAATAATCCGGTGCCCATCGATAAAACTGTTATTTATTTTACCTGCAAGGTCCTTTCCAATATTAACGAAGAACTCATTAACTTTATTACATGACTCGATAGGCGAATTAGATAGGTTCAGTAGTTGCGTTGCGGTATTTTGAGGTCGGTTTGAGTTAGTAATGTTCTGGATTGTATTCCAGAGAACTTTAGAGTTTTTCCCTGCTTTGTTTAGCTGCTCCGCATCGTATGTTCTTTTAACTCTTTTAAGAATCCTAGTACAAAATCCTCTATATCTTTTATAAGTAAGACAAAGTATGTAATTTGTAGGCGAAAGTTGCACTTGTCTATGTAAAGAGTCCCTATGTCTAATACACCTCAAAAGACCTGGTGTTATCCAGGGCTTAATGATGCGTTTTTTAGCAGAAGAGGTAAAGGTAGAAGAATTAACAAGAATAGCTGAAGAGATGGATGTCGTAAAATATTCGATAGCGTTGTCAGGGTCCGAAATTTGTAGCAATGGGGAAAAATCAAGCTCCTTTATAGATTTATCTAAGGTTTCAAAGTTTATATTAGTCACTATTCTAGATTCCGTTTTAGTTTTTATTGAATCAAGAGATATGATAGTGGGATAGTGGTCTGTAGTGGCAGTTTCCAGAACAATGGAAGTAGCGGGATGCTTTGTACGCAAGGTGTGATCGAGACATTTTTCGCCTCTGGTTGGTAAGCTGTGAGCGGGCAAGAAATATAACAGCTTAATTTGAGTACTATTTAAAATCACTATTGATTTTGTTAAACTGTTTGTTTTTATCCATAACTTCAAATCAACAATTATTTCTCGATATTTTAGATTATTTTAACTCCACCTGGAATACGTACATGAGCTATAATTATGTTAGACATTAATATTTGTCACGCATATATTCCGTAAATTCACGACTTCAAGATGTCTCTATCTTTAAAAAATTTAAGAAGTCACCACAAGTTTTGAATATGATCTTTATAGAACACAGAACCCAGTAGCCTCAGAACAGTGGAATATGAACTCGAGAAGAAAATGGGAAATCAAGAAATGAAATTAATAAAAAAAAGAAAAACATCAATCTCATATCAGTCGGTGGCTAATCTAAATAGAACATTTTGGCCAAATCTTTTAGCACGAAACTTGTAAGTGAAAGTTATCACGAGTTTCTGTAACTTAAATTAAATAAGTAGGTAGGTACTGCGGGTCGGTGCCATGTTTTTTTTTATCACGAAAAGTTCTATTTTATTTTGCTGAGTACTTATTGCTCGCATCGTATTCTGTTGAGTAACTTTAGGTTTCAGCCACACGTGCTCCAAGTAGATATACGATTAAATTGCTGTCGGTAACTTGTATTCTTAGTAATGGACAAAAAAGAAAATTAACTTATAACATTATATTACTACACTAGATCTTTTACAAATTATTTTGTTTTAGTGTTTTTTTTTTAATTCTTTATTAATTTTAGGGATTTTTGTACACAAAGTGACGATGACAATGCCATCGTACTTCTTTCAATTTTAATACATTTAGACTTAATACTAACTTAAAATTAATTAACTAAGAATGTATATAGTACTCTTGCTGCACTTGAGGTAGGGTTGGCTAAGATACAATTAAATAAACCAGTGCTCATCGCATTCAAACCTTCAGCAGCCATTGAATCCTTTCTCTTATCGCTGTGTCGAACTCACTCCACTAGCACATGTTGTGCATCCTCCACTATTCCACACACATCACAATTTGGGGTGGTTGATTTTTTCATTAGGTATGCAAACTTGTTCAGTGGAATGTGTCCAGACCGCAGTCGATGTGCAGCAACAATATCTTTACGACTAATTTTGGCATTTGAAAACCACTGTACACGAGGAGGTTCACACTGTATGCTATTATACCAGATTTCTTTCGACTTATTGTTTTAGTTGAAGTCTGTTTTTTTGTAAATTCAGACAGTTTTTTACATGAACATGTATACAGCGCCCGTTGTCTTGAATTTTCGTTACTGGTGTTACAGTTAACTACATCATCTTTCGATTTTCTTGCATGATGACTCCAAGCCATAAACCATACGGAATCGTTGGCTTAATGATGATACGAAAACAGTAAAATATTTAAATAGATATTTATTTTTTTATTACTTCCCGGCTTTTTCCCCAAGGTGCAGGCAGCGGTTTATAAACCTCTATTCGTCAATTTTTTCCGCCCTAAATAAAATAGTTGGCAAAACATATACATTCAGCGTAAATTAAGTATAAATAATCAAATTTCCACAGTTAGATTGTAAACTCTATAAAAGAGTGAAAATATTTGCCGACTGTGTGGTTGCATCCCAATCAATTGGAACATAGCGACACTCTGAACGTTTTATAACTGAAAATCGTTTATTTGTAGCTGAAACTTTTCGCTGCCTCGACGGATATCCGGTTTAATAAATCTAGTCGTTTTGAGTTATTGCTTTAATTTAAAAAAGGTTGTCGTTTAAATCGAATCTTGGTTATCTGGTGAGTCAGCGCCCTTTTTCTGCATCAAATCTCTTGGCTTGCCATCTGGGTATACCCATGAACTTTCTGAAATTTATGTGTGATAAATATATTCATGACCGATTAAATTGTAGTAGATTCTAGATGCATATTACCCGAGCCCATGAACTTTAAAGTTATATAACTTGTTAAAATTGTCCTAACAATCATAATTCTTCCTGTCGTTAATTATAATAATAATATTATTGATTTAAAAACATGTTTAAGTTTCAAAATTTGGCAGCATAAAAAAACAAATATAATTTCTACGGAAGGCAATAATATTTCCTTCATATTACAATCTGAAAGTCTTTCCGCACATAAATATGAATAAGACTGGAAAGGGAACTTACTGCAAAGGAATGTTACCGTTATAAACATATATTGTACTATTCTGAGGCAAGATGTGGCACAAATCTAATAACACCGACTCAACACAGAATGTTTACAAAAGAAAATAACACAAATAATAAATACAAAGAATTTTAAAATACAATAATAATAATTTGACTGAAAGCTGCAAAGTATTTGTGAAGTTGCGTTTGAGTTTTTTTTATATAAAAGTTTTTTCTCATAGTAAACAGTGAGAGCAAACATTAAAGATCGCAGATATTAGTAATTATCTGATGTAGCCCTTGTGCAAGCCCAAATATAGACATTACTAATATATCATGTTAATAAAAACAATGCTTCCTTGTCTGAATGTAACGCTCATTCTAAATTAAGTAAGTAATATTTTCCTACTGTTACATTTTGTGGTGCTGCTGACTATGCTGGTGGATGATGATTAGATGGTGAGGTGGTGGTTCTTCGGTGATGGTGGATGAATGGTCGATCGACGAATGGTCGATGGTGAACGACGTGGTTACGATCTTTTCATCTTTTATTCGTATCGGTGACAACTGTCTGTCACTGCCGCATGCTGTGCGTACAGCGTCTATCTACTACTGTCAGCATGTACATTACGTGCCATGAAGTATATTATCCCTTACACTACTACATAATAAGGAAATCTACGACCACCAAAATTTGATTTCGGTTCCGGATTTCAGAATGATAACGCACTGGCTGAAACCATAACAAAAGAAATGTTTTATTAATTAAATTCCAGTAATACAGTCGTTTCTCAAGAAAATTATTTATAGTTGAACAGCTAGCTATATATAATTTTCTTGTGAATTACCATTCCCTTAAAGTTGATAAATGGCTTGATCGCAGATTTCACGCGTACAAAGTTACGATAAAAGTTAGTATACATAAATGACGTATCATAACATAGCTTAACAATACTTCACGCCTTTTTCTACCCGAAGGTGTAGGCAGTGGCTCTTAAGCCTCGACTCGCCGTTATGTTTACGTCACAAATGTAATAGGTTATTACCTTTTGCCATACTGGGCACAAAGTTTTCAGTCATCGATATGTATCACACATAACTTTCGAAATTAATTTTGAAAAGTCTTTGTTGTGAGCCAGGATTCGAGCTCGCGACCTCTTGATTCAGAAGCGGGGTGGTCGACCACTGGACCACCGAGACTTTTTTACATACATAAATAATTACGACAAAGTTCTGTAATGACAGTTAAGTGTCGTCCACCTAACTAGTGTTAGGTGGACGTCACTTAACTGACATTACACGTCATGTTTTTAGAATTTTCAAAATAAAAAGGAAGCAACAGTATATCTCTTTAGCCTAAGCAGATATGCAAAAGTGGAAGTTCGTTGAAGACGTCTGTGTCACACTTTACATGACATCCTTGCGGAAGCTGATGTCAGGAGCAACAACAAGCGTATAAGAAAGTTGAAAAAGCAAGTGAGGTGTGTAAAAATAGTTTGTAACGGCGCTATATCTCTCTGCCTACACCACAATGAAATCAGCTTCAAGTAAGTAAGTAAATAACAATATTACAAAGAATGCTCTAGCAAAAAATACATTTTAAAGTTAATAAAAATTCAAAGAAGGCAGCCATTGTTAACCAAGAAGAGTTTAATATAACTGAATGTACATTCATATAAAGCCCAGACGTAGCTTTCAATGTGGCTAGACAATACAGTATAGTAAAGTTCCAAGCTATCGAACTATGTTGGGAATTCAGCGTTGTTTTAATAAATATTGCCAACAGTTGAGCATTTTTATTTATTTACTTTTATTTCAAAATGATAAAGGTTTCATTTGAATCAAATAATATTTTTTGGAAGGGCTTGGGTGTCTGATAATCTCTCTCATCGAAACAAAACAGCAGCATGAGCCACTTTATTTCGATTTTCGTAGAGGTCGTGGTATTAACGCTTTCCAAGTCATGTCTAACACATTATCAGTCAATCTGATAAAATATACTCTTATTACTTCTAGACCGTTTCCGTTTAATGACTTTTTTAATTTCATATCGAAAGTTATGTGTGATAAATATCGATGACTAAAAACGTTGTGCCCGGTATGGCAATAGGTTCGCCACCTATTCCATTTGGAACGTAAACAAAACGGCGAGTCGAACAGCCACTGCCTACACCTTCCGGTAGAAAAAGGCGTTAAGTTATGTTATTTCATGTTATGTTAAAACCAACAAAGAAATGGTTTTGAATTTCAAACAGCAATTTCCCACAACAATAGTACCGAATAAATACAGTTTCAACTAAACGATACACAAATATGGGAAGAGAACAATCCAACATTTAGAAGGATAGGTAGGATAAGCGAATACTTTTCAGGCTCGCTCCCGTCTAAGCCTGCAATGTTTGGCAACGTAGAGCAAATACTTTTGTAAACGAGAGCGATGCTATACGCAAAAGTTAATAAAATTCCTGCCTCAATATGCAAATAAAACCGGCCAAGCGCGAGTAGGACTCGTACACAAAAGGTTCTGTGAAGAAATGACGTTTCTTTTTTGGTCCCCAACTTTAATATTTATTTGTTTTGCTTTGATAAACTGTTATCATTATGTCCCGTTACTATTTTATGTACGGTAAAAATAAAATACCCTTAAAAATTGTTCTGAATATTAAAAATTAAATGACCCCAGTGCACATTTTGATACGACATTATTTATATTTTTTATTGGTTTTTGTAATAGGTACTGAAATCAGAATTAAACATAAAATGTTTATCTTTTGCTGTCGTATTTCAATATTTACAATTTCCTTATTTTCAAAGGAAAGGGACAAATTTCCATCATGTAGTAAAGCTATTAACAAGTTATATTTAGATAAAGAGTTTTCAAGAGAACTCTCTGTATCAAATGGATTCTACCTACATAAGTTTGGCTTAAAGCAAATGCTTTGACTGTAAATGTACAATATATTAATAAGTTTATATTTTATATTTCTTTTTTTATTTCCTCTAGGCTTTATCCAATTATTACATAACTTCACGCCTTTTTCTACCCGAAGGTGTAAGCAGTGGCTGTTAAGCGTCGTCTAGATATTATGTTTACGTCCCAAATGAAATAGGTGGCGAACCTATTATCATACCGGGCACAAAAATTTTAGTCATCGATATTTATCACACATAACTAAAGAAATTAATTTCGAAAAGTCATTGGTGTGAGCTAATATGAGGATTCGAACCCGCGACCTCTGGATTCAGAAGCGGGTGCTCTACCACTGGACCACCGAGACTATTTATTACTGCTTAAAACATTAAAATCTAATCTAATCTTCACTGTTCGTATCACCTATACGCCGATGACTTGCAGTTATATGTTCAGGCAAATAAAGAAGATTTATCAGTTGCCATAAATGACATAAATTGCAATTTGGAAGCACTAAGGGACTGGTCTGATAAGTTTGGTGTGATAGTCAATCCATCTAAATGTCAGGCGATACTAGTGGGAAGTCAACGTTTGCTTGATAAAATTGACATCGACGCACTTCCTCAGATAATCTACGATGGACTTAACATACCTCTGAGCCCAGTTGTTAAAAATCTTGGTATACATTTTGACAGTCACTTCAGCTGGCAAGCTCAGGCGGGAGCGGTGAGTCGAAAGGTTACTACAACACTACGGAGCCTGTACCGAATGAAGTACTTTCTTCCACTTCATACTAAAATGAAACTTGTGCAGACGTTAGTTTTCCCTATCCTCGACTATGGTGATGTGTGTTATTTAGACCTGAATGCAGACCTTCTAAACAAATATGACCGGCTTCTCAATAACTGCATTCGATTCGTGTACAATCTTCGCAAATACGACCACGTCTCTTCCCATCGTTCTGAGCTCAGTTGGTTACCTATTCGCGAGCGCCGCAAGTTACGTACTCTTACAACCCTCTTTTCGTTCCTTCATTCTTCTAACCCACCCGCTTATCTAGCTTCTCACATCAGGTTTATTCACTTTTCGTATCAACCTCGCTCCACCACGTATGGTCTTTTGCGCTGTCCCTCTCATACAACTAACTTTGTAAACTCTTCTTTCTTCGTTCAATCAGTAATCCTCTGGAATGCACTCCCCTCTGAGGTTAGGATGTCCACCAACCGTCTTAGCTTCAAGGCTAAGGTACGTAAGCTGTTACTAAGTCAGTTGGCTACCCTGTCACAAACATAATCTTAGATACGTGTATGTATTTATTTTTGTATGTATGTATATGTGTATATATAAATATATATGGATGTTCGTGTATGTATGTATGTATAAATATGCATATTTAAGTATGTTTGTATTTGGAGATATATATATATATAAATTAATTAACTAATGCACCTACTCAACACATTTGTCTGCACTTCCCGTGGTTGACTGTGAGAGAATGCCTCAAGGCATTAAGTCCGCCTATGTACCAAATTATTGTGCATTAAGTTTTAAATAAATAAATAAATAAAATAAATTTTATAGAAACAATCACAGATATTTTAACACAATTTTCAATCACTTTATTATCTAATTGATTTTTCACAAAGTTAAAGAAAAACAAAGCAAATTAATGTTCAAATATTTATAGCTAAACTTACTTTTCATAGAAGATGAAGAACCCATATTAAAGCTTTTGATTCGAAGTTCAATATTTAACACAATAGTCCGATAGTAACAGAACAATAATACAGACGACAAGTCACTTGTGGGGTAGACAGTATTCTATCTTAACACTTAATGGTTTTTTAAATACAACAACAGTCTGTACATTGGACATAGGTATCGGAAAAAACTTATACAAAGGGTTAAAAGCTAAAGGTGTCACTTAAAAAATAACACTATTTTACTCCAAGAATATATATATTCCTGAGGCAAAATCTGAACACTCCGAGTAATCTTTTCCCGATAAAATAAATTAACTTTGTTTTATTACAATTGGATGTTACGTGGACAAATTATTTCCAATTACAGAAACAAATTCTATGCGTATAAAGTCACTGATAAAAACTAGTTTAATGAATATTAAACCAAGCAAATCTTTCATACAAAATAAGTAACTTATAAACTATCTATTCTATGGTTTCTGGTGCCTAACTGCATAGTAAACCTTGAGAAATAAAATTGTTTCCTCAGCGGGTAATGTAAGGAAATCCCACATAGATCATAAAACACATTTTATTTCGCGAATGTGCAAGAAAATATAATGCTTGTATTATTTCTTAGGAGAAAATTTCAAATATATTTATCAAACTATTATATTATACCTCAGGTATTGCGCTCCACTATCTTCTGATCCAGCCGGTCTTTGTTCACTTCAATAAGCACCGTCACAAAAGGCTCGCTTACGTTTTCTGAGGTCTGCCCATTGGTACTGATTTCAACTCGGATTTTTCAAATAAAAAAATATGAAGACGGATATTTCTGAAGGATTATCGACTTCGTAAAAGGTATTGATGACGATGGGTTTTTATATGAAGACCTGGAGAGCTTTCCACGATTCCGGTTCGTTATCACTTGTGAAAAGAATGCGCGATTTTGTTCAAAATTCTAAAGTGAAGAATTTTTTACTATTTTTGTGAGTATATAATATTTATATATATGCCTGCTTTTATTAAAAAAAGCTCTCGTCTAACGATCCGCCAAAGCGTTTGTCGTAAATGAAAAACACAAATTCGTGATGCGTAATGGCATAGTAGCTTCTATGCAGTGTTCAAGGGGTCGAAACCAACCTCACACAATTATATGTGTGATAATCATATTTGTGTTTATAGCTTTCTATGCTATAATTATATGTAATAAGTAACATTATGTTTACGTGATGGCGCTAGGTAAATACGATCTTATAGTTTATTCCAATCACATAAAAAAAATACATTTCTCCTCGTTGTATTGTTTGTCGTATTCAAATAAATGAAGTTAGAATTTAGACTTGCCTACTCAGAAAAGTGAAAAAAAATGCATGAATATTATTGAGTGTGAGAGATGAGAGGGAATTCAGTGCCGAAGGCTTTATTGGCAACACGAAGGATATAAATTCGTTACTACGAGAGGCTCGCCCATCCAACATATCGCACTGAACACAATTCTATAACGTATTATTATTATATGTAAAAGCGAATACCCTTTTTTATGATTCCAAAGCTGATTTAATAATATATAAAAACTGATTTGGTACCTTTGATATATAATATTTTTTCCAACTTACATATATCCCAGTCTATGTTTATTTTACACACATATATAATTACTAGCTGACCCGGCAAACGTTGTCTTGCCGAAAAATTAAATTTAAAAAATAGGGGTTGATCGTAGGGGGTTGAAAATTTAGGTTTGTATGTATTTTTAGCTGACCTCTACTCGGCGAAAGGAATAATCCTACCAAATTTCAAGTCGCTACGCCTTATGGTTCCAGAGATATCGTGATGAGTCAATATATAGGTGGAAATCTCTTATTATATAACTAGCTGACCCGGCGAACTCTGTTTCGCATCAAAAGTAATAACTGCTGCCCCGCTATGTTAATACTGCAATATCTTCGACAAATTTGAAGTCGATAGCAGCTATAGGTTAAAAATAGGAATTTTCCATTGTTTTTTTTTTTTTTTACAATTTTCCATTTTCGCATCAAAAGTAATAACTGCTGCCCAGCTATGTTAATACTGCAATATCTTCGACAAATTTGAAGTCGATAGCAGCTATAGGTTAAAAATGGGAATTTTCCATTGTTAACACCCCCGCAACCCCCCTTGTGGATGGAATTTCGTAAAATCCGTTCTTAGCTGACCTCTACTCGGCGAAAGGAATAATCCTACCAAATTTCAAGTCGCTACGCCTTATGGTTCCAGAGATATCGTGATGAGTCAATATATAGGTGGAAATCTCTTATTATATAACTAGCTGACCCGGCGAACTCTGTTTCGCATCAAAAGTAATAACTGCTGCCCCGCTATGTTAATACTGCAATATCTTCGACAAATTTGAAGTCGATAGCAGCTATAGGTTAAAAATGGGAATTTTCCATTGTTAACACCCCCGCAACCCCCCTTGTGGGTGGAATTTCGTAAAATCCGTTCTTAGCTGACCTCTACTCGGCGAAAGGAATAATCCTACCAAATTTCAAGTCGCTACGCCTTATGGTTCCGTGAGATCGAGATCCGAGATATCGTGATGAGTCAATATATAGGTGGAAATCTCTTATATATATAGATTATATATAGAAACATTATAAAAATAAATTTGATCGACGTAAAATTACATACACACAATACACAATTTCACGCCACATGACTTGTGGGGTAGGCAGAAAGAAAAGAGTGCCATAAGGCAGGATTCTTACATGCCTCACCTTAGAATAATAACGCATAGAAACCGAGTTCACGCTCTGCAAGTGAGGCAAGTTGTTACTAGGCCATTTATGGCTTAGTAAAACTTGCATCACTTGCGACCCGCGGCAGTGCTCAAGGTCACGTTGCGGCATTAACTTCTCCCAATTTTTTTTCTAAAATGACGGTTTGTACTGTAAAATGGTGTCACAATACAGCGGGAAGATTGCAGAAAGATTCCAATATAACATTTCATGTGTAAATATAGCGATTTAATTTGTATTTTGTTCTAAAACTGAAATCGAAAATTATTATTCAATCAGTTTGCATTCTCCACTAAGTATTGCCAGATTTAGAAAATAGTCTACCGATGTCAAAACAATATTACTGAAGTTCCAAATACATACATTCATATTCATTCATAAATACAATGAATTCTAAATACATTCCAAAAAGTTAATTTTTGGGGGTGACTAAAAATGCATAATGAATTTGACAGTCAAATTTAGTCAATTGATAATATTATTTAAATCGCAATAGCATAAGAATATGTTACTAAATTAATACATATATATCTGTTCATCATTTTGTAAGACCATATACGTAACGTACTCAAAAGTTACGAGGCCGAGGTAAGTATGTCCCAATTACCCCATATTTAGGGTAATATGACTTCACTACCAACATTATTTAGACGCATTTGATTGGCACACGCCAATTGATTTTAGGCCTCACTTTTGCCAGTTTGTACCTACAAACTGGCAAAAGTGAGGCAATTCTAGTCATCAATTCTAGTCTCATACCTATGAGACTATCCTTCTATGCGTTAGTATTCTAAGTGCCTCACTTGCTTCTTTGGTTTTCATAACTCTACATCTAACTTCTCCGCATCGATTTTTAAGGTCTAGGATTTGGTCTAGGAAGGTGTGTCGTGGCCGTCCTCGACTCCTACATCCATCCGTTTCTGCATTCTCATCTGCTTAGTCATTTTGACATCATCCATTCTTTCTATGTTCGAATCATCGGAGCATGCCCTTTTTTACTTTTAAAACGATAATCTCTTTCCAACTTCCTTCGCTGCAAACTTGTTTACAACGTGGTCAGAGAGAGTCACTCCGCAGATTCTGAGCAGTGCCCTCATTTCGACTGCGTTTATCCTACTTTCGTGCACACTCTGCCATACCCAACTCTCACTTCCATAGTTAGCGTTGGGATCAGTACCGTGTTGTGGATTGCTAGCTGGACTATTCTGCTGACATTATTTTCGCCGAATCTGCCCAACGCTCCGTTTACGCTGTTTCCTAAAGCCACTCTTCTTTCTACATCCGCGGTGTACCTGCCATTTCTGCTTCCAAGCTGACCCAAGATTTACAATTTCATTCACTTACTTCAGCACTTCATTATCAACCATTATCCTTGCATCCAGTCTGCATTCCTCTGTTTCAAGCACCGTTACTTTCGTTATCATCACAATCAGTAGACGTAAAATTATGACTTATATAATATTGTAACAGGACTATATCCATACATAAGACATATCACATAACATAACATAACTTCACGCCTTTTGTTACCCGAAGGTGTAGGCAGCGGCTGTTAAGCCTCGTCTCGCCGTTATGTTTACGTCCCAAATGGAATAGGTGGCGAACCTATTGCCATACCGGGCACAAAGTTTGTCAGTCATCGGTATTTATCACACATAACTTCCGAAAACAATTTCGAAAAGTCATTGGTGTGAGCCAGTGTCTGGAATCGAACCCCGGACCTCTGGATCAGAGGCCGTGCGCTCGCCCACTGCGCCACCGAGACGATAAGACATATCATTAGAAAAAAATTGAATATGGGAAGTATTTGAGGATGAATCACCGCCAAAGACTCCAATTCTGAACAGTATATTATAGCTGATGATAATGATAACTAATTTTAAATATGTATGGCCAAAGTCGTGAGTGAATTCTAGTAGTCTTCCAACTAAGCAAAGCACAGATATATCACCTAACAAGTCTTGAAAAGTGATAACAGGTTACAAACTTATCCACTATATCATTAAACTTTCCGAACTATTTCATTACGAAAGGCTGCTGACCAAAACCATGACGAGCCAATCAATAACCGAACTACTCATTATTATTCCCCTAAGGAATAGCACAGTTCAAGGTTTGTCAAAGTTAGTGTCCCACGCACCCCTATTAAATGATCTCACCACGCCGCTGTCTCTAAATCCACTTAAAAAGAAAATCTGCAGAAAATGGTAAGAGAAAATATGCATACATTATGTTATATTAAAAGTCAGGTAGATGGCTAGTACTTTACATTTAATAAGAATTTTTATGTTACAATCTGAACCATTGTTACATTTAATGGATAGTCTCTTTTCATTTCTGAAATATCCAGCAAAATAATATCATTTTTCTCTTGAGATATTGTATTTCTTAACTCAAAATAATAACGATACTTTTGGATAGAAAATATATGACAATACTTTCAGCTGTTGATTTCACATATTAAATGGCTGTCACACCATTTTATTGTCATACAGGTATAAGTCTTGCAGAATATACTTTCCATTAGACTTCTAAAACTTTGGTAATATTGTAATTTTTCAACCTTTCAATATATGTTCAATCACCGCATTCTTTCTTTCTTTAAACCTTATGCTTATGGTTTTCATTTTTCATTGAAATTCAATTAAAATTATATAGTTTGAGAAACTTCGGCTTGTTTGAAATGTCTTTCAGTTATATATCTTCACTCTACTGAAATGTGATTTGAGAATTTCCAAATCTCAAATCAAGGCATAAATACGCTGTACGTAAGCGTACTCACATCTAAATCTCGGCCGGAAAACGGCTCGTAAATTCGACACGCAATCTAACGATCTGCGGATATTTGGATATCAACTGATTGACGATTTAGTAGAGAAACGAAGCATTGTAAATATCACTCGTAATAAAAGACACATTTATTATATTTAGCCTCGGTAGTCCAGTAGTTGAGCTCCATACTTCTGATTCAGAAGTTGTGGGAATGATTCCGGACTCACACGAATGTTATCTCTGAATTGAGTTTTTTGGGTTTTATCTATTTATGAGGCGAAAGATGTGTGTCAGGATCGAAGCTTGTGGAAAGCCAAAGTCTCTGCCTACCCCCATGGGATACAGGCGTGAGCTTATGTATGTATGTATGTATGTGTTATAAGTATAACTGACATCTTTGTGCCTGGTGTATGACTATAGGGTCCGCCACCTTTTCCATTTGGGACGTAAACGAGACGAGACGAGGTTTAAAGTGAAGTTACGTTATATTTTTGATTTAATCTCTTAAACCCCCAAGCTTAAAAAAAAATACAAAAACACATTACAATAAAAAAAGATAAAATACAAATAATATAATATAACTTCAAATTCAATAATTTCTCTGTGTGCAATATAAACACTGGCATATCGTTAATTCCACTGTATTGAACAGTATATTTAAGAAAAGAAAAAAAGTTCTCAGCGAGGGTTCGGTCTCAGCACGGGGGTTCTCAAGCGAGAAAAAATTAAGTGACGTGTAGTGACACGTAAACAGAGGAATAACTTCCTCATTTAAGTTCTGTTTATATTTGAATGATTGCATTATAAAATCACTACACAGTATAAAACAACTCCACTGACCCTATATTCCTATGTATGCTTAAATATAAAACTGCGCAACAGATTTTGATGTGGTTTTTTGAATAGATAGAAGATATATATAAGGTGGTTTTTATTAATAATCCATGCATAATATAGTAGAGAAGCAGTATTATTTTCAAAGTTTTGCGCTTTAATTGCAAACCTAAGTAGATCAAAATAATGTACCACATCATGATACACCTTAAAAAGGTCTACGAAAAAGTCCGCGATGGTGTATGTCAACCTCTAAGGCATAAGCCACAATTACCGTTTTTATTTCTTTACCCGGCCGACGCGCGCCAATTGAATTTAATAAAATCCACAATTTACTCATTGCTTTTGAAGCGAAACAATGTTCGCCGGGTCAACTAGTATTAGATATTTAACTCCGACATTGACAATAGGCTTAATTTGGTACCTATTTGCGAGTAGGGAACTAAAATAACAACTACAAAAACCATTCCGATCCAAATCAATCGGATTATGTTTTTATAAAAAATTACGACCTCAACAAACGAAGGAATAGTTTCAGCGATGCAGAATGTATTTAGTTAGTCAGTACAATTGAGTTACACTTAACCATGACTTCTTAGAGTAATTAGCGTGTATCAGGAGTCGAATCTTGTACATTCAATATACCTCTAAAGCATCGTACTTTTTGAAAAAAAATATCTCTATCCTATCCTCTAATGGTAGTGATTGAAGGCAAGATACCTGAGTAATCTTTAAGAAACTGCAATAAAATTACGGAAATATTTTTTTGGGCACAAAAAATGATAATTTTCTAGATATATTGGCAGATTATCGCGAAGAGAATAAATTTGTAAAGCAAACCGCCTTTTTTGAAGTAAATTAAAATATACAAGGTTACAATACGAACCATATTATAGTCACCACAACCCAATTAACTTAAAATGAGGAGCGCTCGGTAAAATTTAATTTTAATTTCATGTTTAATATTTTAAATCGTTTTAAATTTAAAAAATGAAAAGGTTCAATATTTCTTTTTTAATAACCGGCGACTGTAAGTGACTTTTAATATTGGAGCTAAGCAAACAGAGTCATCATCATCATCAGCTTTTCGATGTCCACTGTTGGACGTAGACCTCCCCCATAGAACGCCATAGCTGCTGCGCCTTCCGCATCCAGTGTAAATATTGTATTGTACAGAGTGAATATTGTATTTATTTATATTGTAGAAAAGATAAAAAGAATCTTAAATGAAATTTATACAAATTAATAAATGTGTCCTCTCTGTATTTTCTTTCGCGAGTAAATGTTTTATTTATTCCACCATTATTTGTTTTCTATACTTTTAAGGCGCTTGTACTCGAAAGCAATAGGTAAAGGCTTCACCAATTGAATAATTTGGTTCATAAATATGACAAAGCCTATTCCCGTTGAATAATATTTTGCATTCATTGATAAATGTTAGACTTAACTTATTACAAATCATTAGTATGCATCCAGATAAATACTCGGCACTCCGCAATCTGAAATCAGAATTTCGAGCTACTTTGCTATCGAGAACACGTATTAATAAACAGCTCTATAGTCTATTTTTAATTAGACAAAGCTAGCTGACAGTAGTTAAGGTCACTTTGTAAAACAATGTTGCCAGATTTAAAGTAATAGTGATGCATTCAGTTCTTATTCAATCAGATGAATGAAATAGTTAATCATCTCAAATTGTACTAAACACTCTAAAACTTATACTACTCAATTTAATAAATAATTGGGCTCACCAACAACATTTTTAAATATTTTATAACAAAGTTTCTAAAACTTTGTAACAAATAATTTTCAATTTTTAAAAACTGTATAAAAATTTAAGTCTTAAAAATGTCATGAAAGTGAAATTTTTTATCTGAAGATGAATATAACAAAAAAAATATGTAATGAACGACGTTTTTTTCATTTTTATTACCTACCTATAATTGTTATATTTTATACATTTATAGCTTCAATTACGTGATGTATTGAAAATGGGACAATCTTACAAGTTTCTGAACTATGATAGACTAATTATTCCCAAGCTAAACAATCGTGGCAATTTTTTTCATTCAAGAGTTTTTTCATTCATTCGCTTTGCTACAACACTATTTTTTTTTTATTAAAAACTGACAACGCCGTAAACGTCAGTGGTTGTTGTTTAAATGAAAATCCGACTATATATCTCTTCCCTTGTCTCTGAAGGTTATGTTTTCAAAACATTTTCATATATATATAATATTTATATGTTGTTTTTGTCACGCTCAACAAACCTAATTGTTTGATAAATTTCAATATATATTAGTTACATAATAGTCTTAGGATAGAACGATGATTAAGAGGTCCCTTCGAATACGAGTATAAACGAAATTCAGAAACTCTTTGCTTAGTAACAAAAATATGTCCGATATAAACGTTTCCAAAAAAAATTATAGAACTAGGATAACCTATCATCATGTAATAATAATATTTTTCGCTGTCTATACTCGTGGATATAAAAGCCGTAAACGCATTTTTTTTAATTATTGTATCAAATGACTTTTCCTTGGAACTGCTACGAAGTAAGAACATTGATCAACAACTCGCAGGTTGTTGATCCGTGACCGTCACTCACAAAGCCTTTGATCGACGACTTTTCATGAATATTTTCAATATCATTTGCATTCTATGGCCGCTTGTTTACTTTGTGATGATTATTGGAGAATTTCCTTTTTTGAAGTGTCTCGCTAACGATGAAAATTTCAAACATAGCATTATTTTATTATAAGTAAAAAATATAATAATTACATAGAGTATAAATAATATTTTCATTTATTATTAAGGTAAATTATTATTGGTAATAAATAAAATATTTATCGATAATAATCATTACATTGACATGAGGCTAAGCGGCCTACTTTATTAGTAATTGCTTACAGATATACAAAAAAAAATATGAAATGAGTGTAGAAATACTCACTTATCGTTAAGAAAAATCCTCTTCAACTAAAATCACAATGTCATTATAAAAATAAAACTTATTTTATGGTAAATTTCACATAAATAAATACACACTTCAACAAAGTATTAGTCACTTGCACAGCGCGTAGGAAATTTATAGCCAGATAAATATACGACGAATGTACGTTACTATTTTCGTCATACAAATCGGGAACGGGACGCACGTCCTGCCTCGACGGCGGTCAGGATCACACTGAGTTGGATTCCCTCAACTTGGCCGAGTTGCTCGCTTCTCTCTACACTGCACTAAAATCATGCCAAGACTGAAGGCAGTTAAGCCAAGCAGCAAACTTATTGAAGCATAAACAGGATAATGCTATATAAATCTGAGGTCGTTCTCGTAATGGCAGTAAATTCCTTGGGTTATAGTCAAACAGTTCTGTTAAAACAATCTTTGATCTATGGTCGTGGTGTTTTAATAATATTTTTCTTACGATTGAGTTGGTTGTGTTTATTTTGCGGTCTGTCTAGTCAGGAGCAACGTAGCGTGTATAGTGTAGGGTTCTGTAGCCATAATTAAATAGAAGTCGATACTAATAAAAAAAGAAAGAGCTTCCGGTTTCATATCATTCAGGAGCACAATTTTCGCCAATAGCATTATAGAAACGTTAAAAAAAATGTTTGGCAAAATAATTTTTGTCTGGTTCTTCTTATGATAAACAAATAATACCACTCATATCAAAGGCATTCGTATTTTCTTGTCTCATTGATGTGTATTTCTTAAGTTAATTGGCCACCTATACCTACAATACACATACCGTACATATAACTACTACTCTCTCAGTCAGCCAGGAGCAAAAGAAAAACGTATGGCTGCCAAGCTTACACAGCATAACGCCGAAGAATGGCAGGATAACCATTCCGAAACAAGGGTCAACCCAAAATTTTCGGTAGGGACGGGCAGCAGCGTCCCTATCTATAACAGGTGAACCCCTGCGGTCTCCAACACGTCTGCCAGCGTGGGGACTATGGGCAAAAACCTCCCAAAATGAAAAGAGCGCAGAACCAACGGCCCCCAGTTCCCGATGGTCCCACTATTCCCGGCGGTCATGGTAACGGTGGGACAGGGGGTGCTAAGAATCACCGGGATACGGCAGGCTATCAAAAACAACTACGCGTGGCTACATGCAACGGACGCAGTCTTCGGCTGGACCAACACTCGACCAGGTGACGAACTCCATCGAGCTGAGTCGAGGTGTAAGACAGGGAGATGTCATATCTCCCAAACTCTTCACCAACGCTCTGGAGGACGTCTTCAAGACACTGGATTGGACTGGATAGGGTGACTACGTGATTGATGAGTACATCTCGCATCTTCGGTTTGCCGACGACATCAATGGTAATAGCAGAGTCGCTGGAACAGTTAAGCGGAATGTTGCGCAGCCTAGACGAGTCCTCCCGGCGTGTCGATTTGGGCATGAACTTGGATAAGACCAAGGTCATGTTCAATGAACATGTCGTGCCCGGACCGATAAGCGTCGAAGGGTCAGTTCTCGAAGTCGTAAACAAATAAGTCTACCTAGGCCAAATTATCCAGTTAGGTAGACGAAACTTCCTTCGAGAAGGAGGCCGACAGGAGAATTCAGCTGGGTTGGGCTGCATTCGGCAAACTGCGTCGAGTCTTCAGTTCGCCTATACCGCAATGCCTGAAGACCAAAGCCTTTGACCAGTGCGTCTTACCGGTAATAACCTACGGTGCCGAAACGTAGACACTCACGGTGGGGCTAGTCCACAAATTTAAAGTCGCTCAGCGAGCTATGGAGCGAGCTATGCTTGGGGTATCTCTGAAAGATAAACTCAGGAATGAGTATATCCGCCAGAGAACTGGGGTAACCGACATAGCTCGTAGAATAAGCTCGCTGTGTAGAACGCCCACCAGCCCGATGGTCAGACGATCTCAGAAAGGCTGCTGGAAAAGACTGGATGCGGAAGGCAGAGA
Source organism: Euproctis similis (assembly GCA_905147225.2). NCBI lineage: Eukaryota > Metazoa > Arthropoda > Insecta > Lepidoptera > Erebidae > Euproctis > Euproctis similis. The sequence goes on along the minus strand of LR990118.1, from coordinate 1,583,271 downwards.
ATCGTATGTTGTGGCACACATTGGGAGAGGCCTATGTCCAGCACTGGACTGCAATAGGCTGATGATGATGATGACATATAACTATACCATGAAAATAAACTTGTAAATAATTCTGGATGAACGCATCCGATCAAATCATGTGTTATTACAGCCTGTTTCCAGGATCAAATCATTCACTAACCAAAACGAGGCAATTCTACCCACACTCTCGGATATAATATCATGAACAATATAAAAATCTCTTTTTAATTGAGTAGTTCGGCAAAAAATATTCACTGAATGGGTACAACCATAATTCTTTAAACCATCGTCATATCAAATTACGGATAATAATTTGATAAGTTACTAAATTGAATTAAACGGAACGGAACATCACAAGTAAATCAAGAAAACGAACGATCTTTCGGTTTTCAATTTAACTTGAAAGTTGACGGTCATAACAAATGTGCCAAAAATTTGCTCCGACTTCGGAACTTCGTAATCGAAATCTGTACCTACTATACTAATACTATTATAGGGCTATGTCTCGCTATGTTCATTTGGAGATATTTGTGAAAACCCAAAGTAAAAATTCTATATAAGAATAATATTAAGCCAAAATAACATTTTTTAGTTGTTTATATTTGTATTTTTTTTTTTTATTGGATAGGAGGGCAAACGAGCAGACGTGTCACCTGATGGTAAGCAACCAACGCCGCCCATGGACACCAGCAACACATATAGTGTTACTGTTGCGTTGCCGACCTTTAAGGGATAGGGATGGGGAAGGGGGTGAGCCTCCGGGTACCTCTCTCACCGAACGAAACGCGGCACGAGCCACTTTACGTCGGTCTTCTGAAAGGTCGTGGTTTTTCACCGGTCGAGCCGGCCCATTCATGCAGCGAACTGCTTGGCTCTACCACTGTTGTTGTATGTTTTTTTTTTAATAATCTCGGTTCGCCACCTTTTGTGACGTATCGTAATGATTCATCGAGTCGAGGTTTTAACAGCTGCTGTCTAAGCCTACACCTTCGGGTAGAAAAAGGATGAAGTTACGTTACGTACATTTTGTATATTTTAACTTAGAAGTTACTGCGTTATCTTTGTTATTTTGTTTACCTATACATATTTGAAGTATTGTGTACTTGAATAATATTTGGCCTACGCGATATTGTTTATTTCTACTGGAAAATCAGGGAAAATACTCAACAATTTTTTAAAAGGTTTGACAAGCTTATTGTGCAAAGATAAATAAAGTTTGTTTCAATTAAATTTGATATCTACAGAAAAAAAATTACAATAAAAATAATTTAAAGAAAAAAACTTTTTTAAAGAAGCTTTTATTTAAACGCTCTAAAAAGAATAAAATAATTTTAACCTTATACATTTTTTTAACTATCAACTTATAACCTTATTATATACAATTTATGTGATAATAAAAGCTTGTCGCTATGTTTAATTACCTATCAGTGGCTATCCATAACCATCTAGAAATATTTTTTTAGATTTAATGATTACTGTGACGGATCGCATTATCCAAATATATTTTTTTGGTTTATAACATATATATGGACACCCGAACACATATAGTGGTACAGTTCCATTGCCGGCCCTTTCCATGGGAAATGGAAGGGGTCGGAATTGGGATGGGAAGAGGAGGGGGGAAGGGTTGGGTTGAACATAGCGACAAGCTTTTATTATCACATAAATTGTATATAATAAGGTTATAAGTTGATAGTTAAAAAAATGTATAAGGTTAAAATTATTTTATTCTTTTTAGAGCGTTTAAATAAAAGCTTCTTTAAAAAAGTTTTTTTCTTTAAATTATTTTCAAGTTTTTAGTTATCGATGGGTAAGTTTCTCAGTCTCTTCATCTCATTCAAAGCATCATTGTTACAAGGCCATTTGCTAGTTAATTTCGAACAGTCCAACTCTTCAATGAGGAGACCTCCTAAAGTCTTTTCTCTACTTAAGGCCGCGTATGCTTGACCAGCAGCAAAGAGTTTCGAGCCTAAGTAAACAATTTTTTTTGTTACTTATTTGTTGATTTTGCAACTTAATTTTGTTATGTGGGACTGTTGTTTAATAACAAAATATGTTTAACTACTTGTGATGTGTAACGCCATCTGTTGTTTTAATCAGTACTTGCTGACCTGAGTGTAACATAGGAGTGAGTTGTAATAAAAGTTATAGTTCGTTCCCACCATCCACTGTGTTTAATTCTAATAATACCTATAGGTACTATTACACCATTAAAATCCGTTAGTGTAGCAATCATGTTAAAGTTATTAAATCCTGTCCAATTTACGTCGGTATCCTGAAAGGGCATGGCATTACACCGGTCGAACCGGCCCATTCATGCAGCAGATTGCGTGGCTGACCACAATTAAAACACTGTTAACTATTAAAAAATAGGTCAACGGAAAGTCGTCGACTGTGATGGACTACCGCCTCAGCCGTAAAGTGGTCGTAAGGTTCTCAATGTTAGCACTAACTCATTTTGATTATAAATTTGGACGCGCCGCTTAACCCTGTATCTTGACATGGTGATTTGGCATCAGTAACTGAATAGTAAACAACAGATTGACTGACACTGCCCAAATAAGCAGGCCACTAGTATCTAGCCGCTCATATTAAAAACCCTATGATATATATAATATTTATACACAATCTAATTTGTTTATAACATTAATTAATAACTTAACATAGCTCGACTCCTTTTTCTACCCGAAGGTGTAGGCAGCATCTATTAAGCCTCGACTCGCCGCTATGTTTACGTCTCACGATCTATAAGGGAGTAGGATATAGGATATGGGAGTAGGAAGGCATGGGGAAGGGGAGTAGGTCTCCGGGTACCTCTCTCACCCAAAGAAACAAGGCGTGAGCTGGTTGTGGTATTTCACCGGTCGAGCCAGCCCATTCATACAGTGAATTGCTGGGCTCTACCACTGTTGCCATACAGCGAGCACAAAGTGGTCAGTCAAAAATATTTATTACACATGACTTTCGAGAGAAATTTCGAAAGAATTGGTGTGAGGCCAAATTCGAACCCAAGACTTCCTGATTCAGAAGCGGGCTAGTTTACTGAACCACCGAGACATAGTTTTTGAAGTTCTTATATAACTCTTTAATGAAAGGGCCATTTGATACGCATATAGTAGAAACGCAAATATTTATTCCACTATATTGGATTTAGAATGACGTCACATTATTTTTCGAGCTACTATTAACAAGCCCTTTCATTTGATACCCATATTGTAGAAATGCATTAAAAAAAACTGTTCCTCTATCTTGGATTATCCGCCATATTGGATTTAGAATGACGTCACATTATTTTTTTAGTTGCTCCCAATGAGCCCTTTCATTTGATACCCATATTGTACGAAAGCTTAAAATATATATTCCTGCATCTTGGATATTCCACCATATTGGATTTAGAATGACGTCATATTAGATTTTGAGTTACACTCAACAAACCCTTTCATTTGATACCCATATTGCAGAAATGCATTAAAAATATCCATTCCGCCATCTTGGGTCGTCCGCCATATTGGATATAGAATAATGTCATACATTATATCATGCATTGTCATCCAAAGTAAACGTGTATACAAAATTTCAGCTCAATCGGTTGAAGGTATCTACTTCAAAATTGAGTTACAAGATTCCACCGAACATACATACTTACATACATACATACATACATACATACATACAGTGCAAGGTAATAAAAAGCTTATAAAAAGGTATACGCGAGCTGAACTGCGCCTAGCAATTAGCGACTAACAAAACGAGAGCCTCCAAATAGATATTAAATTTCGTATTTACTTGAAAACTCGAAGCTGAAAGTTTTAATGTGAATAAATCTATCAGTTAGATAATTCATCTATAAAATTGAAATGGCCGCGATCAATTACGCAGTGACTTTCAAAAGGGTTCCCGAGCGATATCTACATTTAACCTTTTTACGTTACGAAAGGAATTTAAAACTCCCTGAAATTTCAATCCTTGATAGATAGTTATACTCGTAACATTTAAAATGTTCGTAGAGTTTTGATTTGGTGTCAATTATTTATAATGAATCACATTATAATAGGTCGGGGAAAAAGTCTTTTCGCATAACGTAGGTATAAACTTATTATAAAATTTCTTTGACTGTACTATTTGTGTCTGGCTGGTTTTGGTAACATTAAAAAGGTTACATTATAAAGAAAAGAAAAAAATAAAAAAAAGTTGTTTCCCGCTATTTTTCATTTGTTTTTCTCTCCGTAAAAATGAGTGAATCTAATGAAGAAATTCGATACATTTTAAAATTTTATTATAAAAAAGGCAAAAATGCAACTCAAGCAGTGAAAAAAATGTGTGATGTTTATGGACCTGATGCAGTGTCAGTAAGAGTAGCACAAATTTGGTTCAAACGTTTTCAGTCCGGAAATTTTGATGTTAAAGATGCACCTCGCTCTGGTCGCCCTGTTACGAATAAAATGGACGCCATTTTTGAAAGAGTGGAGCAAGATCGGCATATTAGTAGTTACGATGTAGCTGAAGAACTGGGAATTGACCACAAAACAGTTTTGACCCATTTGAAGAAAGCTGGTTATACAAAAAAGCTCGATATTTGGGTGCCACACGAGCTCACTCAAAGAAACTTAATGAACCGTGTACTCATTTGCGATTCATTATTGAGACGTAATGAAACCGAGCCGTTTTTGAAGAGATTGATAACTGGCGATGAAAAGTGGATCACGTACGACAAGAACGTGCGAAAAAGGTCGTGGTCGAAAGTTGGCCAGGCTTCACAGACTGTGGCCAAACCTGGCCTAACACGAAATAAGGTGATGCTGTGTGTATGGTGGGATTGGAAGGGCATTGTTCATTATGAGCTTTTACCGTCCGGCAAAACCATCGATTCTGATCTTTACTGCCAGCAACTGATGAGATTAAAGGAAGCAGTCGAGAGAAAACGGCCGGAATTGATCAACAGGAAGGGTGTGGTCTTTCATCACGATAACGCTAGACCACACACATCTTTAGCCACTCAGCAAAAATTAAGAGAGTTCGACTGGGAGGTCCTAGTGCATCCACCATATAGCCCTGACCTTGCGCCTTCAGATTTTCACCTGTTTCGGTCTCTTCAGAATTCTTTAGGTTCTGTAAGGTTGACCTCAAGAGAGGACTGCCAAAATTATTTGTCCCGTTTTTTTGATCAGAAGTCCCAAAGTTTCTACAGTAACGGGATAATGTCTCTGCCCACAAAATGGCAGAAAGTTATTCAACAAAACGGTACATATATATTGTAAATAAATGTAAATAAACTTTGAAAAAAATGTCTTCACTTTTCATACAAAAATACGAAAATACTTTTTCCCCAACCTATTATTATACTTGGTATTATTTATATTTATTTTGTAACTTCACGATTATTTCTTCTTTATGAGTATATATATATCCGGAGGCCCACTTCTCTTTCTCCTCCCTCCACTGCTTTATAAGCCGGCAATTCCACTATCTGCATTGCAGGTGCCCATGGGCGGCGGTAGTTGCTTATCATCAGGTGAGCTCCATGAAATACATATCCCATGAAAAATAACAAAAATAAATCTTCTTGAGTAAAACTTATTTGAAACTTATGTGCTAATTTGACTTTTTGCATTGATAGTAGGTACTAAACCGACGAAAATCGACGTAAAGTTGCCTTTGTCTCGTTGCATTCGATTAGAAAAGTATACAGAGTTACGCTTTACATGTTAATAAAACAAGTTAATATACATTTAAACAAACAAATATGTAACATACTAGCATTGACTTCACACGAACATTTACCGGCACATCAACGCAGGAGCCGAACGGAGCTAAAATCTTCACAAAATGCTGTTTAAACTATATATAGATGACTATTTTTGTAACGGGTCTTTAGCCCCTCGGTAATCTTGGTAATACGGTACGTGTTCCCGACGACATTTTAAGAAACGGCAATGAAAGCAAGTCGTTGTAACTTCAATGATTTCTAACAGAGCAAAAAATCTACATAATAGCACCTTTATCTTCAACTTTAACCTTCAAAATAAAAGGGTTGAATTGTTATTTATAACAGCTTTGATATTCCTATCTGGGATTATTTTATAATCCCTATTCATAGAAAATTATTATCGTCTTTCTATCTCTAAGCGGCAGGGATCCTTACCACAGTATTTATAAGTATAACTTCACACCTTTTTGTACCTAAAAGTACAGGCAGCGGCCATTAGGCCCCGACTCGCCGATTTTTACCTCCCAAATGAAATAGGTCGCGGACCCCATTGCCATACACTGAACACAATATTGTCAGTCATGGATATTTATTACAACAAAAAGAATTGATTAATTGATGTAAGCCAGGATTTAAATCCACGACTTCTTGAATCAGAAGCGATTGCTCAACCTCTCGACCACAGAGAGTTTTGAGTAATTACGGAGTTTTAAATATTAAACATGTGTAATTATGCATTAAAATACAAAAAGGACACCAGTCAAGTTTGATGTGAAGACTTGCAGGAAATGCGTCTGGCAGTAATAAGGTACCTTACCACTGCCAGACGCATTTCCTGCAAGTGGCTGTCCACAGTCCGCTGATAAAAATATCCTAGAATGAACTTTGGTGACCTCACTGTCTGGAAAATAACAAAGTCTTTTGTTCAGCAACGGGTTTCCTTTAAAGATATAACTTAATCTCTCCTGTTAAGTTGTTCTCGATGAAAATTGTGTTTCAATTTTCAATACCCTGGTCTTAAGTCGATAAACTTGCCTCATAGCAATCTTTATAATAACATTTTTTATTATAGAATTTGACAGCAAACGAGCAAGCGGGTCACCTGATGGTAAGCAACTGCCACCGCCCATGGACACACAAATAGTATTAGAGTTGCATTGCCGGCCTTCATGGGAGTAGTATGGGACAGGGGGGAGTAGCTAGGGGGAGTAGCGTAGAGTAGAGGCCTAACACCCGCCTCTGGTTACCTCTGTGACCGAACGAAATGCGGCATGAGCCACTTCACGTTGATATTCAGAGAGGCCGTGGTATTTCACCGTTCGAGGCGGCCCATTAATGCAGTGAACTGAGTCGCTCTACCTCTACCGTATTTTTAAGAGGTCCGAGAACGACCCCTTTTTTATACTCCTCTGGCGTGAGGATACCAGGACCTATCAGAATAGACCAAATCCCTTTACGAGTGGTAAAGGTCCTTCCCATCCACTTGAAACCACTTCTATAATCCGTTTTAAAGGCCGGCAACGCCACTGTAACACTATCTGTGTCCATAAACCTCGTTAGTTGCTTACCATCAGGTGACATGCTTTCTTGATTGCCTGACTATCCCATTTAAAAAAGTTATCCAATGGCCAATACCTACAGTTTCGGCTATTAATATTTTAATTTTAAAATTTAGCATAAAACATAATGTTATTATTATGTTAGTCTTAGTATCTCGACCACTGGACCAGAGGTCGCGGGTTCGAATCCTGGCTCACACCAATGACTTTTCGATATTAATTTCGATAGTTATTTGTGATAAATATCGATGACTGAATACTTTATGTACGTATGGCAATAGGTTCGCCACCTATTCCATTTGGAACGTAAACATAACGATGAGACGAGGCTTAACACCCACTGCCTACACCTTCTGATAGAAAACATGACACGCCTGCTCGTTTGCCCTCGAATCCAATAAAAAAAAAAATCTGGTTGCCTGTAAAGTCGGTTTTACGGGCGAAGATTTTACGTGACAACGTCTTTTTCTCGGTAGAATATTTATTGATATGAATATAATTAAGTTGAAGGCATTTGCTCGTCCGTTTCCATTGTTTTGAGAGTGGTGATTCCTGTTGAACATTTGAAATTGAATGGATGAATTTTTAATTTTAAAGAATCAATTTGAAAATCAAAACACTTATTCAGATCGAAGGTTCAAATTTTTGCTAAATAAATTTGAAATTAATTAAAATTTGTAATTGTAAATGATGAAGTTGAAAATTAAAACATTTACTTAAATTAGATGTTAAAATTCTTGCTCAACACAGTTTAAATCAAGTTTTCTTATATCTGCCACTTTTTCTTAATATTTGTAATTTTAAAGAATCAATTCGAAAATCAAAACATTTATTCAGATCGAAGGTTCAAATTTTTGCTAAATAAATTTGAAATTAATGAAAATTTGTAAAATAATAATTAATTAATTAATTAATTTTAAACTAATAATTTACTTAACACTATCAACATTTATCAATAGTATGACATTTATTTATTTCGGCGGGCCTCTCTCTCGTTCGGTGACTCATCGTAACGTTACCGAGCGTTACACTTTTTCATAAGTGACTCCCAGCCGCAACCTAATTTAAGACGTTGTCACGTCAAAAAAGGCGAGAAGTTGTGCATGTATTATATACGACAAAGGGTAAAATACGCTATCAACCTTTATAGTCATCTAGGCGTGAAGATATATACAAATAAATAGAAAATATATTATAGTCACGTCCTTTGGAAACGTATCTTTTCCATTAAATTCTTATAGAATTGGAGTAATGAAATATGGCTAAGTCACACAATGTACTTAATAACAATACAGTTTTTTTTTTTTAAATTATATTTTTCTTCTTGACATGTTCTTCTGTTCCATGAAAGTATTTATTTCAAGCGCACGTGCCAGTAAAAATACTATAGTTTGTTTTATGTAATTAAAGGTCTGTGAAATAGAAGCGGTAATGAAACGATATTTTTATGGACCACCCTGGTCCAGGATAGAGTTCCCCGTTTCTGTTTCAAAAGTCGTGGAATCGCTTCCGGACACTAATAATTTGTTAGAATTCTTTTCGGACCTTAAGTGTGATAATTTATCGATGACAACTTTGTGCCTGTGTAAAAGGTTCGCCACCTATTCCATTTGGAACGTAACTTAACGAATCAGCGAGTCGAGGCATGAACAACAATATGCCTTCGGATAGAAAAAGGTCTAAAGTTACGTTTATTTTAGCATAGCATTTTTACATTTTAAGCGTGTTATATATCTCAAGTATCTAATATATCGATGGAGCAATCTGGGGCTATGTCATTTTTAAGATCTATTATGGTTTAATAAATACAACATCTTCACTCTTCAAGTTTCAAAGGCGTGACAAGTAAAATGTTGGTTTGCCATATCAAACGTTGGTACAAACATTTGGTTAGGGTGTCTGGCAACACGCCAATATACATGAATCATCGCACGCGGTTGAAACCACCGGCGATTTGTCAGCATTACAGTAGGGACGCGACACGCTTGCATTCAGTGGGGGGACGGATATTTTTTTTGTGGGGGAACAATAATTGTTGTTTTGGTATTGATTTAAGTCTATGTTATTATTTATTTTATTGCCACTATAAATGTAGGGCGTTTACCCTCAAACGAACAATATTCTGTCAGCTTTTTTGCTCCTTGGAACAGTAAAGCTTGAAGGCATTGAATAATATGTCAAGTGTATTTTTTGTACTCTGAGGACTTCACAACCCTCGAGGCAGAAACTTCTGGAGAAGTTTAATCCAATTGTGAATACTGTATTTATTTCCATTTAATAATTTCAAATGTGTATTTGGAGTTAAACTTTCAGTTATATATATTTTTTTATTTTTAATTATGCATACATTTTACATGTATATTGTGCAAATAAAAAGTATTCACATTGAAATCTTCACTTATTTCTTATTATATTTTTTCTTAAATTTATGGCGTTTTTGTTTAATAATTTTATTAAAAGTGTAGATAAATAATATTTCAAGTGCAGCATCCCATCCCTACAAAACATTACACTTACACCGAGACTAGTTTCAGCCACGCATGTGTGATATGACAAGTGTCGGAGTCTTTTTTGCGTCGTTACATGTTGAACACCTTTTTGCATATGTCGGTTTTTTTTTTCACATTACCCTAATGAATTATATTTTATTGGTTAGTAATTTGAAATGGGCAATTTATAAATACTTCATGCTATTTTTTTTTTATTTTTACCTGAAAATAATGTACCTTAGAGACTATTGATGTTATAACAGCGAGCGGAAATATTTCACCGCCCTTGTGTGTGCAAAGGTTTTTTTTTGAAGCACCAATTACGAACCTGTTGAAGAAAGTGTAATTAACCTGATTTTTTAATTGAAGTCGTAGAGAATTATTGCGGTATTATGAATAATTTTATGTAAAGAGAATGCTTTGATATTCATTTAATTACCTGAAATATAATTTATAGTCGTTATGTATAAAGGATGTGGCTGCTTTTAAAAATCACGAAACCATTTCCTATCGGAACTGCATTAGTCATATACGTCCAGGTCTACCTTCGTCATCAGTATCTTAGTTTAAACTTTAAAATTATTTATCCAATTGAATATACCAGAGAAACGAAATAAGTGCTTGATGTTATGTTAAGACAAAATTAAGCGGCGTCTATTAAGCCTCGTCTAGCCGTTATGTTCACGTCCCAAATGGAATAGGTAGCGAACCTATTGCCTTACCGGGCACAAAGTTTTCAGTCATCGATATTTATCACACATGACTTCAACGATTCACAATAATTTCGAAAAGTCATTGGTTTGGATTTGATTCCGTGACTTCTTGTTTCAGAAGCAGGGTGCTCGACCACTGGACCACCGAGACAATATAGTCTTTCTATATTGAGATTTGACTATAAGGAATTGCATCTGGTGTAGCTTAATTTTTCTACGTTTAGTAAACAACCCTATTCTCATTTCCAACACGTTTTTTTTTTAATTAGTCACCAGTTTCTTCATAACGACAGTGGTCGTGTGAAAGCAAATGAGATGTCTCACGCTAAATGATCACAGGCTTCCACAATTATGGTGTGTGGATGATAGATAGATCATAATTAATCATACTAATTATAATTATGTTTACTTAATTATCTTGAAGTGATTATTTTGTTTTTATGTCTCCCTGTGTGATAACAAAGTGGCTTTTTTTAGGAGGGATTGAGTTCATTTGCCATGAGACGCCAAATTATTTTTCTGTGGTAGATGTCGAAAATATTTTAAATAACTTTTAGAAGTCAATTTATGTGAAATCGAGTGGCAAACTCGACTATTTTTATCTAGAATTTAGAGTGCTGATCCTGGACCGCTGGCTTTTTTATAGGATAGGAGGGAAAACGAGCAAGTAAGTCACCTGATGGTAACCAACTTCTCATCGCCAATCAACACCATGGTGCGTAGCCGCCCTTTAAGGGAGTGGGAGAGGAAAGAAAGGGGTAAGGAGATTGGGCCTCCGAGTAACTCAAACAAGCCTAACAAAACGCGGCATGAGGCATTTTACGACGATATTCCGAGAGATTGTGCAATTTCATCCGTCGAGCCAGCCCATTCACGCAGCGAACTGCAAGATTCTATCACTGATATACCAAAACATTAAATAATAAATCGCATTAAGTCTAATATGTCCATAGGTGGTGCTTGTAGCTTACCATCACGTGACACGCTTACATGTTTGCCCGCCTAGCCTCCATAAAAAATAAAAAAATAGGTTATACCTTTCATGTGTTGCCACATAACAACTAACATAACTTCACACCTTTTCAACCCGAAGGTGTAGGCAGTGGCTGTTAGGCCTTGACTCGCAGCTATTTTTATTAGCTTTTTATTAGCTTCACCTGTATGTATGTTTGTATGTTTGTAGGTTTGTAGGTTTGTAGGTTTGTTTGTAACCGACTGCTTTTTTAGTTTCCGCTGATTGCCACTAGATGGTGCGATTTGTGAACTATGAAAGTTCTAGACTAGAAAACCGAACTAAAAAATAGAAAATAAATTTTAATGAATTTAAATTAAGAAAATAGTGTTAAAAATTTCAATGAATATAAATTAAAAAAGCGTGGGGTGCTTTTTAAGATATTATCGAAATGATAATCACTCTACTCATATCTGTCAATAAAATATTTATAACTATTGACACCATGCACCCCACGCTTTTTTGAACGATAGATGGTGCGATTTGTGAACTATGAAAGTTCACAAATCGCACCATCTAGTGGCAATCAGCGGAAAGTTTACGTTATCAACTTGAAACGAGTTCCTTATATAAGTCACAGATGGCGCTATTCCTCAAATTCGAAAGTAAGAAACGCGCTGTCATACAAAACCGAACTAAAAAATTTAAAATAAATAATAGTTTAAAAAAACTAAAAAACACGCTTTTTATTGAAAACCGAACTAAAAAATAGAAAAAAAAAATACTTTATTTAAAAAAAAGCGTGGGGTGCATGGTGTCAATAGTTATAAATATTTTATTGACAGATATGAGTAGAGTGATTATCATTTCGATAATATCTTAAAAAGCACCCCACGCTTTTTTTAAAATAAAGTTTTTTTTTTTTTTTTTTCTATTTTTTAGTTCGGTTTTCAATAAAAAGCGTGTTTTTTAGTTTTTTTAAACTATTATTTATTAAGTCCCAAATTAAATAGGTGGCGAACCTATTACCATACCAGACACCAAGTTTCTCAGTAATCGATACTTATTACAGATAACTTTCGAAAAATCATTGGTGTGAGCCAGGATTCGAACCCGCGACCTCTGGATTCTAAAGGCGTGTGCTCGACCACAGGACCACCGAGACCACACTATTTTTCCAGATAGTTTCACCAACGCATTACTTTAGTCTGGAAATAAAAACAAATTGTTTAAGATTAGTTTGTTCTAGCGATGCTACGTACTAAAATACTATATGAGCATATAAGCTATAAGCATTCTCATGATATAATTATCCAGAGATATTTAAATGACCTTAATGATAATATTATGAGATTTTACTGGCCCAGGAATGGCTTTTAAATATGATGTGATAGTTAAAATTAGTCTGTGCAGTTTAATTCGCAACAATTTGAAATGAAAAGTTTAGTTGAAAGGTATATTTAAACTCTTTTGATGGGTTTAGAAGTAAAATAAATGTGATTGCAGTGTTATTATTCTTAACTACAATAAAGGGTGCTTTCTTTCTTGATGTACGATAAGATTTTACTAATTGGATGGGATAGAGTACAAATAGGCGAGCAGATCATCTGATGGTAAGCGACTACCTTCCCCCATAGACACCCGAAACACAGTTGCATTACTAGTTTTTTTAGATGGGATAGGGAAAGGGATTGGTTATTTAATATTTATCTTTATTTTTCTGTGTATTTATATAGGCAATATTTTTATAAAGTTTGGCCTGTGTCTAAATCTGACATATTGATATGACCTAATTGAAATCCTTTTTTAATAACACCTGTAGTCTATATTTGTGTACATTTCTCTACCTTCAGAATTACAATATTAGCTCAAAACTAAAAAGATTGTAATGTTCACATTATTTATCTCTAAGACATTCGCGAATCACGTTCATGACATTAAAACAACTTCTAGGATTATATCGCGTTTATTTATTACTTATTTTGAACAATACATCAGGTTTGACACCACAAATCCTCGCCAAAGAACAACATTATCGTCCCAGGATGATACGCGAGGCTATTGAAATCAAAAAACATCCAAAATATTTCAATAGAGAAGATGGCTGGAAGCTATCACCTAGCTGGAACCCAGTCATAAGTCTCATCAAACCTAGCCCACAATCAAACAGCTCAAGACAGCGGGATACTATTAGTATAGTTTGCAGGTCAGACCCACATCAGAAACCAAAATAATGTAGAATTTTGAACAGTACAGCATACAATAAAAATATTTTTTATTAACTTGGTAGCCAAGTTTCTTTTCTCAATATCACTAATAATAGTACTAACAACAATAGCCCGTCCAAAATGAAATAATAATCAGTTTTGAAGAACAGCCGCTGAGTTTTCTTGCTGGGTCTTTCTCAGGACTGGCCGCGTTTGTGACCCAGTGGTAATTTTTTTAACAAATACTTACCTTTAAATTTAAAATCAATAAATATTTAATAATAGTTATACTCTGATCTCAACTAACTTAAAAGAAATAAGATAATTAAAAATAACAACTGTTACCTATTAAATCATACAACAAAGGATCTGTACAAACCAAACTTTTTCTTTAGTAAATACATCTTGTAAATAAATATTTAATTTTTTGTTTCATGGTCTGATGTGGGTTACCAATAGTAAAAATCATATTTTTCATTATTCAGATCATGCTTTATTTACGTTTGTGGGTATTAAAATAAACTAAAGTGTATAAAACGTGTCGTTTTAAATGTTATAACACAATCTTGTTGAACTATACCCAGCAATACTAGTCCTTGGGTAGAGTCTAAAATAAGGCTAGCACTGGAGATAAGAATACAAGAGCCAGACGGCCATATGCCGAGAGAAAGAGAAGCAAGACAAACTAGTGTCATAACGCGTTACTTTGGTTTTTGGTTTAACCTCTTATTAAAAGGCAGCTCTTCGTCTTGCCAGAACTAAAACTGTCATTTCTCGTCGCCAGTATGGCGAAGCAGTCCAAAACAGTCCAGTGGTTGATATATCAATTGCAAAATGCTATAGTAAAAGGTATTCAGATACTAACGTATTATTTTGTAAATTTAACATTTTACATAAATGTCCAGAAACTTCGAATTGAGTAATAAAAAAACTTGGTGTAAAACTTGTCTTAGTTTTTTTTACACTCGCTAATGTGTTCGCAAACTCTGTGCAATAACTTAAATATTTAATCGTTTATGAAATATATAAAACTGAGCATGTTTTGAGGTACTAGTTTCATTTTGTGAGAAATATATATTTACACATGGTTTCACAGTGATTGAGCCTCTCATGACACCTTCTGACGTAAGACAGCCAATTCTGTAAAGGAAAATGAGTTGCTGTTTTACTCGAGTCAGTCTTTCCATTTTTTCACTGTATATCTTCTTAGTCAGTCGTTTATCTTTCGTTCTTTCTACATGTCCTTATTTATTTATTTTAAATATCAGTGCATTATGAAGAATCTACTATAAATCTAATATATTGCAAAATGCGATGGATTGTAATGTAATCAAATCTTAAGAGAAGGTTCTGGTGTGTTAATATCTATTGAGATTGTGAAGTCTTGAGGAGAAGGAGTATCCTTCTAGTTATTTGCCTCCAAATATGTGCAATATAGACGTGAATAGATATTAATATCCGATAATCTGCCCACTAATAACATTAGTAAGGTATGTAAATCTCTTTGTCTGTTTGTTACATAAACTACTAAATCGGTTCATATGACACGTTATGTATCAGCTAACTTTAATGCTGGAATGCTCAACATCTGGCGGTAGATTTATCTAATCTTGGAGCAGATAATAAGGTGTCATAGCCAAAATGAGGATCAGGACACATTTTATCTCATATAAGTATAGTTTTTTTTTCAGAAGTCAAAAAATATTCAGCCAGTTAAATCAGCTATTGTTACAACATACAATACAAACAAACGAGCTTTGGTTAAATAATGAATGAATTAGTTTCTTATTCATATCACTTGAAGAAAATGTAAAATAGAGACCGCGGTCAACTACTAGTCTAAAATAATCCTCACATTGAACAAAGCCCCTTAAAGGTGACTGCCCTTCAAAATGGTTTGCCCTAGCTATCTCTCATTCGAATCTAACAAACCGTGGGCTTTTAGAGGCAACGAGGCTCTACTCGTCGAGCCTGATAGGCTTAGGCTTGATACAATGGGCTATAAAAATGGCTAAAGGTCGGTTATGAATTGGCAAGCAAGCCTTAAGTACATGTTAGATAAGTGTTATTATAATGTCTAGATCAAAGTCAGAAATTATCTATAGTGACTGTACTAATAATTTAAGAGGTATGGGTTTTACGTAAAATGGTAGAATCTCGGGAGCTGGAAGCCCATGTCAAATTTTAGCACTCAAAAAAAGGATTCGATTGCCAACCGGTTATAAACCTCTGCATCTGTTTAGAAGGTATCGGTTTCCTGTTCATCCCAATAGAGTACGTTACCTAGGCTGGTACCGACTTCAAAAGTAAGAGACGATTGTAAATATTTTGATAGTTATAGATGACTTTCATAAAGTATTATGTTTTGTATATTGTATTAAATACACATATTACTTAGTTACGTTATTTATCGCTTTTTAGTTATGGAGGTACTACGTATTTTCATCAACTTACAAATTTTGTGGTTTATGTTTCTATAAGTTGGTTTAACTTTTTTTTTAATGCGTTTTTATCTGATCAACAAACTCAAATGCCCAAATATAAAATATGGTACTTTAAAAGTAACATAGACTAGGGTGAGAAGAAATAAATAAATTACATTACATTAGTTACAATATATACAATTAAAAATCTAACTGAAATCAAATTTCTCCGCATCTTGGTCTACTGGCAGAGTGCAGTGGCAGCTAATTCTTTCTGCGAAGAGACCAGGCTTCTGGTCGCGAGAGGCATACAATAATAATAACAATAATACATATTGATTTAAATATTGCCCTGTGATATATGGAACGAAGCTGACCCACTCGTTTATATTGCAGTGTCCACTCAACACTGCTGATATCGACATTAGTTCATTAAAACACTCCATGTTGTACAACGCTGAGTGTCATAATGTCAGATCCAGTTCATTGGACATAAGTGTAAGGTTACGGTGGAATTAAAATTTCTCGTGGTATTATTAAAACTATTGGTCCAGCGGTCGTCGACATACGAAAATAATTAATATGATTTATTAGTTTGAATATTATTGGAAAAGGAATGCCAAAGTTTTCGCTTTACGTATTAATATTAAATAATAGATGTTCTGTCAGTATTAATTTAGCTGTTGACCGAGACGCGCGTGTACTAAGTATCTTAACATCAGAACACTACGTAAACTAGATTTTTCTTTGGAAATTTTGATTGCCTGGTGCGGAAATCCTGCTATATTAATGGCCGTACAGCCTCAAAATTACAGTACATTTTAGATTCACATTCAATATAGTACCTTGTTATCTTTAGTAGTTATTCTGACGAGTCTAAAATTAGAATATTTATCATAAACGATAATAAAAAAAACTCATAAGCGACTAATTAACAATCTAATAAACTTTTTCTGCTTAAAATGACAACATAATGTGTTCGTTATATGGCGATAATCTCGCTGAATGAGATCTTTCACTCTGAGTTGAAGTTGCTTACCCTGGAAAATATTAAAAGGATGATAATATAAAAATACTGCTTTTCTCTAAACTGTCTAAAATAATCCACCGCTATTATCAAAAAAATCACGACATGTTATTGAAATACACTCAAATTCATCCGTGAACGGAATCATTCTTGCGGATAATACGAACGGAAGGTAAAGAAAAAAGGGAAAATCTTGTGGTAATATATTAGTTAGGACAGCTGGAGAATGCCAGTCAATTTATTATCAAACCTTATGACCAGGAAAATTACTATATGACTTGTTTATTTTATATTTTGTTACATCACCCTTCCCAGGGCGAGTTATGTGGAAGGTCTTCTTAATATTTTTGATACCTCAGTTTTGTGTACATCGTTTTTTATGTGATAGGAGGGCAAACGAGCAGGCGTGTCACCCGATGCTAAGCAACCAACGCCGCCCATGGACACCAGCAACACATATAGTGTTACTTTTGCGGTCGGTATTTCACCGTTCGAGCCGGCCCATTCATGCAGCGAACTGCTTGGCTCAACCACTGTTATCAGCTTGCGTTAAAATACAACCAAACATATATTATTTTTAATTTCAATCAGAGTTATGGAGCCTTCAACTCGCATGATAAATACATCTTTGGCTTTTCCTCCTATTATCTATATTCGCACCCTCCTACAAAAATTTAAAGTTTTCTGAAATATTATATTTGCTGATCAAACCCAACGTATATTTTAAATTAAAAAACAAAACTTAGATATTCCTTATTACTTAAATTATTTCAAATGTCTTTCTTAACACCAATAAAAATGGTTAGATTTAATTAGTTTTTAAATTGTTTGCTAATCAATATTTACTGTAATACCTAACGATAGTTCCAAGTTGCATATGTTTCCTTCCTTATTGAGTAAGAGTATACTAATGTCTGAAGTTAGGTCTGGTAGATTTAGGTCGTGTGGAGTTAGAAGACTCTACATGGGTCCTAATAACTTGTTAACAACGTATAACAGTCTCGGTGGTCCAGTAGTTGAGCACACGGCTTCTGATCCAGAGGTCCGGGTTCGAATCCTGAAGGATCATCTTGTTGGTGGTGCTTACTACACCATCAATGACTTTATGACAGACAAGTCATAAAGTGGACATAAAGACATGTGTAGCTTTCTTGTTCACTTACTAGAAAAAATAATAAGCTTAATCTTTGTATTTGCTGACTATCTTTGTTTGTTAAGTGTTTTTGAAGATATGTATGTGAAAAAAAAATGCATTTAAATTTATCACTCGAATATATTACAAGACATTGATCAATTTGTCAACAAGCTCTACATATATTTGACTGAACATATCAAATTGTATTCTATTCAGTCAGTGTATAAATTTGAGTCACATCGAGGCTTGGTTCGTTGATCGGATGCGTGACAATATATCGTTACAGGCTGTCGTTTTATATATTATTGTCAGTCATATTTCCGTTGATAAAGTTCAAAAAAGTCACGCATGAACGTGATACATACTCGTATTAAAACATTATTAATTAGAGACAAGGAATTATTTTAAATCGTAAATGAATATGAGTCTTCAAAATTACCGTATTTCTGTTCTAAATAAGGGCACGGGAATAAAAGTTTGATTCTATGTTAAATGTGGTAGAGCCACTCTGTTTGCTGCCAATGATCTGTTTTGACCGATGAAATACCATGTCCTCCCAAAAGACGGATGTAACTCCGCATTTATTTTTCGATGTTAGAGGTATCTGAAGGCTTAAACCCTTTTCCCTCCCTCTTTATCCCACCTTCGCCCCTTTCCCTATCCCATTTTAAAGGTTGGTAACGCAACTATCACATTGTACTGCAAGTGTCCACAAGCAGCGCTAAATTCTTACCTTCAGGTGACTCGCTCGTATACCCTCAATTCCATAATGTTGGCAAACTATGAAATACTCGCGAAGCCAGGAAATCTGTATTTTCAGACGCTGGGCAATATGACTTTAGATTTCATATCAAGACATTACTAGCTAATCCAAACACTTCAACAATCATCATTAGCCTTTTGAGGTCCACTGCTGGACACAGGTCTCCCCCATAGAGCGCCACAACTGCCGGTCCGCTCAATCATGGGGGGTTTTTGCCTTCAAGAATCTTTAAGTTTAATTTCATCTATTTTCAAGTTCCAGTATGGCTAGTTCTGTAAATAATTTCAATCTAGATTAGATGACCTTACCAAACATTAATAAAATTACCAAACTTATAAAATATGTACAGCTTAATGAAATTGCCAGTCTTATCGGCCTCAGAAATTTATCTGCTTATCCCTCTAACAAAGTTAGTTAATTATATAATATTTTTTAATTAATTAAAGTGACAGGGATACCGGGCAATTATGACGTTAGCGGTTAACAAGAGTGCATCTCGCGTTAGCTTAAAAATATACCCACAGCTTACAATTAACTACAGCAGGTAATTTTATCGATTCTTGTTGTATGTTTGTTTGTTAACAATTTCACAGCTAAGCTGATCAATTGATCTGCAAGAATACATGTTTACACGTTATGAAGAATATAGATTAAGTTAAAAGTTGAGAAGTCAGCTGAAATCAATTTTAGTTGATATCAATAAAATTTTAGGTAAATAAATAATAATACTGTATTGATACAGATTTTTACGATTTTGAATAAAGGAGTCTCCGGTTCAAATTCCAGCGAAAGCAAATGATTATATGAGATTATTTTTTACTCGTGAAAATGACCTCTGTAAAGAGATCGAAACGTCGGGAAATAAATAGAAAATAAACGCGATATAATCCATAAAAAGTTGTTTTAATGTTATGAAATTATTTTAAATTATGTTTGAAAAATATCGCTTCACAACAAAATCATGGCCGTATAAAAGTAATCAAAAGTTCCACTGCCTAATCTTCTTTACATCTCACATCAAATTAAACTCGTACGAATTCTTAATCAAAATCTTGTTCTACGATAAAATAGTGGCTACCGCCACTTATCGCCCCCTATGTAATTTCTGTATCAATCATATATTGTGATACTAATGGCGCATTTGTTAAGGGATAAACTAAATAATGAAGGGGAGTAATCAGAAGCGAGGATAGGAAATTGCTAAATCGATTTTTCTTGTAATTTTTGTATCGACCAGGATTGATATATCTACTTAATTTTGAGGTAAATATTGACATCAAAGATTTTTCAATTTCTTTTTGAATTACTCTTTAATATACCTCCAAATAATTATATAGTATTTCTGCCTTTAGTTATTTATACCTTCACACTTTTACTTTTCCTAAATATATACAGCAACTATATTCGATTCTGCTGATTGCCATATATTGGACATAATTTAATAGACTATCTGTATAGGAGTCTGTATAATACACAAGCCTTTCAAAACTATTAGTATGAATTTCAAACCTCTGACTTCTCAAACAGACCTTTTGTAACCTTGTTTCTACTTCAAAAATAATCTTTGTTGCATAGTGTTTAAGTCTTCAGATAAAAGTGATAAAATGGCGTTATATTTCATCGTCCAGCTCACGCTTGACCGAAACTCTTTCAATCTACTAGATTGAAAATAATTCCATAACAGAGAATGAGGTCGATATAAGGAAACTAAACCCGACAATACAATACGGTAGAGACTACAATATGAGCCATAACTCTGGGTCAAGGCAGTTATTGCTTTGTGGAATATTTATTGGAATTAACTGCCATGTTTAGTGCTCCTGGGTCACTTAATATATTATATTCTGTTGCAGGAATGTGAATTAACAGTTCACTAGTAAATTTCTTGTACTAACTTTCTATTACATAACATATTGTTATAATGATATAACAGTAGTAGAGTTTTCTGCACTCTACTGGTGAAATTCCACGACATCGCAGAAAATCGACGTAAAGTGACTCATGCCGCGTTTTGTTTGTTGAAAGAGGTATCCAAAAGCCCATCTCCTTCCCTTGCCTGTCATTTCCTTATCGCGTCTTAAAGGATGGTAACGCAGCTATGACCATTTCGGTGTTGCAGATGTTCAAGGACGTCGCTACTCACTCGATATCAGGTGAAGTGCAGTAGATTTTTTTACTATTGAAAACTGTTGTTACATAACTTCACATTATGTCTGTTGTGGGGTTAACAGAAAGAATTGTACCCTATAATACAGAGTTCTTTAACATATTCACTCACTTTTTTACTTTAAATATAATATATATATTTTAATATATATATATTTGAAAGGGAGGAATCCAGAACAGATGCAAGGATAATGGTTGATGATGTAGTGCTGGAACAGGTGAATGAAATTGTTTATCTTGGATGCGCTTTTAGCAGAGATGGAAGGTACACCGCTGATGTAGAAAGACGAGTGGCGATAAGAAATAGCGTAAATGGAGCGTTGGGCAGATTCCTGGGCACAAAAAACATTAGCAGAAAAGCCCAGCTAGCAATCCACAATGCAGTCCTGATCCCAACGCTAACTTATGGAAGCGAGAGCTGGGTATGGCAGAGTGTGCATGAAAGTAGAATAAGCGCGGTAGAAATGAGGGCACTACGCAAAATCTGCGGAGTGACTCTCGCTGACCGCGTAGAAAACAAGGTTGTAAGGAAGGAAGTTGGTTTGAAAGAGAGTGTCGTTGTAAAAGTAAGAAAGGGCATGCTCCGATGGTTCGGACATGTAGAACGAATGGTTAATGCAAGACTGACTAAGCAGATATACAATGCAAAAGCGGATGGATGTAGGAGTCGAGGACGGCCAGGACACACATTCCATGACCAAATAGAACGTGTTCTGGAGGAAGGTGATGTTAAGAGCCTCAAAAACTGACGCGCGTGCATGAAAAGAGTTATGAAAGTCAACGAAGCGAGTGAGGCGTGTAAGAATCGTGCCCTATGGCGCTCTGTTCTCTCTGCCTACCCCGCAAGGGATTTGGCGTGAAGCTATGTATGTATGTACATATATATATTTTACGACTCGACTGCCAGACTTCTGGCAACGCAATTTCGAGTAATAAATAGATAGAAGGTAAATATTACATGTCTAAATATAGATCCAATCCAAAACTAAACATACATTCTTGAGATAAATTAATTCATTGTAATTTTTAATTTACATCGTCTAATGTCATAATAGATATTACACGTGTACAGTGCTCGGCTTCAACCACTATTTCTAACGGGTTTTAATGGTTCATAACATATTGATACGAAATTTAAAGCGTAATTAAAATTATCTGTACTTTAGAATTGAGGACGGCCACGATACACCTTCAATGACCAAATAGAACGAGTTTTTAGGAAAGCGAAGTTAGGAGCCTTAAACATCAACACGCGTGCATTAAAAGAGTTATAAAAGTCAAAGAATCGTGCCTAATGATGCTCTGTTCTCTGCTTACACCGCATGCAAGTGGTATATCGCCGATAGATCCGAGGAATTCAAGCAGCAAACTGCTCAGCTCTACTAGTTTTACTACATGACCACACACATAAATCGTCAGATAAAATTTATAATATTTATAGCTGTAGGTACACACGAAAAGCATAGCCCACTTTTTGACCCGGTTGGATAGAAAAAAAGGAAAATCTTATCCATAAAGCGATGTCAAAGACGAGATGAACCGGATGTAATTCCCAATTCTAAGCTCATTATTTTTCCCATACATTAGGCACGCTCCCGAAAGGCAATCGTTACATATTTCTGAAGGCAATTTATTCGTATGTCGTCACATTGAACTGATGGTGGAATTTTTATTTTTTTGATATCCACATATTGCATTGGATATATTTATTACTCACCACTTACAAAAATATTTCTAAAAACCTATTGCTATGTCCCGGATAAGACAGACAGACCCCAAGAGACAAAGACAATTCTGAAAAGTGATTAGAATGAATTTGGATTGGATTCAAGACATCTGAATCAGAATTGGAGTGCAAGGGAACAGAGGCAGTTTTTTTCATAGTATAGGGAGGCAAACGAGCAGGCGTGTCACCAAATGGTGAGCAACAATCGCCGCCCATGGACACCTGAACACAAATAGTGTTACAGTTGCGTTGCCAGCCCTCACAATAGAATATGGAAGGGGTTGGAAGTGGGATGGGAAGGGGACGAGGAAAGGGGTTGGGTCTTCAGATACCTCTCTCACCGAGCGAAACGCGGCAGGAGCCACTTTACGTCGATATTCTGAGAGTTCGTGGTATTTCACCGGTCTAGCTGGCCCATTCATGCAGCTAACTGCTTGGACCTACCACTGACATGACATGATAAAGATAAAATATTTACTTCATAAGATCAAATCTTCCATGTTCATATAAATATATAATATAAAAAATGTCTTTGAAATAAACATTTGGATTAGTGGAAGCCCTCTTCGTCGCTCTCGTATCCTGATTGCAAGTCGTGAGGTCATGATTGATGAGTACCGTCACGGCGAATTGCATGATCGATATCCCCAGGCCGGGTTGGAACTCTTTTGTTAGTTAAATAAAATTTAATTGGATTTTAGTCTCTTTGTCAGTTAATGAGTTTTCTAATTTAATTTATGCTGACATTATAATAAACATTAATATTTTATACCTTTATACGCTCAATACTATGTATTATCAAAGGTGGAGCCTGCTGCATGAATAGGCCGGATCGACCGGTGAAATACGGCGACCTTTTTTATAGTATAGGGCGGCAAACAAGCAGGCATGTCACCTGATGGTGAGTAACAAACGCCGCCCATGGACACCTGAACACATATAGTGTTACAGTTGCGCTGCCGGCCCTTACAATGGGTTACGGCAGGAGTGAGACGTAGGGTGGAAAGGGGAGGAGGAAAGGGGTTGGGCCTCCGGAAACCTCTCTAACCCGCTGAAACGCAGCAAGAGCCACTTTACGTCGGTATTCTGAGAGGGCGTGGTATTTCACCAGTTGAGCCTACCCATTCGTGTAGAAAACTACGTGGCTCTGCCACTGTTAATTTATAATAGTAAGTTAGTACAATAAATTTAGTAATGAACTGGTAACTGTTTCGGCTCTACCACTTTTGACCTCTAAACCACATCTCTTCCTCCTCCGTTCCCCATTCCTCCTCTCTTCCATTCCCAATCTAATCTAAGACCATTGGTTTTTTATGGGCTAGGAGGGCAAACGAGCAAGCGTGTCATGTGATGGCAAGCAACCTGCGCCGCCCATGGACACCGGCGAAACATTTAATGTTACTATTGCGTTACCGACCTTTAAGGGAGTAGGAGAGGAAGGAATGGATGGGGAAGGAGTGGGGTGGTCCTCCGGGTACCTCTCTTACCAAACGAAACGCGGCATGAGCTACTTTACGTCGATCTTCTGAGAGGTCGTGGTATTTCAGGTCAAGTAAAGGTCAGCGGCAGTATGATTTGACTTGCCGGTTGAAGTAGTAGTATCTATGGAACCCTATTGCCAAGCATCGAGCATATTTCCGATAATGATTTCTAGAAAAAAAATTGTTGATAATTTTAATGATTAGCACCTCGATTAGAATTCAAGACCACTTAATCAGTAGTCAGAGTGAGACGGTGTTTAATCTAGTAAATATTTTTGTTCAAAATCAAAACAAAGATTATTTTAATTTTCCGTTGAAAACAATACTTAATCAGGTTAAGAATGGGAGCCTTGAACTGTATATACAGTTACATACATACATGACTTTTCAAAAGTTATGTGTGATAAATATCGATGACTGAAAAGTTTGTGCCCAGCATGGCAATAGATTTGCCACCTATTCCATTTGGGACGTTAACAGTCCCAGCCTTACAGGCTTACAAGCCACTGCCTACACCTTTGGATAGAAGAAGACATGAAGTTATGCTATGTTGTTACGTATAATATAAATCCAAGTCTTTTCTTGTAAAATGTAACATCTTGTATTGACCATAATATCTGCAAATAAGATCAAGCTGCGACATTTATCTTATTTGCGGAGAATATCGGACTGCTTCTGTGGTGGCTTTTTGTTTATTGACATCCCGTGGGGTAAGTTTGTGAGATGGGTAAGATTGTGGCCCAGAGTCTAAAGATAATATTGTAGCAATGATTGTGGATACAACGCTGATAATTTATTGGATACTATGAAAGTTGTTAATTAGGTATTGTTTGCAGGTCAGAATCTGCGCCTGTCATACCTCAATTGTTCTGATTTATTTTAAGACAGTTTTGTACTTAAAATAGATAATAGAATAGAACAGAATAGAATACACTTTATTGTACACCATATAAACAATTCATGACAGTAAGTAGTACATAGTAAATCTTATGGCTAGTACAAAGGCGGTCTTATCGCATGCTGCGATCTCTTCCAGACAACCTTAGGATGGACATGTTGCACTAGAAAGAGTAATATGCGGTGTACTTGTTTGAAGTCTATATTATATGGAGCCATGGAATGGATGGATACATAAATACATACATGTACAGTTAAATACATTACAATATAAATACATATATACACATACATACACACATATACATAAATATATACGCAACATATATACAACATACTTACACACATATACAATAATAATAATACATTTATACAAAATATATACACAACATAATGAATGATACATACAAATGATATATAACTAAGTATAGCTACGAAGTCATCAATGTGAAGTCATTTACAGTGACAAGTAGGGTTCATTGAGGAGATTTTTAAAAGTTACCAATGTCCGAGCGAGTCTAATGGTTAGTGGCAGTTCATTCCACAAGCGTGCTGCCTGGACTGAGAACGATTTATCGAAGAAATTTGTTGAGTGCGCTGGTATTTCCAGAGTTAAGCTTGCTGATGATCTCAAGCATCTCCCATGTGTGTCATGGAGAAAGGTAAAACGTTTTTTAAGATAGTTTGGAGCTGCGGGATTGAAGAGAATATTGTACAGAAGACATAGAATATGAGTATTCCTTCGAAGGCGAATGGGCAACCACTTGAGCTTATTACGGAATTCGGTGATGTGGTCATATTTGCGTAAACCAAATATAAACCTAAGACAAAGATTCTGAAGACGCTCAAGTTTATCAAGTTGGTTTTCAGTGAGATCGAGATAGCTGGTATCAGCATAGTCAAGAATAGGAAAGAGAATAGATTGTGCAAGCGCAGTCTTCGTGGTAACTGGTAGAAGGTTACGGAGTCTTCTAAGAGATCCTGCAGAGCCGGCTGACATTTTCCATTTGTACTGACCAAGAAAGTGAACTATCCAGGTAAATTCCCAGGTTTTTCACCTTTTTACTATAAGGAATGATGGTATTATTAAATGTCACATTAGGCAATGTTGTTAGATCAAATTTGGCGAGCTGTCTAGAACTACCGATTATAATCAGTTGAGTTTTGCTTGGTTAACAAGGATACCATACCTTTGGGCCCATTTATCTATTTTTGATAGGTCGGCATCGATTGCAGATAGGGCCTTGGATAAATTCTCCAATGTTTCCTGAGAGTATACTTGCAAATCGTCTGCATAAAGGTGGTAGGAAGAAAGTAAGTCCAATTTTGTCGTTTTCGGAAGTTATGTGTGATAAATATCATTGACTGAAAACTTTGTGCCCGGTATAGCAATAGGTTCGCCATTTGGGACTTAAACATAACGGCGAGATGAGGCTTAACAGCCGCTGCCTACACCTTCGGGTAACAAAAGGCGTGAATTTATGTTATGTTAAATGTCCAGTTTCCGGTATCCTATTTTCTAATATTCACAGTTTTCGTACATATAATAACTTAACGCCTTTAATATCCGAATGTGTAGTAGTAGTAGTTTTGAATATATATAGCGGACCTATGTGTCTTTCAAATAATTAGTGCGTAATGAGAACTAATGACATTGCTTGAATACTGAAGTAAAAACGTAGTTTAAATTATAATCCTCTTATTTGGGCTGTCGGGTAAAACAATTGTTATTGCGTTAGTTCTATGATAATTAGGTACTAGTTAGTTCACGGAGCGTGACATTCCCGAGAGTCAAAGCTAGATTACCAAACAGTGTCTGTGGGCAATAAAACTATATGATCCTTATCAGGTTATGGGCCCAGATTGAACTTGTGAGACATCATATTAGTTAGATTTGAAATCTACTTACAAGTTATGTGTCGTGTTGATTATTCCAGATTTTTTCGGTAGTTTCTTAAGCTACCTATCTAGTTGTTTATAGTATCTCTAAACTTGGTCCACTATTCGAATATAATCTCGAATAACAAGTCAAAATAATGTCATATTGAAAGTCACATATATACATAGCTTCACTCCACATCCCTTGCAGGGTAGGCAGAGCGAACAAAGCGCCATAACGCACGATTCTTACACACCACATGGGAAGAGTCGCATCTCACTTTCGACCCCTTCCCTATCCCATTTCAAAGGGAAGCATGGAGATGCATGTATCCATGGGCGGCATTAATTGACACTCCTGCTCGCTTACCACCCTATCCCGCATCTTTTGACGTTAAAAATATTTTATCTTTGCGAAATTTAGTTTCAACTTTATAAAATATCTTCACCGTCACGTTTTCTTAGGTTGTTGTCTCTAATAGCAAATATAGCAATATATAGCAAATTCTGTTGCAGCAGTTTAAATTGTGTACAGATTTATTCATAAAACTATTGCCAGGAAAGCTAAAATGTATTCTACAATATGTCACCTCGCTATTTCCCAAGCACCATAAAATATGATATTTATGATGTTTGTACATTTTGTATGCATTGGTAACGTCCAAGCATATTTGCTGGCACGATATCTACTGCTTCATTTTAATGACACGCCTGCAATCAGATGGAAAATGTATAAACGGCTTTGAGATTTCGGAGACACTTGATTAACAACAATTATTTTTCTTAATATTATTATAAAACTTAATTTTTCGAAGGTATTTTAATCATATTCAAAACTAAAACTTGTTATGAAAGTTTGTCAATTAAATTTCTATAGAATTAGAATAAAACGTCATAATTGTTTCGTACTCGTATTTTAGCGCCGAATATAATATATTTGTATAAATGCAAAAAAAAATAGCTAAATAGCAAATTTTCAGCTATAACAGTAATTATTATAATCAAAATTTATAATATAATATAAAAGTTTATTCACTATTTATGCCTTCCACTTTAAAAGTAGTAGTAGTAACATATAATAGTCTCGTCGACCACATGGCTTCTGAATCCAGAGGTTGCGGGTTCGAATCCTGGCACACACCAATGACTTTTCGAAATTAATTTCGAAAGTTATGTGTGCTAAATATTGATGACTAAAAACTTTATGCCCGGTATGGCAATAGGTTCGCCATATATTCCATTTGGGACGTAAACATGACGGCGAGAGGAGGCATAATAGCCACTGCCTTCGGCCTTTACACCTTCGGGTAGAAAAAGTCGTGAAGTTATGTTATGTATGTTATGTTATTCACTAACTACATAACTTAATATCTCAATGCAATCTATTTGTCAATTATCATGTCCTTATCTCTTTATTATTCAAATATTTTGAGTAACTACTGTCATTTTATCTGGCAATATTATTCATGCAAGTTTAATGCGGCAATTAAACTGCAAAACTAATTTTTAAATTTAATAAAAATAGTGAAAAACTAACCTCACAAACTTTGTTCAACAAAAAAATACAATAATTTTAATTTTTACGTTTGTTGGCGTTTATTTAAGACTACAATTTAATAGGAGTGTAAAATGTTCAATGTATACTTTTTCTTTGAGATTAGCCCATTATAACAAACATATGAACAAAATATTGATATAAATAACCGTCTCGGTGGTCCAGTGGTTGAGCTCACGATTTCTGATTCAGAACTCGGAAGTTGTATGTGAAAAATATCGATAATTCATAACTTTGTGCCCGGTGTATGGCAGTAGGTTCCACCACATATTGCATTTGTGACCTAACGAGATGAGGCTTAATAGCCGCTACCTTCACCGTCGGTAAAAAACAGGCATTATTGTAATATATAAATATCTAACATACATACCAAAGATGTTGAACTTTTAATGGCGAATAGCATGAATGATAAGCCTTTCAACGTTAAATTCATAAAAAATACATCACGCAATGTAAAGAGTGTTTTACTAGCTATTCCATAAGTCATCCATCAAAAGTACCAGGCGAACATAGTGTAGCAGTAGTAGTATTTGATCAATCGCTTGTCAACTTGAGATATGGCGATCTGTACGGACCGAACAAATAGGGTTGGTGAGCCAATGCATACAGATCTTAGATCCAGAACAAAGATATAAAATATTTTCTAGATGTGTTCCAACATATTACCTTTACATTTTCTGATTTTTGGTACATTTATTATCTTCGGCATATCTATCATCTTGTGTACCTTCATGCCCGAAGGCGTAAGCAGTATTACTTAGGCTTGACGAATATAGTATTCGGTGTTTATCGTTGATTATAAGAATCAATCTTCTGCGTAGTAAATCGGTAAAAACATGAACATGAATGTAAAATTAAGAAGAAATTTTAAGTTGGTAGAAAACTACACGTCTTTTCTCATCATCATTATCCTGCCATTATCCCACTTTAAGTGGGGTTGACACAACATGTCAACTTTCGAACTATCCATGTTGTCAAACGATTTGCGCGTGTTTTTTCGACCGGCAGCCGGCCTGACGTCAACCCTCCTTGGAAATGTTTTCATAGGTGGGATAGGGAAGGAGTTCGAAGAGGTTGAGCCTCCAGATAGCGCTTTCATCGAGTGAATCGCGGCATAAGCCGAGAGAGATTGGGGTATTTCCCGGATCAAGCCGGTCTTTTCTATTTATCACTTATTCCGTGTAACACCAAGATTGTCCCAAAACTGTAATATATTATAACTACCAATAGTGTAATCAATCTTCAAGGACGTCAGCCTTCTTCAAGTTTATTTAACTTATTGGACAATAGAAGACCACTTACGAGAACGTGACGCTGCGACCTTCCACAGATAAAATATAGCCTCCACTCGATATTGGGCTTTTCACTAATGCCCTTGTATTTATTTTCTGTTCAATTGTTATTTGTGACAAATATATTTGGTGAATTCGTTTTGGCGACACTACTCACGTCTTTGAAACATATATAGGTATACGATATATTAAGTTAAAATTAATATCTATACATATTATGTTCTAAACATTTTAATAAGTCCAAAAAATCGGCCCAGAAATTTCTCAGTTATAGTTAGGCAAAAAAACTCACATGTTGCCTTAATCCCATTAATATGAAATTAATTCTAATGTTAATATAATATACGTACATATAACCCGAGTAGAAATGAGAAAAAGTCGTGTGATGACAATTTTCTTCCAAATCAGTTCAACGGTTCATACTATGGTTGAAAGAGAAATAAACATAATCTGTATATATTGAAAGGACTAATAAAATAGAATTAGAAAGATAGAGGAATAATTGATAATATTTTTTTTTACAAAAATGCTTGGTAACTGAGAAGATAACGTGAGCATACATCAAGAATATCTTCGAGATAAAATTACAAAGGATCCAAGACAATACATAATGTTTAAATACAAGACACGGTGTAGAACAAAGCAGAGAGAGAGAGGTATCTCCAGCAGTTGAAGATAATTGACTCCAGAACACAGAGCACCAATAAGTGTACTGAATTTGCATTTCAATTCGTTACTCGCTATCGTCTAAGGAATACTGTAACATAATATAGGTATATTGCAAACGTAGTGAATCAGTTTATTAACCCTCAATCGAAATGGATAATCATTATATTGATTGATAGATAATTGCACGATTGATGTGAG
Source organism: Euproctis similis (assembly GCA_905147225.2). Lineage (NCBI taxonomy): Eukaryota > Metazoa > Arthropoda > Insecta > Lepidoptera > Erebidae > Euproctis > Euproctis similis. Next base: position 1,552,413 of record LR990118.1, on the reverse strand, counting down.
ATGCTCCGTGTTCGTCTGTGGCAATATTACTTGTAAATTGCTAAACTTTTCTTGAAAATGTTAAATTTCCTATTTTATGGGCTAAAGGGGTAAATGATTAAACGGGTCAACTGATGGTTAGTGATTACCGCCACACATGTACAACCGGAACACGATCTGTGCTGTTGGCATTTAAGATTGGATAGACAGGGAATCGGAAGTGGGATGAGGCAGAGGATAGGAAGGGATTGATCCTGAGGATACCTCCCACACTGAATGAAACGCGACAGGAGCCACTTTACGTCGATATTCGGTTCTAACAAAAATTTCTTTGCTTTGACACAGAATGCTTTGAGCAATTTGAAGATTGAAAAACTGATTGTGAGTTTTTATCTTACTTATTGAGAGTATCTGAAGGGAGAACTAGTTAAGTTTGGACATTGTTTTAACACAAACTATCAATATATTGAGAGAATGTCTCGAACTAGGGTAAATGCATAAGTTCTGAAGTGAAACTAGTTAGTGATATCTACCAGTACCAGTAAAAGATGATACCTGGAGTCTATCTAGCTTATACTGGAGATATTGCTGGAGACTAAGTTTGAAAGGCACAACACTGTTATCATTATGATTTTACTGGTTTTATTCTCAATATCGGTGAGAGATTGACAAGATGTATACATTTTTTTTCATAGACGGGCTATTTTTAATCTTCCGCTATTTCTGTAAGGCTATTGAGCCTATATCTTATGTCCTGTCAAAGAAATATACGTATTTTTACGCGTACCTGGTACTACGTTATCCTGATACTGGCCTCACACCAATTACTTCTTGAAATTGTTTTCGGAAGTTAAGCGTGATAAATATTGATGACTGAAAACTTTGTGCCCGGTATGGCAATAGGTTCGCTACCTATTCCATTTGGGACGTAAACATAACGGCGAGAAGAGGCTTAACAGCCTAGACTTTCAGGTGACAAAGGCGTGAAGTTATGGTATATTAGGTTTTACACGTACGAAAAACACAACTTATGTAGTCTATTAAAATTTAGAAATACCGTCACATAATACATGAAATATAATACAATTCGTGTGGACACAGAATAAAACTTATATCGACCCTTTGTGGAGGCACTGAAGTTACACTCGCAGAAATACACTTAGTGACAGAAAATTCTACTTAGTTTCGTGAATATGAAAATTCTGTAGGCGAACATATTCTTAAGCTTTGAGCCCCTAAATTGGAGGAAACTTTATTATTTGAACAGCATTACTTTATTTAAATTATGCATCAACAGTGGTAGACCCAAGCAGTTCGCTGCATGAATGGGCCGGCTCGACCGGTGAAAAACCTCTCAGAAGATTGACGTAAAGTGGCTCATGCCGCGTTTCGTTCGGTGAGAGAGGTACGCGGAGGCCCATCCCCTTTCCCCATCATTTCCTATCCTACTTTCTTAAAGATCGGCAACGCAACTGTAACACCATATGTGTTGCTGGTGTCCATGGGCGGCGCAGATCGCTAACCATCAGATGACACGCTTGCTCGTTTGCCTGCCTATCCCATAAAAAAATGTATAATATTAGTTGTAAAAGAATGTTGTTATATATGGTTTTTCATTAACTTCTGTGTCGAGCCGTTTCGGTGGTCCAGTGGTCGAGCACCCCGCCGCTTCTGAATCTAAAGGTCGCAGGTTTGAATCCTGGCTCACACCGAAGCCAAAGCTTTTTGTGTGATAAATAAAATATATTTTTTTTTTTTTATCTATTTAAATCAAGACGACAGATCTAGTCAGAAATATTTTATATTATTAATATTAGAAAAGCCCAAGAATAACTCAGCTTTAGTGGCTTCTGTTTCGGTAAGACACATAATGTAGGCCAAGCAGGCACGTACAAGTTTGGAGCAGGGAAAGTTCGAGAACAGTCCGGAACATGTTCCTGTAACTGATATCTACCAAGTAATATTGGCTACGTCCCCTGAAGAACATATATCTCTTTCACAATTTAATAAATAATTTGGTAATTATATATTTTATAAATGGACATTAGATTTTAATCGAGGAAAGCCTCAAGATCATGCGCCAAGCTTAATTAAGTCAACCAATCTTTAAAAGATAGAAACAAAATCCAGCTAGTATTTCGGAATGTACCATCAAAAAACGTCTTTAATAAAATTGGTATATAGAGATTTGTGAAGAATTTTGCTGATTTTGATATATGTAGTATCAATTTCAAAGGTCTCGGTGGTCCATTGGTCGAGCACCCCACTTCTAAATCTAGAGGTCATGGGTTAGAATCCTTTGTGAAAAATATCGATAATTGAAAAACTTTGTGCCCGGTATGGCTATAGGTTCGCTACCTATTCCATTTGGGACGTAAACATAACGGCGAGACGAGGCTTATCAGCCGCTGCCTAGACTTTCGGGTAGAAAAAGGCGTGAAGTTATGTTATGCTATCAATTTCAGCTAACTAAGAATTGATCCCATGTTACAAACATACTAAAAACCTCATAGAATACACAACATTATATTTTAAAATAAGCTGCCATTTGACTGCTGCTCTACTTCGAGCTATATAAAATGCTCTGCTTTAATTATATAACTAATTTTCCTGAGATGCCGTCTCTTTGGAATTTATTCAATAAATCTTGGCATCTTAATCATAACCAGCCCGATAAAAGCACCAGTAGAATTTTCAATAAGTTCTTTTTGCCGGCATCTTCCACATAAAACCAAATGAACTACGCCAGCACAGGGTTGCCAGATGCAAGGCGACCAAAAACTGGTATTCTTTTTTTCAGAATCAATCTTAGTATGATTATAATTAAAAATATGCATGTCTTATTTGTTTCTAAGATTTTCGCGAATCTCACTCATTGATTAAAACAACTTTTAGGATTATATCGCGTTCATTCACTATTCACTCTTTACAGAGATCATTTAAATGATCTCTGTAAAGAGTTCGAAACGTCGGAAAGTGAATATGAGTGAATAGTGAATGAACGCGACATAATCCTAAAAGTTGTTTTAATCAATATGCATGTCTTATTTAGTATATATTTTAATCAATACTTGAATTTTGAATCTATGTATAATTTTCAAGCTGCCAATCACAGTCGCGTCGATGTACTGCAGACTGAACAACCTGCTTCTGAATCGAGAAATCATTGTTTAATAAATATAGATGAATAACAAAATTGTTCCGAATTTTATTTCATAGCTCTGTAGAGACATTAAAATTGAAAACACAAACAGTAACACTGTCTTGCAGTCATCCATAGGTGGCGCTACTCGCTTATTATTAGTTGAGGTTTGCTTGTTTACCCTCTTATCATTTTCCTGCCCTCATCACACTTAAAGTGAGGTCAGCAAAACATGTAATAGGTACTTTCGAACTATCCATGTTGTAAAAAGATTTGGCTGCGGTTTTATGACCAACCGCCTGCCGGACGTCAACTCTCCCTGAAAATGATTTCCTTGGTGTGATATGGAAGAGGTTGGAATTTAGATGAGGAGAGAAGGGGTTTGAAGTAGGATAGGGAGGGATGAATGGTAGGTTTGGGCCCGCGGATACCTCTCTCATCTGGCGAAACTTGGCATGAGCCACTTTACGCCGATATTCTGAGAGTTAGTTGCTGCTCGTTTGCCATCTACGCTATGAAAAAACCTTTTGAAAATTATATTTTTTTAAAGTGACAAATAGTTATTTTGCCTAGAGTGCGGTAACACTGTTGACGCCACCCGACTCTCTCAATTAAAGTGTCGCTGAATAATTCAACACGATAGTGGGCGATTTTTGATGTGAATGAAAAATTTAAATTACAATAGTATGGAAATTAATATCAGTTCCTCGAGTACTGGAGTGATAGCAAATATCTAAGTAAAACTGTGATTGCATAAATTTCATTTTTAATAATAAATGTTTTGTTTCCACCGAAAGAATACGTTTTTGAAAGCTTTTAGCAAAAAATCAAATAAACAAAAATAGCTTTTGATGTTAGTTCGCCTTCCAAAAAGATGAGATATAGAGAAAGACAAAAGACTATAGATATTATACTTCATAATAAAGCAGTTTGAATTTTCCGACTAGTTCTTCTCATGATCCAGCAAAGGTGAGATGAGAATGTAATTATTTCTTCACCTTTACAGGAAAAACACATGTACATTTTATTGGGGCAATAAAATAAGCTAACGAACCAAATTATTTGACATATTTTCAAACAACAAATTGAGGTTTCTCACAAAAAGTATGTTAAATCTACTTAAAATGCCCAGACAGTTATAAATTTACAGGGAATTAAGCATTTTGACACATGTGAGCTACTAAGAACTTGGTTGCAAAAAAAATCTCCAAAAAAACCCATTCAAAAACACTCAACATGTGGTTGCTTAAATAAGCTATTGTTGTGTAGGATGACAAGGCTTTGGTTAATAGTATGTAGGTTTCTTTTATAACTTTACGCCTTTTTCTATCCGAACGAGTAAGCAGCGGCTGTAAAACCTCGACCCGACATATTTTTTAAGTCCCAAATCGATTATGTAGCCATGTACATCGTGCACAATCCGATCCGAAAACAAGAAGTCACTAATATGAGCCTTGGTTCGATTGCACAACTTCTTAATTCAGAAGCAGAGTAGTCGACCTTAAGGTTACCGAGACAAGTGATATGTACATGTTCATTCATAATTTCAATATTTTATTGATTTCTATCAGCGCCCCGATAGCCTTGTCGCGGTAGCGTACTAATTTATCCCTACGACACTTTCGCTCTTTCAAGGAGGAACATCTCGATGGCATCCATCAATATTTAGCCTTTTTGTAGATTAAAAGTAAGACAGCGTATCTGAGATAGTCACCAGAACCCATCAACTGATGCAATCTAAATCTATAGGGCGTTTTAGAAGGCGACTCAACAACCTAATCAAGGTAAGAACGGAGACTTTCATTCACTCAGCTTCTAGATTTAAGACAATTTTGGAGAAATCATTTATTTGCAGTAAGATGTTTTCTGAAAAGCATAAAAAAGAATATTTTTTTTAAGAAACTACGAATTCTGTAATCCATTCCATTCTGAATATATTATCCAATAATCTCCGCTACTTCAAAAAGTAATCGCAAAAAGTATGTGTAAGTAATGTAAGCGTCAAATTACGTCAATAATCAAAGAGATTTATCTTAAAAGCGCGGCAATTCGAAGTGTACGCTTAGTAAATGTGTACCATTTTACATACATGGAATCTCAGTATACTAATTTAAAAGATGGTTACCCTAATGGCGTCTGAAGTAGCTTTTTTGAGTTCGTTTCACGCGAAGGCGAAACATCAGGAGTTGATTACAAACTTTGTAGAGAAGTACTCGTATTTGTATCACTTGTCGTAGCTGATTGTAATCTTAACTGAAAAAAAAGTAAACAGTAGAACTTACAAGCATCAAACTTTATTAATAACAAAAAAAAGTTGAAAAGATTGAGCAGAATGATAATCACAAAAACAATTTGCTTAGAAAACCACACGTTAAGGCTTTCTAATGACATTATTCATAGAAATTACCTTTTTTTTTAAGAAATAAACCTAAATATTACATATATATTAATAAACTCTTTACAGAGATAGATAGACTCGTGAAAATGATCTCTTTAAAGAGTTCGAAACGTCGGGAAATAATAAAATTAGTAATAAATAAACGCGATATAATCCTAAAAGTTGTTTTAATGTCAAATAAACCTAAATTCATTCCAAGTCTAAAAGACTCATAGTTAAAGATTAAATAAAATATATTTTTAAAGTACAGACAATAAAAGATAGTCTCGGTGGTCCAGTGGGCGAGCACACGGCTCCTGCATCCAGAGATCGCGGGTTTGAATGCGGAGAAAACATAATTATTATATTAAGTTAAAACATATTTTATGAAACAAGTGAACTCCTCCTAAACGGCTGGACTGACTTTAATGTTTTTTTATGTGTGTTCAAAGGGATTCGAATATAGTTTAAATTCAAAAATAAGCCTAGCAGATGGCGCTCAATTCGGTATTTAGGTTATTTATCTACTTAGTCTGGCCATAAATACTGTTACAACTAAATATAAAAAATATTACATTTGAATTTGGAATCTGTCATTTTTATACGATTGTTCATTGTGTTTTCTCGTTTTGGCGCTAATACATTGTACAATATTTTGCGATATTAAAATGGAGTGGGGTGATAAAGAGAACCGAATCGCTGTGATTGCATTACACAAAGTAGGTATGGAGCCAAATGCAATTTTTAAAACTCTCCATACACTTGGTATTAGTCAAATGTTTGTGTACCGGGCTATTAATAGGTACAATGAGACCTCCTCTGTTTGTGACAGAAAAAGACCTGGCCATCCACGTAGTGTTCGTACGAAAAAGGTGGTCAAAGCAGTAAGGGAAAGAATTCGAAGAAATCCTGTCCGCAAGCAAAAGATTTTATCTCGGGAGATGAAGATAGCACCTAGAACAACGTCGCGTATTTTAAAAGATGACTTAGGACTTGCAGCCTATAAGAGGCGCACTGGTCATTTCTTAACTGATAATTTAAAAAAAAAAGGGTGTTAAAATTTAAACAACTACTGAAGCGGTACGCAAAGGGAGGTCACAGAAAAATATTGCTTACGGATGAAAAAGTTTTTACAATCGAGCAACATTTTAACAAACAAAATGACCGTATTTATGCTCAAAGCTCTAAGGAAGATTCCCAATTAGTTGACAGTGTGCAACGTGGGCATTATCCGACTTCAGTGATGGTTTGGTGGGGTGTTAGCTACGAAGGAGTGACTGAGCCATATTTTTGTGAAAAAGGCATCAAAACATCGGCACAAGTGTATCAAGATACCATTCTTGAAAAGGTAGTCAAGCCCCTTAACAACACCTTGTCCAATAACGAAGTATGGTCCTTCCAGCAAATCTTAATCTTAGTCCCGATCTTAATCCACTGGATTATGATTTGTGGTCAGTTTTAGAGAGTACGGCTTGCTCTAAACGTCATAATAATTTAGAGTCCCTAAAACAATCCATACGATTGGCAGTGAAGAATTTTCCCATGGAAAGAGTGCGTGTTTCTATTGATAACTGGCCTCAACGTTTAAAGGCCTGTATTGCAGCCAATGGAGACCACTTCGAATAAGCTTTTTATATTTTATTACGTTTTATATTTATGTATTAAAGTAACACACTGTAAAAGTAATAAATGTTATTTGCAATTTAAATTTTTTTTTTCCTTTGTTGCAATATTTATGGCATGACTAAGTATATCTACTAGTAATAAACTGCATGACGTATTTGCAGTATTAATGTTTTTGTACTAATATTGGTTCAAATTTGCTGTCTCTTCTAACAGTAAAAATGTCTTCTTTCTGGAACCAGTTGCAGACAATGGTATTTGTAGACTAATAAGATTTAGGAATAATCAAAAAGCAAGCTAATTTCTACGTAATATACCGGCAATGCAGATATTACCCGTTTGCAAAAGATGTTCATGGACAGCGTTATTCGCTTACCATCAGTTAATTTGCTTGCCCGTACCCCACTGTCCTACAAAAATAAGCAAAGTAGTAATTTAACCACAAAGTATTCGGTACGATCCACACATAACCTCAACAAACCTAAACGAAGACATACATGTCACAAATAAAACCCAATAAAATTTACATAAAACAATATTTTTTTATGTGTATTCACACAAAATATCGAGGAGGTGGAACATCAGCGGCTAAATCGTTTCCGGGCGATGTATTTCTTAATGTATTCGCCTGTAAACGGACCATTTAGTATTATGAACGCGGTACTTCCTTCACAACTTATATTTATTTTATATTGCGGTGTAAAACTAACCTACATAAAGTATATCAGTAAAATGTATATTGTGATAGTGGTCGTAATCTAAGTTACACATTAAAAGCTTGCACCCAGCTTCATGCGCTATTAATTAAAACAAAAATGTTGATTTTCAACAAATGTAATAATACCGAATAATAATTTGGAAATAATGATAAAAAGTGAGCACTTTTAAATCACTTAGTTTCCTCTCTATCAACGTAGAAAATCCTCATGAAGCACAAAAACGTTATCCATACTTAGTGAGTCAAAAATACCATAAGAATGAGATACAACTACAAGGTTGAGATTGACATAGCGTATCGTTCTAAGAGGTACCCGTAGGCTCAACCCTGTCCCCATCCTTTCCTATCATATTCCCTAATGGATAGGCAGCACAAGGGCGCTTACCGCTTACCATCAGATGACACGCCTGCACTGTTGTATTCTTATCTTCAAAAAAAATAACTAGCTCCTAATTTCAGGCTACTGCAAGCAAGCTGTAATACAAGCAGAACTAGATTATATAAATCTACATATACACTCGAGAGCAATGAATCCGGGTCACTTAAAGAATCCTAAAAATCTCGGAAACTAAAAATGCTAGGTTAATGCAATAAATTGTATTTAATAGACAATGTAATACTCCTTAAATGAAGGTATTAAAACTTCTTAGTTATTGTAAAGTTATATCATAAAAAAATCAAATTTGAAAAAGGGCCACTTTCGAAGATGGAACTACGAAATTACAGCATTTGGTTTTGCTTTTGTTTGTAATCTGTCATTTATGTGGGTACATAAACCATGTTGATAGTGCTCTATATTCATTATTCAAGCTGAAATTATGTCGCTTACGCCTGAAGAATGCACCAGAATACTTACAATGCTGGAAACCGGCCGGAGTCAGCGCGATACAGCCAGGACTGTTGGTGTGTCGCTGTCAACAGTACAAAGAGTTCTCCGACGTTACGAAGAAACTGGTTCTAACCTACGCAGACCAGGAACGGGCAGAACCAGGTATACCACAGCACGAGAAGACCGATACTTGGTGAACACCATGCTTCGAAATCGCTTTCTCACAGGAACTGAACTCACCAATCAGTTTCGACGCCTCGGAGGAAGTAACCCAAGTGCATGGACAGTAAGACGTCGGCTTGCTGAATCTAACTTAAAACCCCTTAGACCTGCAAAAGGCCCTAAACTGGAGCGTGGGCATCGTATTTCAAGACTAAGATATGCCCAGAGCCACGTAAATTGGAGTATTGAAGATTGGTCAAAAGTTATGTTCTCCGACGAATCAAAATTTATGCTCTACAAGCACGATGGAAGACACAGAGTGTATCGAAGACCAGGGGAAAGATTCAAGCAAGCATGCATCGAGGAAAAAGTAGCCTACGGTGGTGGGTCTGTACTTGTGTGGGCCGGAATTTCTTCTGAAAGTCGCACAGAGCTGGTGATCATAGAAAACGGCTCTTTAACTAGCGTAAGATATGTGGAAGAAATCCTCAATGATCACGTTGGTCCATTTATGGTCAATTTAGGTGAGGATGCTATATTTATGCATGACAATGCCCGACCTCATACAGGTAGGATTGTGAATGACTACCTTCAAGAGATGAACATTACTCGTATGGAGTGGCCAGCGCGCAGCCCGGATATCAACCCGATCGAGCATGCTTGGGACGAGCTAGGCAGATGCGTAAAACAACGAAACCCTCCCCCAATCACGCTTCGTGAGCTCAAAATTGCTCTCACAGAGGAATGGGAGAATATTCCCCAAAATCGTATAAGGAACTTGGTGTACAGCATGCCAAACCGCGTAAACGCAGTAATGGAAGCACGAGGAGGCAATACGAAGTATTAAAATTCAAGAAAATCGTAATAAAGTTCAAAAATTTCATGTTTCCTATTTTTGTTTTAAGGAGAGATATATAATACTAAATGGTCCGTTTACAGGCGAATACATTAAGAAATACATCATTTCTTAATGTATTCGCCTGTAAACGGACCATTTAGTATTATGAACGCGGTACTTCCTTCACAACTTATATTTATTTTATATTGCGGTGTAAAACTAACCTACATAAAGTATATCAGTAAAATGTATATTGTGATAGTGGTCGTAATCTAAGTTACACATTAAAAGCTTGCACCCAGCTTCATGCGCTATTAATTAAAACAAAAATGTTGATTTTCAACAAATGTAATAATACCGAATAATAATTTGGAAATAATGATAAAAAGTGAGCACTTTTAAATCACTTAGTTTCCTCTCTATCAACGTAGAAAATCCTCATGAAGCACAAAAACGTTATCCATACTTAGTGAGTCAAAAATACCATAAGAATGAGATACAACTACAAGGTTGAGATTGACATAGCGTATCGTTCTAAGAGGTACCCGTAGGCTCAACCCTGTCCCCATCCTTTCCTATCATATTCCCTAATGGATAGGCAGCACAAGGGCGCTTACCGCTTACCATCAGATGACACGCCTGCACTGTTGTATTCTTATCTTCAAAAAAAATAACTAGCTCCTAATTTCAGGCTACTGCAAGCAAGCTGTAATACAAGCAGAACTAGATTATATAAATCTACATATACACTCGAGAGCAATGAATCCGGGTCACTTAAAGAATCCTAAAAATCTCGGAAACTAAAAATGCTAGGTTAATGCAATAAATTGTATTTAATAGACAATGTAATACTCCTTAAATGAAGGTATTAAAACTTCTTAGTTATTGTAAAGTTATATCATAAAAAAATCAAATTTGAAAAAGGGCCACTTTCGAAGATGGAACTACGAAATTACAGCATTTGGTTTTGCTTTTGTTTGTAATCTGTCATTTATGTGGGTACATAAACCATGTTGATAGTGCTCTATATTCATTATTCAAGCTGAAATTATGTCGCTTACGCCTGAAGAATGCACCAGAATACTTACAATGCTGGAAACCGGCCGGAGTCAGCGCGATACAGCCAGGACTGTTGGTGTGTCGCTGTCAACAGTACAAAGAGTTCTCCGACGTTACGAAGAAACTGGTTCTAACCTACGCAGACCAGGAACGGGCAGAACCAGGTATACCACAGCACGAGAAGACCGATACTTGGTGAACACCATGCTTCGAAATCGCTTTCTCACAGGAACTGAACTCACCAATCAGTTTCGACGCCTCGGAGGAAGTAACCCAAGTGCATGGACAGTAAGACGTCGGCTTGCTGAATCTAACTTAAAACCCCTTAGACCTGCAAAAGGCCCTAAACTGGAGCGTGGGCATCGTATTTCAAGACTAAGATATGCCCAGAGCCACGTAAATTGGAGTATTGAAGATTGGTCAAAAGTTATGTTCTCCGACGAATCAAAATTTATGCTCTACAAGCACGATGGAAGACACAGAGTGTATCGAAGACCAGGGGAAAGATTCAAGCAAGCATGCATCGAGGAAAAAGTAGCCTACGGTGGTGGGTCTGTACTTGTGTGGGCCGGAATTTCTTCTGAAAGTCGCACAGAGCTGGTGATCATAGAAAACGGCTCTTTAACTAGCGTAAGATATGTGGAAGAAATCCTCAATGATCACGTTGGTCCATTTATGGTCAATTTAGGTGAGGATGCTATATTTATGCATGACAATGCCCGACCTCATACAGGTAGGATTGTGAATGACTACCTTCAAGAGATGAACATTACTCGTATGGAGTGGCCAGCGCGCAGCCCGGATATCAACCCGATCGAGCATGCTTGGGACGAGCTAGGCAGATGCGTAAAACAACGAAACCCTCCCCCAATCACGCTTCGTGAGCTCAAAATTGCTCTCACAGAGGAATGGGAGAATATTCCCCAAAATCGTATAAGGAACTTGGTGTACAGCATGCCAAACCGCGTAAACGCAGTAATGGAAGCACGAGGAGGCAATACGAAGTATTAAAATTCAAGAAAATCGTAATAAAGTTCAAAAATTTCATGTTTCCTATTTTTGTTTTAAGGAGAGATCAGCAGATTTTTTCTTTATGTAATTTTGTGTTAATAAAATGTATGGTGACTCATATTTTTTTTACTTTCATTTAAGGAGTATTACATTGTCTATTAAATACAATTTATTGCATTAACCTATCATTTTTAGTTTCCGAGATTTTTAACATTCTTTAAGTGACCCGGATTCATTGCTCTCGAGAGTATTTTAGTATTTGTACAAGTGTAACGAATATGGCAATGTACAAATACGTTTGTTTAATTTTGGCACTGCAGCAAAATGAGACGCAGTAAAATTTTAAATGTGCAGTAAATATTTGTAAATGATCCCGTCCTATAATGTTCTGATCATCTTTATTATTGAAATGAGTTGTGGTGTTATACGAATTAATAGGCGGAAGTGTTTTCATGCAATGTGATATGGAAAGATATTGGTTTAAGTATGCGCTTGTTTCAGGTACTTTAAGAACTATCTTGATATATTTTCTTCTTGTATTTCTATTCTTCTATTTCTTCTTCTTTCTATTTGCAGCGCAATTTAGAGGGAAGATATTATATCATCATGCTGTTATCTAAAGCTTAACATTACCGAATATTATGTTCGCCGAATTTACCGTTGGTATTTTAACCTTTTTTTTCGTATATTTTTTTGTCTTGGTCCGTCTCTGAAAATATTGCATCGATTTAACCGAATTAAATGCGGTTTGAGATATTTTGCGTTGGTTTTTGTAAAGTCCAAAACTTTCGTAGTCAATTTTTGTTTAATCGTAAATTGAAAATTATTCACATTCTTTACCTGTAGGTACAATTATTTATTCACTTATTTATTGACTTTTATTCATAATTTCCAACTGTTATTTAAAGTAATGAAAGTAGTAAAACTTTTTTCAAAATTTTATGAAGTATCATAAAGTTTTGAATAAAATGTTTTCAGATGGTTATTAAGTAAACCAATTCTCTATGAATTCTTCTAACCACTTAACCTGTAGATGAATCTTAAAGCATGTTTTTCTGCTGACGCTAGAAATTTATCCAATTTCATAATATCGCGAGAATTGTTACTATTACATAATATATAAAATGTATTTCTGTTCTTTAAAATCTTACGCTCTAAAAATATTAAATCTATTTAGATAAATATTGAAATCCAAATGTAGAATCGGTGTGATTATATGAAAATCTTGCAAATAAAACAAGCAAGAGATCCCACTATTGAATACAAGTTGTTATCGGGCTGTACTCTATAATAAAATAGATCTACAGCTATTGCTGACTATATTGAGATATAGTTTACTATATTTTTTTGTACATTTCTTTTTTTTTGTTTTTGTCCGACGTTAAACACATTGCATTTGAACACATTGTCGTGGGATCGAATCCGGACTAACACCATTGATATTTAACAGTGGCGGAGTCACTTAATTTGCTGAAGGTATGATCCGGCTCCACCGGTACAGCATCACACCTCGTAGGATATCGCCGGAAAGTGGCACTTGCCGCGTTGCGTTCTGTAAGAGGTATCTGGAGGCGCCCTTCCCCCCTTCTCTTCCCATACTACTCACTTAAAGGCCCGCAATGTAGCTCTAACACTATGAGTGTTGCAGTTGTCCGTGGCTGACGGAAGTTCCTTACCATCAGGTGACTCTCTTGATCGTATGCCTACAAAAAAACTGTTCGGAACTCTTTTCGGAATATTATTTATGGAAATAGGTTGCGCCACTTATTCCACTAGGAATGCAAACAATAGATAAAAAACACGAACTGTGAAAGCTTAATATTGTGTTTTCAATCGATTTATTCATATGTGTTTAAATTTATTTATTGTTATATGCTTAAATGTTTCTTACCATTTGAAACCGAACATTTGATAAGACTTTTGAGAAGGAGATCTCTTAAATTGCACTTCAAAATGTACAATCGTAGGAGTATCTCAAATTCTTCTCACTTTATATCATGCTTTGACAGATAGTGCGGCGGTACATTGTGCAAATCCACATTATCAACCACAATTCGGGAACTGTTAATTTATTCAAAACTGAACCATATCTCAATAGTCTTAAGGTAACAGGAGTGAAGATTTTCAGTATTCGAGTAGCAAATTTATGTTTGCAGAACGTTAGTTGATATTCAAATCACGTACGGTTAGTATAGCCTTTGAATAGATATCGGCTAAAATGATATCGCCCTCGTGATACTTATAAAAGTGATTTATTTAAGCACACTTATAGCCCTCGTAGATTTTTTAGAAAATAAGTTCCCTTATCTTATCGAAGTAGAAGTCACCATGGAAAACCACTCAGCCATCGACACTTGTAATAAAAGAAATAGTCTGCATTCTTTTTTTTTACTTTTTTTTTATATGATAGGAGGGCAAACGAGCAGGCGTGTCACCTGATGGTAAGCAACTAACGCCGCCCATGGACACCAGCAACACAGATAGTGTTACTGTTGCTTTGCCGAACTTTAAGGGATAGGGGAAATGAAAGGATGGGGAAAGTGGGGTGGGCCTCCGGGTACCTCTCTCACCGAACGAAACGCGGCATGAGCCACTTTACATCGATCTTCTGGGAGGTCGTGCTATTTCACAGGCCGAGCTGGGTTCATGCAGCAAACTGCCTAGCTCTACCATTATTAAACTGCTTACTTATGACTGCATCAGATCAATTCCCTTAGCCGTCTTTTACCGCTACTCTTACCAGCAAACAATTCGGGCTATAAAGAAATATGAGACAAAATCAGGAATAAATCAGAAGGGTTGTAAAACAAAAAATAAAAAATACAGTTTTGGGATAAGAGGACAAGCAGTACGTACGATGGTAAGTGACTAGTGTCGCCCAAGGAAATCTGTAACTCTGAATGGGTCACTGTGTCGCTAGCGTTTGAAGTGAGTGGGCGTCCTGATAACATGATCATCAAATGAACCACGGTATGAGCTCCTTTACGTCGATTTTCAAGAGGCCTATTAAGGTAGCGAGCTACCTGGCTCTATCACTGTATAACTTCTTAACGCATTCTATTAAAGAACTTACACGAACGGTGTCTGAAAAATTATTCATCAGTCAAGTTCCTATCCTTGTACACGACAGTTGAATGACGTAGCAAATACATGCACGCTACATAGCACAATACACCGCTACATGTCGTCTGGTTTATGTATTGTATTTTATTAACTGACACGTTTCATGCAAAATAAACCTTATATACATTGTACAAAGTTCAATTTCATTATTGCCTCGACGCAAATTGTACGCGCTACAAAGGCGTGAAATTAAGTTGATGTTATGGTGACGAGCGGAACGATAAGCGGTTTTATCATATAATTAAGTGATTCAGAATCAAGGTGTCAAAGTATATTAACTACTGAAATAGGCATTATGCATAATGTGAAAAAAACATTAATACTGGAAAAAAAATACTGATATAGTGTTAAATTACATAATTCTGCCAGTACTTGAACAAGCTATTCAATATTCGAAAGAGCAGTTAGTTATCTCTGAATTAGTCGATGGTAATTTATTGCCATCCATTGCCATACACATCTTTTTTTTTGCCATACACATCTATAAAACATATAAATAAAATTTAAGTGTCTGTTAGTAATATTGAAATGATTACTTTCTACTACATTCATATGAATACAGTACATACACCAAAACCATTTTTACAATATTTGTCTCTTTGTCTGTCTGTTCATTCCGGCTAATCTCTGAAATGGCTGCACTAATTTTGCCGGGACATTTACTGGCAGGTAGCTGATGTATTTAGAAAAAAACTTTTATTTATACATATATTGCTTAAAACAAAGTTCGCTGGATCAGCTAGTCGTACATAAGTTATGAATCCGCTCCACTGCTCTCATCTGAGAACGCAGTCGAATCATAGTGACAGTTTGAGATCAAGTATGATAGCAATTTCCTGGATGCATCGAGTTTTAATATAAACGTTGTATCGAAAAGGGATGTACAACCGGCAAAGATTATTTGTGGAGAATGAATTATATTTATTAATCTACCTAATAACGTCAAGTAGCTAGTATACAAGTCTCACATATTGGTGGTTCGCACCCATTTGTTTTTACTCTAAAGCATGTAACAATAATTAAATTATATATTTCCTTAGAAAATTCGTTGGGTTAGAAGTGCACGCAATCAGAAGTGCACAGTACAAGAAGTAAGCCATCGATGCAAACACCACAATAATTAGTTCAATTTTTGAAGTGGAACTTCTAATGTCTCGTGCAAAAGCGTTTAACGCTTTTAACGCCCCCTCGCGGGTATTATAGGTAATATAAAACACTAAAACATAAATCGGCTTATATAAACCAAGGAAGAGAATTTCCATAGCATGATTAAAAACTGTACACAGACATCTAGTAGCTAGTAGCGGCACTGTTTTTATCGCACCGTGTCTCAAAAGTACTAACTGCATAAAAAATATTGTTTTTAATTTTTAAATTTATATGCTACTTAAAAAAAGAACAAAACAAAAAATTCAAATATTAGTAGGAATATACAAACAAGGCATTTTTAATGCTATATAATAATAATAATAATAACAAATAATAATTAGTTTGACGTCGCTATAACTGAAAAACCAACCTTGGGAACCTTAATAAAAAGTATCCATACAGACACAGGAGTAACACAACTAGTTCAGTATTAGAATTGTAAAACATTTAGTAATTAGTCAATAAATAATATAGTTATTAAAATGCAATAGGTCGCAGGTAAAATAATGGCTTTTTTACTTCTGTATTTATTACTGTATTTATTTTCATTATATAAACTAAATTTTAATTTGTCTTAATTATGTTTACCTTATTGCAACCATTAGTGTACATGTACAAAAATACAATTAGATTACAAATACGTTTAAGAAGTATGAAAAACAAAATGGGTAAAATAAATAATTTCTTTCTAATGTGCCGCCAAATAATCTATACATGTAATAAAATTGTAGGAAAGTTGAATATTTCATTGAATATTTCATTTGCATAATTCTTGGGATATGATCTACAATCGATACCGAACCTCAAAATATAGTTTTTAGAATTTTTGTCTGTTTGTCTGTATGTTTGTTACGGATAAACTGTAAAAGTACTGCATGCTTTTACGTCGAATTTTGCTTAAATATAGCCAAGAGGGTCGGGTCAACACAGGCTAAATATTATCACGCTATCACTAACTGGGGGTGAGCGAAGAAACCGTATAATGGCACAGGCACAGTATTCTTCCTGCTTTTTTGGCGTCCACGCAGATGAAGTAGCGAGCAACAACTAGTATAGTTATTAAAATGCAATATAAGGGCTTTTTAATTTCTTTGTATTTAATTTCATTACATAAACTAAATTTTGATTTGTCTTAATTATTTTTACCTTATTGCAATTTCTTTCTAATTAATTCTTTTTGTGCTATCTGTACTAGTATTTTTTTTGTAAATCTCTATTTTTTTTTGTAACACAACAAGTAGGTACGAAGCGGCTACCGAACATGCCAGACGTATATTTGTTATTATAAGGATAATTTAATGGATATTTGTTGTTTTGCAATGTATGTAAGTATCTAAGTATTTATATAATAAGTATGTAATAAATATTTATTTATAATGTATTGAATCTTAGAACTCAATTTTAAAGTTTTTATACACACTAAGTTTGGATAATATTATTAACAGTCGTAGAGCCAAGCAGTTCGCTGCATGAATGGGCTGGCTCGACCGGTGAAACTCCACCGCCACTCATTCAAATATAGTTTTAATGCTTTTTTACAATATGGGTATCAAAGGAAAATTTGACGTCATTCTAAATCCAATGCTATAAGTATTTTAATGCATTTTACAATATGGGTATCGAATGGGCTTGAGCTTGGGGAAGTACCTAAATCAAAGAACAATGCGACGTCGAATAGGGCACATCCTCCTAAATAAAATAGTCACCAAATTCTACCCAGACCTTAAGATGGGGATACTCGAGTGGGGATCGAACCCGCCAATCTCCATTCCACAGTCAGTAGTTTTACCGTGTATTGATAAAACTATCGACTGTGGAATGTAAGTTGTGCTCTTTATAAATTAAGCGTGTTATAAATGTTCGTCTATTAAAAAGATCCACTTCAGTAGCGCGTAGGGACTCCGCGTAATTTTTTTATTTTTTATTAATGAATGACGAGATGGCGCTGTACAAATATAAAGTACTATGTTTTTACTTTACATTTGCAATTAAAATATTGTAACAGTGACATTGCCAGCCTTTACGGAAGTGGAATGGGAAGAGACGGGGAAGAGGGATGGCTACCTCTTTTACCGAACGAAACGTGACATGTACCACTTTACGTCGACATTTTGAGAGCCCACGCAGCGAACTGAGTGGTTCCAGCACTATTAAAACCCAATTTAAGACCATATGATCATAACCAATTATGAACCTTTTTTTTTTTAGATAACCTTATATATACTAACCAATACCAATAATGGAACTTAATAAAAGATTAATGACATGATTATCAAAGGTATAACACATCTGAAAGACAAACTCTTTGATCTTATTCGCGCGGCTAACGATAGTCATGGTAGTTATTTCAATGAATCTTGGTGCTTTATTTCGTTAACTATTGACAATGTAATTGGTAAGCAGATTTTAAATCCAAGACATTATTATTGTTATAATAACGATTTATTTTTGAATTTTAACAGGCGTGTTTATTTTTTGACGAGGTATGAACATCAAAGAGAGGCGTGTAAGAATCGTGACTTATGGCGTTCTATTCTCTCTGCCTATGTCAAAAGTTATATGAATATTACAGGCCCAGTCAAAGTCCATTTTTTTGTTTTTCAAAAACTAATAAAGCTTGAAATAGAAGCTTGAAATAGATTATTAAGTTTAAGGCTAATATTCCATTGGACAAAACAGCACGAGCGTCACGTATTATATCCTATTCTGAACAGTAAATTTAACACAAGTATCAAGATCACTTCTAGAATACAAAGTATATAAACCATATCGCCGGTAATCTCACAAATATTGCAGTTACAGTCAATATTGAAGTTAAACTGACGGTTAAAACTCAATGACTACACTTTATTGTGTACTGGGTTTTGTCTGGAACTTCGATTGTTTGATTTTTTTTTTCAATACAATCACACCTTTATATCCGACAGTGCAAGCAGCGGCTAATCCTCAACTGGCTAAATTTTTACGTCCCAAATGGCGGCTGCGGAATCTATTGCCATACACCGTTCTTTGGTTCACAATATTGTAAATCATCGATATTTATCACACATAACTTCCGAAAAGAATTTTGAGAACTCATTGATGTGAGCTCAAAATTGTTCTTACGACCTCATGACTCAAGAGCGCAGAACTCGACCTATGGACCTCCAAGACGGTAAATATCTATACTTTTTGCAGTCAGATATAGAATAAATCGCAAATGGTTGAGTGTTTTTTGGTAGAATAAACATTTTATAGTTATTTTTAAACCAGCCCACAGCATACTCTTTAATTTGAACGCATTTGACTGCTGTTTTACGATATAAATAGAATTATTCATGTGGCAAGTAGTTTTATAAAGTGTATATTTTATTAGCTAAAAAATTGAAAGATTACTTTAAAAGATAAAGTATGATGTTTGTCAAAATAGCTGGGATTTTTTTATAAATATGTAACATCGTAATTGTTTTGTAACTTCACGCCTTTTAATATCTTGAAGGTGCAGACAACGTCAACACCTCGACACGCAAGATCAATTCTCTTTTTTATGGGACAGAAGGGCATAGGGGACAGGATACGATGGCAGAGAATCGGATGTTGTGGCGCACATTGGGAGACCCCTATGTCCAGCAGTGGACTGCAATACGCTGATGATGATGATGAAGGGCATACGAGCAAGTGGGTCACCTGATGGTAAGTAATTTCTTACCGCCCATGACACCGTGGTGCGTTGACGACCTTTAAGGGAGTAGGAGCGGAAACGGAGGGGAAAGGGGATCGGTCTCCGGATACCTCTCTCACCGAACGAAACATGGCACGAGCCACTTCACGTTGATATTCCAAGAGGGCGTGGTATTTCACCGGTCCAGCCATGCAGCCATTCATGCAGCGAACTGCAAGACTCTACTTATGTTAAAACTCTCTAGTCCTAATTTTAATAGGCGACATACTTACTCATATAAATATTAAGCGCAATATTATGTTTTTATCCATACATGTATATAAACTAGTTGACCCAGCGAACTTTGTTTCGTCTCAAAAAAGAAATAAAAATTGTCACTCTGGGTTATCCTTAAGAGATATGCCATTGAGGATTATTGTAGACTTTTTGAAGGTTTCCATTTAAAGTTATAAATCCCGAAAATTATCACTTTTTCTTGAATACATTATATATGGATTATATATACAAATCACCCTGTTGACACGTTCTATCTATTAAAAAAACGACATCAAAATCAGTTGCGTAATTTCAAAGATCTAAGCATCTAAGGGTACAGACAGCGGAAAGCGACTTTGTTTTATACTATGTAATGATACCTAATTTATATTTTCAATTGTGTCGTACAATTTCCACTCCAGTCAATAGTATTTTTAAATGAGAATTAATTAAAACTAAACAAGTTTCCACTGACTGTTTTCAAATTCGCAAACAAAATTAGCCGAAGCTAACTAAGTTTGAAATGTTTCAGTCTGTGTTTTAAATTTATTTCATTCGACAGATTTTAAGTTTAATTCTAAAGCTCTAAATTCAATATACTTGTAGCTTTGTACAATAATTGAGGAAGGATTTGATTAATTGTAAAACCTTACTAAGTTACATTAGTTTCTTATTACGTTTATTTACAATAAGAAGAAGAAATTAACATAAATAATAGGTTGGGGAAAAAGTATTTTCGTATTTTTGTATGAAAAGTCAAGAAATTTTTTTCAAAGTTTATTTACATTTATTTACAATATATATGTACCGTTTTGTTGAATAACTTTCTGCCATTTTGTGGGCAGAGACATTATCCCGTTACTGTAGAAACTTTGGGACTTCTGATCAAAAAAACGGGACAAATAGTTTTGGCAGTCCTCTCTTGAGGTCAACCTTACAGAACCTAAAGAATTCTGAAGAGACCGAAACAGGTGAAAATCTGAAGGCGCAAGGTCAGGGCTATATGGTGGATGCACTAGGACCTCCCAGTCGAACTCTCTTAATTTTTGCTGAGTGGCTAAAGATGTGTGTGGTCTAGCGTTATCGTGATGAAAGACCACACCCTTCCTGTTGATCAATTCCGGCCGTTTTCTCTCGACTGCTTCCTTTAATCTCATCAGTTGCTGGCAGTAAAGATCAGAATCGATGGTTTTGCCGGACGGTAAAAGCTCATAATGAACAATGCCCTTCCAATCCCACCATACACACAGCATCACCTTATTTCGTGTTAGGCCAGGTTTGGCCACAGTCTGTGAAGCCTGGCCAACTTTCGACCACGACCTTTTTCGCACGTTCTTGTCGTACGTGATCCACTTTTCATCGCCAGTTATCAATCTCTTCAAAAACGGCTCGGTTTCATTACGTCTCAATAATGAATCGCAAATGAGTACACGGTTCATTAAGTTTCTTTGAGTGAGCTCGTGTGGTACCCAAATATCGAGCTTTTTTGTATAACCAGCTTTCTTCAAATGGGTCAAAACTGTTTTGTGGTCAATTCCCAGTTCTTCAGCTACATCGTAACTACTAATATGCCGATCTTGCTCCACTCTTTCAAAAATGGCGTCCATTTTATTCGTAACAGGGCGACCAGAGCGAGGTGCATCTTTAACATCAAAATTTCCGGACTGAAAACGTTTGAACCAAATTTGTGCTACTCTTACTGACACTGCATCAGGTCCATAAACATCACAAATTTTTTTCACTGCTTGAGTTGCATTTTTGCCTTTTTTATAATAAAATTTTAAAATGTATCGAATTTCTTCATTAGATTCACTCAGTTTTACGGAGAGAAAAACAAATGAAAAATAGCGGGAAACAACTTTTTTTTATTTTTTTCTTTTCTTTATAATGTAACCTTTTTAATGTTACCAAAACCAGCCAGACACAAATAGTACAGTCAAAGAAATTTTATAATAAGTTTATACCTACGTTATGCGAAAAGACTTTTTCCCCGACCTAATAACATAACATAACTTCACGCCTTTGTTACCCGAAGGTGTAGGCAGCGGCTGTTAAGCCTCGTCTCGCCGTCATGTTTACGTCCCAAATGGAATAGGTGGCGAACCTATTGCCATACCGGGCACAAAGTTTTCAGTCGTCGATATTTATCACACTTAACTTCCGAAAACAATTTCGAAAAGTTATTGGTGTGAGCCAGTGTCAAGATTCGAACCCGCACCTCTGAATCAGAATACGTGTGCTCGACCACTGGGCCACCGAGACTCAAAGAAATTAATTAATTACATTATTTACAATACATACAATTAAAAAACTAGCTAAAATCAAATTACTGGCAGCGTGTCTAGAAGACTGGCCGCAATGCCTCGCTGAATGACAATGCTAATCCTCTGTGATAAGAATAGACCAGCCCTGTGGTCGCGAGAGGCCTCGATCAGTCTCTTTGCAAGATCTTTATAAAGTGCACGAGCACTCAGACCCAGTGTCCCCAGATTATGTTTATTATTATATACACTATATTTAGGTAATAATCTTTTACATATCCCAATACCTTCCGTCATCCAGTAAAAGGTTTTTAAAGGTACACCAGCGCCGAAAGACAATGGTGCTTATAATGGATTACCCGGTCTTCAAAGGTCTTTTTTTAATTTATTAACTAACCATAAACTATGTTATACCAAGGTGAAAATGAGTTTCTAAATCTTTGTAAATCCAATAATATAATGTCAAATAAATATCAAAGTCTAAACAGCTAAATAAATCAGTTCCAGACATGATGACGATCACTGTATCCGTTACTTTTTACGAAATGAACACTGGAAATAATATTCTGTTTCAATACATAACAATATAAAATTGGGTGGAACGTTTTCTGTGGTGAAATTTTCTCCGGGATGTAAACTTTCTCTAATATCAAATTAACCCTACATAAGAATATCTAGTTGAATTTATACATACATACATAACTTCAGGCCAAATCTCTTGCGGGGTAGGCAAAGATAACAGAGCGTCATAAGGTACGATTCTTAAACACCTCACTTGCTTCTTTGACTTTCACAACTCTTGTCATACAGGCTCGTCAGTTTTTCAGTGATAAGGGATCGCTCGATTTGGTCATAGAAAGTGAGTCATGACCGTCTTTCACACATGTATCCTTCCGTTTTAACATTGTTTATCTAATAAGGCTTAGTCAATCTTGCATCATTCATTCTTTTCACATGTCCGAACTTCCGGAACAAGCACTTCCTTACTTTTAGTTGCTTATTTTTTACGCTTTTAATTGGATTTCTAATATAAATTTAAATTATATATATCTATGATATGACATGTGATCAAGAGAATATATATTTTAAATTGACGGAAGAATGTTAATACGGGATTTAGGTCAGATGAAAGAGATGAACGGGTTCCAACCCTCCCCGAAAATATTTGGGATGGGTGTTCGTATGGTGTCTGGACGTTTATACATACATAATATAGTTAGGAAGTGCTTAACAGAAATAATACTTTGACATTCTTCGTTCATTTTCCATAGCACAGGCAATTACTATTTATACTGCAAACTAAAGGGCGTCATATGTCAAAAACTTTATTAGGATTGATCATTGTAAATCAGATTAGCACAGTCTCGTTGGTCGAGTGGTCAAGCTCGAAAAGCCGGTATCGATCGTGGTTTCAATTTCGGGCCAATGATTTCCTGAAATTATTTGTGGAAGTTATGTGTGATAAATATCGATGATTTTCAACTTGGTGTGGTGTATGGCAATAGGTTCGCCACCTATTCCATTTGGGACGTAAGACGTAAGAGTAGAAAAAGGCGTGAAGTTACGTAAATCAGACTGTTATAATACAATTAATGTCC
This sequence comes from Euproctis similis, assembly GCA_905147225.2. Lineage (NCBI taxonomy): Eukaryota > Metazoa > Arthropoda > Insecta > Lepidoptera > Erebidae > Euproctis > Euproctis similis. Next base: position 1,528,628 of record LR990118.1, on the reverse strand, counting down.
CTATATTGTACCTTGTCTCGACGTGGACTCACATCGGATACAATAATAATTATCATCAATAAATAAACACGAGTGAATTTTAAAAGGTTTTCATACAGAATTCCAGCAACTCAATTCCTCTATCAGGCTTAAAAATTAAATTTTCTTATTTTCAAGAAAATATTAAATTTTTCGATATTAAACTGGAACACAGTTTTATTTTTTTGTTTGTGAAATACTCTATGATTTACCGTGCAAGGTGAACAATGGAACTTGTATTTTCCTTTTCGCCGCCAAGAGTTCAAATTGAGAGGTAAATTATTGGACGTTTAAAATTGCAGCTGCAACGTGGAATAAATAAAAGAAACATTCGACATTTTATTTTGTACTCTTGAAAAGTGTAAAACTCGCTGAAAATTGTAAGTTCATTTTTTGGTGCCTCGTAAGGTGGAGAGTGAGACTGGGTGTAATAATAAGTAATTTGGGCAGTTAGCTATATTATTCTTTATCAGACACTTCTAAATCAGAAGCGGAATGTTGAAACATTATAGGTACTGGATTGCAGTCAAAATATTCATTGCCTATATTAAACCCGTACACTTAAATCTCGCGCTTAAATTTTGCAATTTAATTTTGGGTCATTTATTTATTTGTTATACAAAAATTAGAACATAACATAACTTCACGCCTCTGTTACCCGAACGTGTAGGCAGCGGCTGTCAAACCTCGTCTCGCCGTTATGTTTACGTCCCAAATGGAATAGGTGGCGAACCTATTGCCATACCGGGTGTCACGCGGTCGTGGGTATATAAAATAAAAATTCGCTCGACAATTAAAAAAAAAAGTTTTATTTTATTTAAATGGCGAGTTGCTCCTCAATTTGCGGCTACTTAATCCTAAGAAGGGAGCAGGTACGACCTGATGCCGAGTGACCCACGAAGGCTCACTGCAGGGGTGTCCCGGTGCTCCACCGAAGTCTCCTCCCGGATGTTGACAGGCTGCCTTTACACTGTCAGTTGGTCGACAGGAAAAGTGGAAGAAAGCGCAGCCCAGTGAAGATGGAGGTGCAGAGTAGAAGTGAAAATAAGGATGAAAGTAGAGGTGAAAGTAGAGTTGAAAGTAGAGGGCAGCCGATCAATAAAATCAAAAGTTTAGTTGAAGGCTTAGGTTATTCTGGCTCCTTTCTTGGTAATAGCTTCAAATGAAATGGCCGAATATCCTCTCTAATTTTAAAATGTCTGGTCAGTCTGTCATATTAAATAATTTCCTACCTACTTTATAGAATATGATTTTATTTATTAATTTTCGTATACTACCTACTGTTGTATTTTTATTTATGACCCGGAAGCCGTGTCTTTGAAGCCTAAATTTATTATGATGAAAATTGACATTGTCACTCAACGTGACACGGGCACAAAGTTTTCAGTCGTCGATATTAATCTAAGTGTTCGAATACTAATATATTTGTATATATCTGCATTTCGGATGTTCGGGTCATTAGTTAACTTATTTTAATCAATTATAAAATAAATGTATAAGTTTGAATATTTCTGAAACGTGAAAATTATTTTAGTGAACGGGAGGTTTCCCAATATTTGCCGAGGGAATCGTCAATACGCTTTAAAATTCATATTATGATGAAAATTCGTTTCAAAACTTGTCTAATAATGTAGAATATTCTGGAATCAAATAAGAACTATATTAGATATGTTATCAGAGACATCTGGCGTCAGAACTTTGTCAATAGTGTTTCAGATTATATGTAGCCATCGAATGTTTCCAGTTGCATAATCAAAGGACGATTAGACTTAGCTTGTCAACTGTCGTCAGACTCATATTAGACATACCAGACTAACATAAGCCGCACTATTTTGTTAAATCAGGACAATTTAATTACATATGACTTGAAATTTTTAGTCATTTGTAATTATGATTAATTAATATTATAAATAAATTATGTTGACAATAATATATTTATTGTAATTAAGATTTATATTGGCAATAATTAAGATTTCTTTAATTTATTTTTTAGTACTAATTTATTTCTAATAGGTACCAATAAACCATTTTTACCATTAAAATTTATTGCGTCATGTCGTTGTAATATTGTTTACTATATTACTGTGGCTTGTCTTATTTGGTATACCTAATATCTGATAAAATATTTTTAAACTACAAATCTGTAATAAAATTTAAACATTTTTTTGAACTGGTCGAGCCGTCCCATTCCAGCAGCGCACTGGTCGGCTCTATAAATAAGCTTTGTAAGATTTAAAGTTATGAATTTGGATTAGATATTTTTATATTTTAATTGCTTTCGTTTCAATTATTCCTAAATAATTATCCATTGGATATTTTTCATTATTTAATCATTGAAGAAATCAAGGGCGTTATAAAATCCTTTTTAAAACAAAATGATTTCATTCATCACAGCAACAGAAATAGCAAAATTACGCAGTGAATAATGGTTTGCGATAACAAATGACGTTGTTAACAAACGAGCGATCAGTTCAGAGGTCTTGCAGACTTTATTAATCTGCTTTTCAAAGTTGGTAACAAAATATCTACAGAAGATTAAATTTTACAAATTAAGTCGTGGAAGATAGAAGAGGTATTCAAATAGTTTTTTTTAAACTTCTTGCATTTTTCACGCGTTTTTTACTCTAAAGACTTAAAAGTTCGGCGAGTCGAGGCTTAAAAACCGTTGCCTATACCGATATGCCGTTGCCTATACCGATAGACAACGGTTATTAAGCCTAGACTCGCCGAACTTTAAAGTTTTAAATGGAATAAGTTGTGGAACCTATTGCCTATTTTTGATTCGGAAGCGGAATGCTCGACCACTGGACCACCGAGACGACGGATTGAAATAGTGGTAGGTAAAAATTGCTATAAGATTGTTTTATTGTTTACAGCATAAATAACAAATATTTCTTTGAGCTAGCTATCTTTTATTACTTTGTCCGGAAATCGAAGTCATCCAGGAAGTTATAAAAAAGTCATTAGTTCAGTCTAGGCTTCTATAACTTAAATGAAAATAGCTACTGGTTTATATAACAAAATTATAATGTTGCTTATTTTTTAATTAATTCCAAACGAACGATTTTCTGTTGAACGATTAACGTAGCTATATTTTTAATAATATTTACTTTCACATATATTATTGAGTATTAAAGTTGTGAAGATATTCAATAACACACCACATAATAATATGGTTCCTATTTCCAGCGCATGTGCCAAGTGAAATAACAACAGCAATTCACACATTTAAAACTAATTGCTAATCATTTACCAACAGGCGTTTTATATTTGCATTACAAAGGTTAAATAATAACAGAGGAATGGCCAATGCCGCGTTGAAAATTGCGTTTATATTAAAACAAATTGGCAAATTTAATTTTGCGGCCGCTTTTTAGTAAAATATGATCCAAAGTTTTGATAAAGTGGTTTATGCAAAACTTGTGGGGTCGGGGACTTTATTTGGAAAATTATTACCAGTTGTTTGTTGGCGTTCTGAATATACGACATCAATATCAGCTTATTGCCGGCACATAAATGTCAGAACACTGCATGCTTTTAATATGCTGAATATTATGTATACAATACATTCATCTATTCATACATACATCTGGAAAGTATAATCTTTGAAATACTCCAGAAAGCGAGTAAAATGAATAACATCGGTGAATATCCCAGATCTTGAAATCTGGCATAAAAGTGTCTATTTAACTAAAAATTTCATTCTCGATTCTATTTCATTATCCAGTCTAAAGTGTTCCTGCGCTTGAAATGTTTGAGTGTAATTTGAAACAAACTTAAAGGTGACAATAATGATAACGATAAACAAATAACACTAAGAATAGTAGAATAACGAAACTGAAAATTACAAATGAAGTATCTACGACTTTACCCCAAGTTGACTAATAGAATCTTAAATGATTAAAACGTTGAAAATATTATTAAACAAATTATAATTAGAAAAATTTTTTTGGTGTACGAAAATATTCCTTCTAATCTTGAACATAAAAAAATCAAACAATGTAGCTTATTAAAAGAGACACTGCTTAGAACAAATCTTACGCCACTTCAAAGTGAAAATACCAAATATTTAACTATAATATATGTGCAAATTTGAAAAAAAAACCTCTACTTCGAGGCAGTCGAGTAAATATATTAACTTATCACATAAACCATCTTCTTTCATACAAAAAATCAGAGTTGCGAGAGTTGAAATATAAATTTAATGGAATTTAAACGGCGCTCGTGCCGCACCCCCCGGGGGTTGACTCACCAAGTAGGGGTAAAAATACTGACTTAAGAAGTTAAAATATTACACCCAAAGCTATTAAATATTAAGGTGTAACGTACTCGAGAAAACTTTTATGAAAACATATTCTGTGATGCGGTATAAAGTAAAGTACATAAAGTTGAAAATTGATACAAGAATTTAATCCTGCACAAATCATGATATTAAAACAACTTGTAGGATTATTTCGCGTTTATGTATTACTAATTTTATTTATTTCCCGACGTTTCGAACTCTTTACAGTGAAACTCGAACACTCGTGAAAATGATCTCTGTAAAGAGTTCGAAACGTCGGAAAATAAAAAAAATTAGTAATAAATAAACGCGATATAATCCTAAAAGTTGTTTTAATGTCATGAATGTGATTCGCAAAAATCTTAGAGGTAAACCTGCACAAATCGTTAAGCCAAATGTATAGTATGCTGTTGTCTGTTTACTACCTTCACCCTCTTAATGCTTAATGATCTAGTCAGAGCTGCTTCATGACTTCCAATGAAATATTTGATTTTTCCCAGTAGTAGGGGGCCCACGATTGTTCGTCTTTATGTTCTAAACGGGCGGTTTCAGTCCGATGATTATTGAGAGGTATTTGCCTCCGCCAAAACATACATTTTTTAAATATTTGAAAAGCTTAGAAAATAACATACAAGTAAAGAAATGTATGCTTCCAAGTAGAATTCTTGTATTTATAAGTGGGTACCTAATAGAGAGAAACGCGAAGAGGGAAATATAGGTACTGTAACTTTATCGACCAATTTTTGTTATTTCAGCTTGCGGAAGTCGTCATATATCTTTCTTAATCCTTGTTTTTTTTTTTAATTGACGACGTCACGATGACGATATTTTTACAACTTTGCAGCTCTTCGCTTTTTTACGTCATGCTCAAATTGTCAGAATATGAGATATTTTATATTTGTATGCACACTTTTAAATTTTTTAACGTTAATCTGACGCGCTCGAGAATTTCTGATGATTATTTTTTACAAATCTACTTCTTTATCCTTCACGGACGACCTCGATATGGGGCTCATATTTGGTAGAGGTACTCCATCAAATACAACCTATCTGCCGGTATATTAATCTGCCGTGCTTTAGTAAATCTGTTCATGAGCTCCAACTATATATTACAGGAAATTTTAAAAATTTATAACCTTTATATTTCATGTGTAAGTCACGTAGTGTTTATCCGGTGTGTACCCTTAAACTACTGAGGAGATATTAATAAAATTTTGAGCGTGTTCATCGACCTATTTGAAATATATTTAAATAATTAATAATATCTTGGACACAAGATACAGATGGTCTGCATCAAATCAAAACCCTTAGACGGCTCTTAAGACACCCATGTATCATAACAACATAACATAACATAACTTCACTTCTTTTTCTACCTGAAGGTGTAGGCAGCGGCTGTTTCTATCCTAATTAAAATTGGTAGCGAATCTATTGCTATACACCGGGCACAAGTTTCCAGTCATTGATGTTTACACCCACGTAAGTAGATAGTATGACACAGATGGTACTATTCTTTATAGTGGTGCCACATGCCAAATAGAAGAACTTTTTTATACATAAACCAACCTACTCACTAATAATGTGTGCGAAAATCACGCCTCTTATGTATGGAACTGTGTCGCTGTGACGTCACACGCCACTTCATTACCAACCGCGTGAGAACGCATAATTGCATCGTGATGCGATATCGTTTGTTTGAAGAGATGAAAAAAGAAAGAGAATGATAGCGGTTATTTTTGTTTGAGTTTATAGTCTTTTTTAAATGAATTGTAGAAATTTTTATGAAAAACTAGCTGAGCCGGCGAACTTTGTTCCGCATCAAAAGTAATAACTGCTGTCCCGATATGTTAATACTGCAATATCTTCAAAAATATTTGTTTAAATTGCATGCTGTAAAGGACCAGGATCATTTATATTACATGCACAATCTATTTAAGACACTAAATTGGATGAAAATTAATGCTGTAATGTAATTAAAACTGTTCTTAAATAGGCCAATATTTCTCGTAAAAAGTAAAAATAGAAAAATGGTCATTATGGGTTATCCCTAAGAGATAGACATATGCCCTCGCGGACTTTTTTGTAGACCTTTTAAAGGTTTATAATAATGTAGTACTTTGTTTTGATTTATCACTTAGGGTTCAGGCAGCGTTTTCGATTTAAGTTCTAAATCTTGAAAATTATCACTTTTTTTTCTACACTATACATGAATTATAGATCAAAACTACCCTGTTATCACCCTCTAACTATTAAAAAAAACCGCATCAAAATCCGTTGCGTAGTTTTAAAGATATGCGCATATAAGGGGACAGACAGCGGAAAGTGACTTTGTTTTATACTATGTAATGATTAATCACATAAAATATGTACACGTATTTGTGTCTGTACGTACTTGCCGATTGATAAATACGGGTATGTATTTATTTCTCAGATTTTCGCGAATCACATTCATAACATTAAAACAACTTTTCAGGATTATATCGCGTTTATTTATTACTTATTTTTATTTATTTTCCGATGTTTCGAACTCTTTACAGAGTTCATTTTCACGATTGATCTTGGCGCTTCCACGTATGTTCCATTTTGGTGAAATTTTAACATACGTAGGAATGAGATTATGATCACGGCATCTCTTCAAGAAATTTAATGATGTTAAAAATCTTGCGCGCTTGTTTTGAGACCTTCTAATTGTCGAAATTGGTTTGCGGTATTTAGTCCGTATTGGTTTACATATTTATGGAAATGATCTCTGTAAAGAGTTCGAAACGTCGGAAAATAAATAAAAATAAGTAATAAATAAACGCGATATAATCCTAAAAAGTTATTTTAATGTTATAAATACGTGTATATTTTTATTGGATAGCAGAGCAAACAAACAAGCGGGACACGTGGAAAGAGACTGCTACCACCCATGGACACCGCCAACACAGATAGTGTTACAGTAGCATTGTCGGCCTTTAAGGGTGTAGGATGGAAAGGAAGGGAAAAGGAGAGGGAGCCTACTGATACCTCTCTTACAGAACAAATCGCGCCATAAGCCATATTTTACGTCGATATTCTGCGAGGCCATGGTATTTTAGCGGTCGATCCAGCCCATTTTAAATAGTTCTCATAAATTAGATACAGATGGAGTTATAATAAAATAATAATATCTTGGACATAAATCACACAGCGCCCTCTAGTTCCAAATTAAGCAACTAAATGCTTGTGCTATGGATACTAGATAACGGATAATAATACATGTATACTTTTCTTTTATAAATATATACTTATAATACATATAAAAACACCCAGACGCTATACAAAGATTTATGCTTATCACAAATATTTGTATGTGGGAATCGAACCCGCCAACCTCGATTCTGAAGTCGGTAGCTTTTACCAATGGACCACGAGGCTCGTCCGAGTTAAATGAAAAAAGTCATATTATTTACTTAGTATAGGAAGAATGGCACAATAGGGAGCGTAGCGGCAGGCAACAACTAGACTATTATAAATAACAAAGAAGTATCACTTAAATTGAGGCAGAAGAAAATAAAGAAAATACAACGATGAATGAGACGAATCTGACTAACGCAATAATTATGTACCAACTAAACAAAAAGATTGTAGATAATATGCTTTAAGGATACAATGAAAAAGACATTAATGTTATTTAACAAAAAGGAGGAAAAAGAAATCATGAAAACCCAAGAGATTTTACTAAAAGGAAAAGAATTGAAATGGAAGCGGGAATAATGGACTAATACAAAAGCTTTAACATACGTGTGCAATCTGTATAATACGATATATTAAAATACATATACACAGAGACTACAGCGTTTGAGAGTTCGATAAATGTTTTAATTCTAAATTAATAAAGAATATTTTCCTTTAACAACACTCCTTTCAACTAACTCAGTCACTTACAGTTAGATATTTTTGACATTCATAACTCTTGTTAGACACTCTTCAAGCTGGTATCTTCAGTTTTGCCATCTTCAGTTAGGAAGTCACTTTAATCATGAAAAAATGTGTCTTACTCTACTCTAACATTCTTCCGTGTCGTTGTTTTGTGTACTGTATGCTTAGTTATTGATTAATCTTCTATTGTTTCTGCACTACCGTAAATAATATGCTGTTCTCCAATTTCAGACGATCCAATGTTATTTAGGCTATCCGCGAGTGTCACTTCATAGGTTTTGCGTAGGAGATTAGGTAGCATAGATTTATTCGGAGAGGCTTACCATTAAAAACACAAATATTTAATTGAACATTTGCACACCTATGTTATGAAATATTATCGTAAGCCAAAGCTGCCTGAAAATCCAATTATTCCTGGTTCGGAACCTTGGTCTACAAAAATGATGAATGAAAATATGACCGAATTTTGACTTTGGTACCCATCTATAGTGCCAAATATTTTAGTCGATGTCGAGCACACCTTTGAAAATTAAGAGCACGAAATGAGAAAAATTTGCAATATGTGTGTTTTCAATTCACAAACAGTTAAAAGTATTAGTTTAACAATTTCGTTTCTCAAATATAAAAAGACAATTTCCCTCGATCAGTGGTTAATTATCTCGGCAGAACAAACAGATCCTAAACAAATACAGAAACTAGTTAATTTCTTCGGTGAGATCTCAACATTTCAAATATTTGTGTAACCTCGGGATGATTTTTGCCCTTCAAATTATTGACATAAAACTCTCAGTGGGTTGTACCACTTTCCAGTCTAGTACGCCAATACTCGGTGAATTGCGATGAATTTTCCTAAATTAAATAACAAGTCTTGATTGGTAGTTATAAAGCCTCCGAAAAGATCATACCAGTAAGTAAATCTTAAAAAGTTTCTGTTAGTGTTATGTCAGTCTCAAGACTCACATAACCCTAATACAATAATAGGTTGGCAGAAAGATCGGAGTGGGATAAGACACCTTTCCAGTCAATAATTTTGATAACTTTTGTGATACACACTATATTTAAAGCTTCATTTTAACATCGTAATTTATTTTATTTGTATACATACGTATACATAGATATGTATGTATGTTTAAGTATGTATCTATGTATGTTTATGTATTTATTTTTAATATGTATGTGTGTGTATATTTATTACGTATATTTTTGCTGTTGTTATGTATTTTATTTGTGCAATTATATTAATTACATGTATCTGTAAGTTTGCATGCCGCCGAAAACAATTCTCCAAAATCTCTTTCCATCAAATCGTTGTCCAGAAGAAACTGCCGTGTGCCAATTGTTCAAATTTGAGTTGTTTGTGATTTGCTTGTTAATTTCACTATTTTGTATACAATAAAGAGTATACTATTTTATTCTTTATGGAAATAATAAAGGCCTTATTTATATATAGTAATGAAAATATATGATAATATTTTTTGTTAATCCCATATTTTTCGAAGTTCAGATACAATATTTCCTTTAATGTCGCGTTTATTATATGAAAAAAATATGTTTACTTTCTTTTTAGTGCCGCGAATAAATTTCTTAGTAAATCCCTGAACGATCTCCGTTAAGTCGCAGTGAGGTTGTGGTGTTACTGTTAGCGAAAAGCTTAAAACATACTTTGTATTTCTAAAGTCTTTTTAAAATCTTTTAAATATTATATAAATGTATTTACAATAATAAAAATAAATACATCATTATATTATTTACAATATATACAATTAACAAACTAGCTAAAATAAAATTTCTCCGCATGTCGGTTTACTGGCAGCGTGCCCAGAAGACTGCCACGCTGAATGGCAATGCTAATCCTCTGTGCGAAGAATAGACCAGCCCTCTGGTCATAAGAGGCCTCGATTAGTCTCTTTGCAAGATCTTTATAAAGTGCACGAGCACTCGGACCACATGACTCTCAACCCCAAACAGCTCAAATACATAATCATACAAGGCTTCTGTATTTGTCCCGCTTGAGATTTTCTTCTGAACTTCTCGTTAATTAAACTATCTAAAACAATATTATATTTTCATAAGTAGGTGTTAAAATACATACATACATAAGCTCACGCCTGTATCCCATTGGGGTAGGCAGAGACTTTGGCTTTCCACAAGCTACGATCCTAACACACATCTCTCGCCTCATCCACAGTCATACATCTCGTCATGAATTCGCGTCGGTTTCGGGTGCTACGCATTTTGCCTTTTTTAAATAGACTATTTATTTGGTCGTGGTAGCTCCGTCTTGGTCTCCCGATCCCGACCCGACTACTCACATTCGCACATTCACACAGGTGTTAAAATAAACGGTCAAATAGCGTTATAGTGGGAGAACCACAGTTGCACGAATGGGCCGGCTCGACCGGTGAGATATCGTGGTATATATTCTGAAGGTCCTTCCTTCAGAAAATCAACATAAAGATTTTTTTCGGTGAGAGAAGTATCTAGACCCTGCCCCCTGTATTCCCCATCCACCTCCCTGTTACATATTAAAGACCATAAATGCAAATGTGACTCTCTCGGTACTACAAACGTCCATAAGCGACTCTAGTCATATCCCAACAGGTGGTCGGCTAGCTCATTTAATCCATTTTCCATAAAAAATCATAACTCCTTATTGTTTTACGTTATTAACATACACGTAATCTCATTCTTGAGCCTGTTGTATAATAATATTGAAACACTTTCAAGGTGTCCGCTGATCTCTAGCAGTGAGACTTAAGCTTATGGCTTAGGTGAGACTTTAATTTACTGAAATAAAATCTAGTGGGTGTGGTGAGCTTTGCACGCGATATTGCGAGATTTTATAAGATAACTAAATATATCAAATAATTGAAATATAAATATTAACAATGCTAGACTCCAGCCATTAAATACCTGTCAGAATATCGACTAAAGTGCCTCATGCCACAATTCGTTTTGTGAGAGACGTACCTCAATGCCCAAACCCTATTTACTTTACTTAGATCCCTTTATCTATCCTCTTTTGAAGGTCGGCTACCTTACTGCAACACTATCAGTTTTGCAGGTGTTCATGGGCGGCCTAAGTCGCTTACCATCACATGAACCCCTTACTAGTTTGCCCATAGCCCATATGAAACTTCTTCTCGTTTGGCGCACATAATTTTGTATTCAATGACATATCACAGTTATTTCTATAATTATTTATCGATGTTGGACAAATCTTACTCTTTATTATAGGTCCTATAACTGTTTTATTTTTAAACGCCACCTACAGCTGAACGTATTAAAGGGGTGAAGATATAAAAAACACATTTCCCAAATGCAAGCTACTCAGAATATTTGAAAAAATATAAAGGCTATGAGTCATTGCAATGAGTCAGGAAGGGTTGAGCTCGCGTGCTGCTATTGCAAGTTCTCCTAACACACTACCAACACGCGATATCTAAATATGAAATATAAATAAAGGTAATATTATATTGCGGTGAGATGAGCGGATAAAAATGTGAGCGGAGAACAATGTGAAAAAGTGGCTGTTTCTATTGACATAACACTCACATAAGAAAAGTGCCGTTCGGTGATGTAAACAAGAGGAGAAAAGTTTGAGGATATAAATTGCGTAGGAGAAATTGTACACCGCTTATGATTCAACTGTTGGATTTAAAACTGGGTGTGTACCAATGACTATAAGTAAATCTTTTCATAGTTAATATGTGATAGATATTGATGACTGATATTGGGTTCCATGTAAGGCAACACCAAGAGATTTGGTAAAGTCGTAAAATAAAATAAAATAAATAGTTGTATTTTTGGTTTGCTTACAATTATCGTTATCCCGTTTCAGCCTAGTAGTAATATTCTTTTTAAAATGTTGTAAATGATTTTGAATTAAATTATATGGTAGAGCATTGTGGTGGTCAGATCTTACAAAACTCCGCTCATCTCGGACTCAATATAACCGCACCACTACATATTTAGAGATTAGACTGCAGATTACTAAGCCCTACCCTAGTAATAAAATTCTTGAAAGTTTCTTTGTTTCTGTGTTTTTAAGTCCATAATATTTCATTAAGGAATATTTAGGTGGCGAAATCTATTGTCGTAAATCAATCAACATTTTATCAGTCTAATTTCGAACTCGAGACTTCTTAATTCAGAAGTGAGATTCTACATGATGCCGAAACGACTGTAGTATTATACTATACTAATCGTTACTTGTGTCTCGGTGGCCCAGTGGTCGAGCACACGGTTTCTGAATCCAGAGGTCGTGGTTCGAATCCTGACACTGGCTCACACCAATGACTTTTCGGAATTGTTTTCGGAAAGTCATATGTGATAAATATCGATGACTGAAAAACTTTTCGCCACCTATTCCATTTGGGGCGTAAATATAACGGCAAGTCGAGGCTTAACAGCCGCTGCCTACACCTTCGGGTAATAATGGCGTGAAGTTATGTTATGTTATGTAATCGTTACTGTTGATTAATAAATATCATGAAGGGAAAATATTTGTTTTTGTTTGTTCTAATAAAGTTATTTTTATAATAAAAACTGTGTTTATCTCGATGCTCTTACTATATTTAGATAAGAAACTATTTTAACATTTTCGCAGACAAATTCGGGTAGAAGATGGTATAAAATAAAAGAAAACCACCAACCAGTACACGCAATGAAAATAATTATATACGTGACTGCTCTTACAAGGGCTTCAATATTTATTGGTGATTCAGACCAGACTAATGAATTAAATACCCCTAATGTTAGTACCAACTGTTAAAGCAAATGGTACCATTTTATTTTTTTTCCATAAATTAAGTGAACCCTTCTCACAATTTATTGAATAAAAATAAAAGTGTGGTTCATGAAAGAAAAATAAAACTGATTCTGGGGTCCGCCATTTGTATATTCACGTCGTAATTAGGAGAAGCGTTTCTAGGCTTCTTTTAATGCGTAATTATCACAAGTACATTACGAAAAGTCCTGACTTCCAAGCCGGTACTAACTAAATAGTAGTTGAGTGTTCAAAGAAGCATGTAAATCCCGTTCAGAAATAAATAAGACAGCCGATATTATTTACGCAGTTAAGGATCTAACGACACCGTTAAATATAAAAGTCGTTAGTATATTTAGGTTACATAATGTACCAAAAATGTGAATACGCAAAAATAATAATAATAAGGTTCTTTATGGTGCATAGATAAAATAAAATAATTGTATTCGCACAACATGTATAAATACAAACATCTAATATTTCATCACATAAAAAATCAAATACAATAGAACCTTTTTAATGGTTGTAACGAAATTAAAAAACAATTCTGTAATAGAAATTAGAAGCAATTAAATTCCTTTTCCAGTTTTCAATCATTCTTTTCCGGGTCATTCAATGAAAAACATCTGTTCATGTTTACATTTAAAATAATTAAATTCCTTTTATTTTTTAGCTGTTGCCGATGACATTGATATATTTTTCATTATTGCTTTATTCTTCCAATCAGATTTGACACAAAGAAAAATTTAATTCATTTATAATGCAAATTCTTCGGGGCCATATTACAATGTGCTATATATATATGAGTAAAACAAAAAATAGTAAAAGTGTTCTTACACACCTTCAATATCCGGAGATATGGGCAGCAGCAATAAAAACGTCGACACCGCACTCATTGGAAACAGTGGCAGAGCTTATTTGAATTCGGGACATTTTATCAGTTATTTTTCTTTCTTTGAAATACCTTTTGCATAATATTTTATAGTATTCATAGATTTATTTTTCATTTACCCGTCATAAGCGCTATAGCTATATTCACCAAAATATTTAGATACATTCTGCCAAAACAACAACAATGCATGTTCTATATCTGGTTTGTCTATATTAATATTGTTCTACAAACTTAGATCAAACGTTTCTGGCATGAATACATCAACAAAGTAAGCCATCAAAATAAGTTCCCTTTACTTTCACACACAATACATATACAAAATACATATACACACAAATATAATATTGAACCTTCGGATATTATAATAATATTTTCGTTCATCCCCTCGTATGTAAATAGATTCAGAGAGAGGTACATTTATTATTTAACAAATAAATACATTTCATCCCTACAACATTTATAAATCCTGCATAGAAATCGCTGTCTACTTTTATAGTGAACCGAAGATAACACATATAAAATTATCTAACAATATAAACTCAAATTTCTTACGTACATTAGTTGAGGTGGATGTTACGATTCACAACTTTTATTGACACAGAATTTGAACTTACGTATTACAAGCGCAGCACACTAATCACTGAGCTATCGAGAATTCAAATACTCAGCTTAAAACTTGTTTATTATGTTTCAAATGTTAATATGTTCTAACAGCGACGGGAAAATACCACGACCTCTTAGAAAATCGACGTACAGTGGCTCATGCCGAGTTTCGTTCGGTGATAGAGTTACCCGGAAGCCCATCCCCATTCTCCATTCTTTCCGATCCTACTCCCATTCAGGTCGCAACGCAACCGTACACTACATGTGTTGCAGGTGTCCTTTGGCGATGCTAGTCAACAACATTACTTTTTTCAACAATTAAATATTGTAAGCTAAAGCAAATCTTAGCATACAGTTACTTGTGCTCTTGTAAATTGTAGTAATTCACCAATAAATAATTAACATTAAATACAAATAACATAATTATCAATGTGAGAGGTTACATCGTAACTTAGTTCCGCCTTAATAGACACGTTGCGAGCTCCCACAGATAACTAGATTGTATATATCAAGAGAGAAATAAACAAAATCACTGTAATTATTCCTTGACCTCACAGGACAGAATTAGCGTCAGAGGCATCTGTCACACAGTAGCGATTTTTCGCTAATATTTAAGTCTCGATGGTCCGATGGTGGTTTGTGCCCGGTGTGTAGGAATAAGTTCGCCACTTATTCCATTTGGGACGTAACGAAATCGTGAGTTGAGTCTTTAACAGCCGCACCCATCGGGTAGGCATGAAATTACTTTTTTTTTTAAATACAGGTAGCCCTTACCTATTTTTTTATAACTCTGTTTAAAGATTTAGAATATTGGCACATTCCAGTAACAGCACATTACATGGAGGTGTTCTTTTAGTGCTATTATAGTTTCATTAGTTTGGTCAGCTCTCTGATTTTAAACCTGGAATCCTTTGCTAACCCACCAATGGTCTTTCGGTTATATTTTAGAATGTTATCCATACTAATGTTACAAGGCTGAAGAGTTTGTTTATTTGAACGCGGTACTGGATCAAATTGAAATAATCTTTTTGTTTTTTCCTTGAGCTTCTTGCCAATTCTTCTCTAGAAGACCTGACGCCGAAACTGGTACTTAGATTCGCTTTCACATTCAAGACACTGAGATGAAAAGGAATCTAAGATAATATTAGATTTATGGATTTACAGTTTTTTTGTTTGACGATTTTTGACCGACTTCTATCAGAATGCTGTTTTAGAAATACATTTGAAATAATGATTAGGTATTATTGTTTATAATAACAATAAAACGGTGTAAAAGTTTCCCGTTTCACGTTAAATGAGTTCTGTGTTTATGTAATGGAAGCAAGCCCCGTTCAGTAATTGATTCAGCATTAATCCGGGTCAGTGATAAAATTCACATTTTGACTGACACCGTACTGGGGGCGAAACAGTAACTGTATTAAATTAAAACCTTACAAAATCTTCTTGGCTCTGATTCAGTTGGATAATGTTATTTAATCCTTGTTTTTGAACGCGGCTTCGTACCCTAAGAGATATACGGATACATTCACGGAATTCTAACGAATGGTTTGCCATTTTTAGACAAATATCAAGAATGCAATATATTTTTTTACCTTTCTGAAAACCTAATTACAAAGACTAACACATCCATCCAGACAAACACATGCCAAGTACCTGAGAAGGTAGAAAATCGAGATCGTTTTAAAACACGATTCTTACATAACTTAATTCCCTGATTTATATGAGACCCTTGTCACATAGGCTCGTCGGTTTTTAAGGCTTTTGAACTTACCTTTCGATAGGATAAGGTCAATTTGATCGTTGAAACTAAGTCATGGCCTTCCTAGAATACGATGTTGCATTGTAAATGTGCTTGGTCAGTCTTGCAACATCCACTCTTTGCCCAATCACAAAACATCAGAACATACCATTATTTACCTTAAAAACGATGATGCTTTTGACATAAAGAAAATACTTTTCATTTAGATTATTCCTCGCTTCAACAGTGACACTTTCTTTCACATCAATTTTGCGTCCCACTTTTTACGCTATAAAGAAATTACTTGTTATGGTGATTTAATAACATCGAATCTGCTCATCAGAATTCCCGAGAGCAATAAAAACAACTTAACATAACATAAACTTAACAACTTCACGCCTTTGTTACCCGAAGGTGTAGGCAGCGGCTGTTAATCCTCGTCTCGCCGTTATGTTTACGTCCCAAATGGAATAGGTGGCGAAACTATTGCCATAGCGGGCAGAAAGTTTTCAGTCATCGATATTTATCATACATAACTTCCGAAAATAATTTCGAAAAGTCATTGGTGTGAGCCAGTGTCAGGTTCGAACCTCGACCTCTGGATCAGAAACCGTGTGCGCGACTGTACCACCGAGACTATAAAAACAACTTTGCGTATAAAATGTCAGATGAAGATGAATATCACAACGTTTTAAAAACAATTCGATAACATTGTAGATGCGGTAGAGAGAACAGATGTAGCTGATGGAGTGGGTAGAGAACCGACCAACTCTGCGAACCACCTATTACCCCCACAGTTTCGACAACTCGTTACCGTCCCGTGTTCACGTGTGGTCCACGAAAAAGTTTCGACATCCATGTAGAAACTAACCGCTGGAAGATACATCAGTAAAACAATTTGAAACCTGATATTAATTAGGATTTGGGTTTTTACGGTTTTGTTTGAAGAAGAGATTTTTTTGATAAATATAGTAGGTATTATTGATATGCACTGGTGAAAAGAACACAATGACAAACTATTAATTTATATAACCTATTTATTGATTATCGTAGATCTTCAATAAAACTTTACGTAAGATTCCTAAAGTTTTAAATGAGACCATTTCCGAAAAGTAACATAAATGAATTATGCAAACAAAATAAATGAAATCATAAATTTAATATATTTTTCACAATAACAAAGTTTGAGTGTCCACTTTTTTCGAAGTGAACAAATACGAAGCCATCATTTATATTTGAGAGAACGAATATATTTTTACTTAAAAGTCTCAGTAGTTATGGTATGATTAATAAATTTTGTTTTTGTAACTTCACGCCTTGTTTTACTGAAAAGTGCAGGGAGTAACTGTTGAGCCTCGACTTGTCAAATGAATTTATGAGTTTATAATATTATAAAATATAGAACTTTGGCTCAGATTGATAACATTTATCATACCTGTTCTACTGTATTATTTTATATGATGGCATATGTATTCCAAGCTTGCACTTTTTCACAATAACGGTGATTCAAGCTGAACTAGAATTTTAACAAAGCATATTTTATATTTTAGAGAAACCTGAATGTATTCCCATGATGATACTTTAAACATTTCCACGTAAACATTAACAAATTCAAGCGTCTGAAAATGTTGGTTTATTCACTTTTATATTTTACTAGCTGACCCGGCGAATTTTGTTCCGCATCAAAAGTAATAAATGAGAACATTTTGGATATCATGAGGTTCAATTTGTGCTATTTATCGGCTTTAACTACCGTCCCACTAGGTTAATCCTGAAATATCTTCGAAAATATTCGTTTTAATTACATGCTGTAAAGGGACAGGAACAACTATATTACATGCATAATCTATTTAAGACACTTAATTGGATTAAAATTAATGCTGTAATGTTTAAGATCGATTCGAAAATAAGCCATTATTCCACGTAAAAAATCAAAATGGTCACTGTGCGTTATCCCTAAGAGATAGAAATATGCCCTCGCGGACTTTTTTGTAGACCTTCTGAAGGTGTTTAATAATGTAGAGCATTGTTTTCATCTATCACTTAGAGTTCAGCCAGCGTTTGCAATTATTTTTTTCTTTAAAACATCATATATGAAATATAGATCAAAACTACCCCGTTGACACACTCTAACTATTAAAAAAACGTCATCAAAATCCGTTGCGTAGTTTTAAAGATATAAGCATATAAGGGGACAGATAGCGGAAAGTGACTTTGTTTTATACTTTGTAATGATGAAGCACTTCTTGTGATATGTGAACGTTTTCATTTTGCCTCTAGCTTGTCAAAGAACAATGATAATACAATATTTGAATTGATATTTTTGATTAAAACACATCATCAAGATTATAATGACATACATAATACTTTTGCATGTACCCCATAGGCAGAGACTTTGACGTTCCACAAGCTACGATCCTGACACACTTCTTTCGCTTCATCCACGGTCATACATCATGCATTTACGCCGGATTCGAATACTACAAAATTTTTCTTTTTGAAAGAGACTATTTATTTGGTCGTGGTAGATTAAAATTAGATTGAAGTTAAGCAAGATTTCCTGAAAATATCGGAAATGTTAATCATACACCAGTTGACATGGCGAACTTTTTTCCGCATCATCAATAAATAAGTAAATTTTGGATTTATCCCTTTGTCTTTTGTATATTATACATGAATTACAAACGAAAACCAAAATGTAGTAAATGTAATGTATTAAAAAAATCGCATCGAAATCCGTTGCGTAGTTTCAAAGATTTTAGCATATAAGGGCCAGACAGCAGAAAGTGACTTTATTTTATACTATGTAATGATAATGATTATGTCCATGATTATTTCCAAAAAGTCGTATCTCTTTCATAACTTAAATATGATTTCTATATATCATTCAAGACGATTGTAATTTTATTGAAGCATATTAATATTAAAGTGTATTAACTGAATACAAAATAGATCTTACAATATTATAACACAAAGACAACAAAAGTAATAAACTAACATGGGGATTAGATCTCAGCTAAAGTATTTTTATAACAATTCGAGGGACTGTTGACCTTTTTTAATTAGTCTGGCGACAATTTTCAGACTATTTTTCACACTATCTTACCACTGTTACAAAAAGGTGCAGGCAGCGATTTCCCAAACCGATTTATAAAAAAACTTTTTGGAAGTTAAGTGTAATAATTATGACACTTAACCACCGAAAAATCTTCTAAACAGAATTCCCTGAATTTTAATAATTTTTAAATTCTATATTTATTATAATATTTTAACAGGGCTTTGTCTTCACATTGGTAATATTAAAGGGAGAACTACTAAGAGAGATTTTAATTTGCTCGTACTCGAATGACAAAATAATCACGTTTTCTTTAATATCGTCATTACATAGTAAAAAGTCGTTTTCCGCTATCTGTCCACTTATCATTACATAGTATAAAATAAAGTCGCTTTCCACTATCTGTCCCCATATATGCTTAGTTTTGAAACTACGCAACAGATTTTGATGTGTTTTTTTAATATATAGAGAGTGTCAACGGGTTAGTTTTTGTCTATAATTCATCTATAATGGATTAAAGAAATAGTTATGATTTTCGGGACTTTAATTGGCTGAGCCCAGAGTGATAGTTTAAATTAATGAACTACACTAATATACACCTTGAAAAGGTCTACGAAAAAATTTGCGACGGTATATGTCTAAATATCACAATGACCATATTTACTTCTGAACTTTTTACGCGAAACAAAGTTCGCGGGTCTACTAGTTAGATATACCTATAATTACAATTTTTAAAATAATTTACGACAGGAAAGTCTTTTCACCTGACCTTAAAATGTGGGATCTATTTTATCACCGATCATATTTTTATACTGTTTCAGGGTTCAAATAAAACAATAAGCATTCGATTTCAAATTTTCCTATTGTATAAAATAGATTTTCTTTTATTAAAATATTCTGCCGGTCATATAGTACAAAATATAATTATAATTTGTGTCAAGAAAAGTAATTTCGCGCAGTTTCGTCATCAAAACACAAAAGTTGGAATTTGTCAGGAAACATCGACATGACAGCCAGTAATGAGGCCGAGCTTCTCCAAGTTTTAATGTTGTTGAACATCTTATTTCGCGTTTTTTTTTTGTGTGGAAGAATACATACGGACATACCTGTTAACAAGCTTAATAGAAGAATATTGTCTCCACAGAAATATTATTTTGATACCTGAAATATTATTCTGATGTATTTTTATATTTATGCATAAATTGTATGGTATACATTAATTAAATATCTCTTAGATCATAACTCTGATTTTTATAAACATTGAAGTTTATAGTAAGCTCACAATCAAGCTTCTTTTAATGGAATAGGGGACAAACGAGCAAGCGGGATAACCTGATGATAAGCAACTACCGCCACCTATAGAAACGTGCAACACTAATAGTATTATAGTTGAATTTCCGGCTTTAAAGGGCAGTGGGTTGGCACGGGATGTGGGAAAGGTGGCGGGCTTCCGGAGACCTCTCTCACCAAACGAAACAAGACACGTGCCACTTTACGTTGATATTCTGAGAAATCGTTGTATTTTACGGGTCGAGCCGACTCATTCATGCAGAGAGCTGCGTGGCTCTACCACTGTTATACCACTAGCTAATAACCGACTATGCAAAATAAATATAAAATTATACAGTCGCCCATTCTCTCACAACCAAATATCGATTTCACATTTTGAATAAGTTCATGATTTATAATATACTGAAATAAAACGAATTAAATATAAATTCAAAAAACGTCTCGGTGGTCCAGTGGTCGTGCACACGGCTTCTGATACAGAGGCCCGGGTTCGAATCCTGACACTGGCTCACACCAATGACTTTTCGAAATTTATTTCGGAAGTTATGTGTGACAAATATCGATGACTGAAAACTTTTTGCACGGTATGGCAATAGGTTCGCCACCTATTCCATTTAGGACGTAAACATAACGGCGAGACGAGGATTAACAGCCACTGCCTATGCCTTCGGGTAACAAAGGCGTGAAGTTATGTTATGTTAAATATAAATTCATGTGCAATAATCTGTCTTCATGAAGTTTAAAACTAGCTCTGAAATACAGCCTAATGTTAAACGCACATAATTTCAGTAATTACAAAGGTCTCAAGATCCAGTCGAGCCTCAAGGGTGCGACGTCAAACGCACATCACGAAACTTCACAACATTTGTGTAAAACAAGTTTTCATGAACCACTTCCGCTATAACTCGCAAACATTTACGGACACTTGTAATTGAGTTTGAGTTAAGAGGATACCTATTTAAAATCTTATTTACAACTAGCTGACCCGGCGAACTTTGTTTCGTCTCGGAAGGAAATTTTCTTTAAAAAGTACCATAGTTATTCCTTATTACACCAGCTACCTGGCTATGAAAATCCCGTGAAAATCGCTCTAGCTATTTCAAAGATTACCCTGAACAAACAGACAGACAGCCAGACGGACGGACCGATTCATAATATATAACACTTCAATTATATTTGTATGTATAGATATCATAAACGGAACGGTGTGTTAATTATTTGCAATTTTCTGAATAACTGAGGAATCTACCAGGCTAGTAAACTTTTCATACTATCAAAAATTACGCGTAGGTGATTTTTGCTACACGAAATAATCTAGCCTACCTCTACCTCAGGATTATGCCGATTATTTACCTATTGAGCTAAAATTTATTCTGCGCTTGGGCTATAGGACAATTTATACAAATGTGATCCTGATAAAAACTTTTCGGGGCAATTTTCGAATATTTTCAGAATTGTTGGAAGTATATAACTAATCTGTCTTCACTAAATACATTCATATCATATATCAACAGAGGGATTGGGCCGCAAAGGTTTTTAAATTTCTGAAGGTAATGGTTATTTGACGAGCAGCCTTTTGTATTTTTGATACAAGATTGATGACCTTGAATAATAAATAACACATGCATTATATAGTAATGGTCTGAGTTTTGGATGTTATTAGCTTTGCTTTCGATATTTTTATATAAATTATGTATAGATATTTCCAATTTCGATAATTTGGCTACCGGTTAAGGAGTAAATAATTACAGTTGTGTTGCTGGCCGGGAAAGAGATGGGAAGAGAAAAGGAAAACGAAATGTGGTATGGATCTCATTACGTCAATAGTCTGGTCAGTCGTGATATTTTACCTTGATCTTAGTCAATATTACTTTTAATATCGTTTGAGCGACGCAAATATTTAGTCGCTTTACAATTTACATAAGCGAGATTGACGTATATTAATCATTGACATTTTGACAAAGGCTTTTTTTCCTTTTTTCTTGTCTATTGACTATGGCTAAGTCGCATTAACTAGTATGCGAAGCCAACAATAAGAAGTGAAGTCTATTGACTACTGTCAGAATAAATATATTATTGTCATTGACTGGTATATATGATTGTCAAATTGGACGTGGTAGCAGATTAATGTTTGTGGAAAAATTGCATATAATAAATAATTTATTCATCCCAACTCTCTCTATTTTATGTATTAGTGTAGTAGTTTATGTGTGTTAGTGTTGAATATTGGTGAGTTATAATTTTATTTTAATAATTTAGTACCCGTTGGATAGCTCGAGCATGCAGCAAGAGGACCTACTATTACCTCCTCCAGCTCCGGATCCTCCTGATCCGGCTTCTGATTTAATGATTACAAATGTGAATATTTCTAATGTTTTAAAAAGACGAATGTTGCATAACGATGAGAACCAGGCGAAAAAATTAATAACATCTCCGGATTCGGCCACTCCATCAATTCAATCGGTGTACACTCATCCATCTTATGTTGTTGGAACAATTAATAAGTACACTACAGAAGACAAAGGTCCATATGTTGTTTATGTATCGCGCTCTACACCTGATCCTGCGAACGGGTTTTCTATACGTCCAATTAAGTTGGGACAATTCCTCACTACTCATAAAATTGTCAATATCTGCACAGATGGTGTTAAGAGGATTGGCCGCAACAAAGTCTCTGTTGAATTTCTGTCAGCCCAAGATGCCAACAGCTTTCTTTCTTCCCCTTTTCTTCCACTTTGTAAATATGACGCTGTAATTCCCTCCTTCAACATTACGAGAATGGGTTTAGTACGACAGGTCCCTACCGAATTATCTATGGATGATTTTGTCAAAGATCTGAGTTTACCATCTGGATGTGGTACGATTATTAAGGCACGTAGGTTAAATAGGAAAAAGTTTGAAGATGATAAAGTAATCTGGGTGCCCACTCAGACTGTGGTAATTACTTTTTCAGGTCAGTTCCTTCCCCGTAAAATATTCTTGTACTATACTTCTCTACCGGTTGAAGTTTATCAGTATCCGACAATTATTTGCCATGCATGTTGCCGTGGTCATGGTCACACAAAAACCCAATGCAGATCAAAGCCCAGGTGTTTCCGCTGCTCCCAGGAGCATACTGGTAACAGCTGTGAGGTGTTGGAGGCTAATGCCTATTGTATAAACTGTTCAGGTAGACATTTCGCAACTAGTAAAACTTGCCCTGAATTGGAAAGACAAAAGTCTATCAAGTCCGTCATGGCTAATGAAAATCTTTCTTACTTAGAAGCCTCGAAATATTTCCCTTCCTCCTCCAGATCTTTCTCTGAAGTTCTTCGCGAATCTCTTCCTCAACCTTCAACATCTTCTACACCAGTGAGACAGAAACTCACTGAGCCCTCCTCTGCTAATCGTTCGTATACCAAAACTGTGTATGCCACTCCCCGCCTTCGGCCTGCGTTAGGTAAGTCATACGATAAAACTTCTCATCGTGAGTTAATATCCACTCCTAGATCATCAGTGCCAAATGGCTGTGCGTTAAGTAATAATTCCCATAATCCAGAAAATGATAGCATACTGGAATCTATCTTATCATTATTAATTGACCTTATTTTAAGAAACCCTCACAACCTACCGTCCACCGTTGCCCTTAAATTTGACCAACTTACCTCACTTTTACATCAATCTGGATCCAATACACATTTTGCAGTGGAACAGCAGAAGCATTAATAACAAAAAACATGAACTTTTACACTTAATTAATAAACTTCAGCCTTCGGTTATTGCCATTTCGGAGACATGGTTGAGACCAGGTTCCCGTTTCTGGGTTCCAGGTTTTTCCTGCCTCCGAGATGACGGGACAGATGGCTATGCAGGGAGTGCCTTATTTATAAGGCGTTCACTTTCCTTTTCTCAAATTACCTTTCCATTTCATTCACCTGGCATTAACATTGTTGGTGTCAGGGCTTTTAACATCTCCTTTGTTTCTATCTATATTCCTCACCCTGTATCCTCCTTAATTCCTGATCTTCGCTTACTCATCTCATCTATCCCCTCTCCCATTGTTCTTATGGGTGATTTCAATGGTCATAATACAGTATGGGGCCATAGCCATACTGACGTGTTTGGACAATCTCTCCTTGATCTCTTTGATGAATCCAACCTTTGCTTACTTAACAGCGGATGTCCTACACGAAGAACCCTCCCATCTCAAAATCTTAAAAGTGCCGTCGATCTATCTCTTTGCTCTCCAACTTTATTTTTCCTCGCCAGATGGTATTGCCTTCCAAGCACATATGGCAGTGACCACTTTCCCATATCTATTTCGATTCATTTACGCAACTCTCCTTCATGTGATCCCTCGCCTTCCTTTAAATATAACTTATCCCGAGCTGACTGGTCATCTTATTCATTTGATCTTGACCAAAAAATCGACTCTCTTCCTTTAAATATAAATACTACTCCTCTTGCCTCCTATATTATGTTCACAGACTGTGTTGTTTCTTCAGCCAACTCTCATATACCTTTAAAAAAATCAAGGAAAGGCTTCAGAGTATCCCCACCTTGGTGGGACTCTGAATGTACATCAGCGGCTTCTGCTCGCAAAGACGCAGAGAAACAATATAATGTATCAATGACAGTAGAAAACTTTATACGCTATAAACATTTAGCTACCAAATTTACCAAATTAGTCTTATAGAAAAAGCGTTTGAAATGGATTGATTTCTGTGAGACCCTATCTCCTAAGACTTCCTCCTCCCTTGTTCGGAAACAAATTAGGCGATTCAGAGGGTCCTGTAATTATGACAACATTTTAGCCAATGACGATTCTTCTTGGCTAGAGGCCTTTTCAGATAATATTGCTCCTCCATTTGTTCCTTGTCTATCCTCAACTTTATCCTCCCCCTATCCAATATTTTCCCAAAACAGTTTCGATAGCCCATTTTCTTATAATGAACTAACTCTCTCTCTTGACGGATTGCGAGATACTTCTCCAGGTATTGATGGCATCCCCTACTCATTTTTAAGAAAATCTTCCGAAAAGACCAAGAAATCTCTCTCGTCTACATTGTCTAAAATAATGGAACATTTAATAAAACAGCGGCTTGAGTGGATCGTAGAAAATAATTTAGTTCTTGCTAAGTCGCAGTATGGATTTAGGAAGGGCCTGTGTACTATGGATAGTCTGAGTATTCTCACTACAGATATTCAAACCGCCTATAAGAAGAAAGAATTCTTAGTTGGAGTTTTTCTAGACATCAAATCCGCATATGATAACGTTCTTCTTCCAGTTTTGAGGAGAAAACTTACGCAGCTGATACCGAAAAGATAGT
This sequence comes from Euproctis similis, assembly GCA_905147225.2. NCBI lineage: Eukaryota > Metazoa > Arthropoda > Insecta > Lepidoptera > Erebidae > Euproctis > Euproctis similis. The sequence continues at coordinate 1,502,770 of LR990118.1, read as the reverse complement.
TCGTTTCATTAATAATTTATTGGTCGAAAGATCTGTCATTATCAAGACCAAAACTGGTCCACTCTCACCTAGAACTGTCTGGAAAGGTCTTCCACAAGGATCAGTTCTAAGCCCCCTTCTGTATAATATCTACACATTTGATCTTGAGCATTCCGTTTCACCCTTTTGTAACGTTTTGCAATATGCCGATGATATAGCACTTTATATTTCATCCGCATCTATTACTGATGCTACTAGACTGCTCAATTCTTCTCTTCATTACCTTAATGAATGGTTAGACTCCCATGGTCTATCCATCTCCTCTTCTAAAAGTTCTGTAGTTGTTTTCACCAAGAAAAGAACTGTCCCCTCTATTCAAATCCTCTCTAACAATGAGATCATTCCTCAATGTAGTGCTGTCAAGTTTTTGGGCGTCACCTTGGATATTAAAATGACCGGCTCCTCTCATATCTCAATAGTCTCTCAAAAATGTGAAAAAAACATGAATATTATTCGTTCTCTTTCTCGTGTATGGTGGGGCTCCCATCCCTATTCACAAAAGCTCCTATATAATGCCATAGTTCGTAGTCATCTAGACTATGGATCCTTTTTTTTTAGCTATTTTCACAAATCCAACTTAGAAATATTAAATAAAATTCAGTACAAATGTCTGCGTATTGTCATAGGGGCAATGAAGTCTTCACCCACAAACGCCCTCCAGGTGGAGTGTGGTGATCCTCCTCTTAACTTACGCAGGCAATTTCTTTCCGACAGATTTATCTTCAAAACATTTCAGAACTCAAATCACCCGCTTATCCCGAAACTTAACATCCTGTTTAATCTCCTGCAAAATACTAATAATCTTCCTCACCTTCTGCATAGTTTCAAAATTCTTACTGGTTTGCCTAACTCAGTTTGTAAATTTCCAATAGATCCCATTTACCTCTTTCCATACGACGCTTTAGTTTTTCGTCCCCAGATACTTTTTGACTTTGGCATTGGCAAGGAATGCGTTGGCGCTCGAGAGGTGTTCAACGACATCTTAAATCGAAAATTTCGTGGATGGTATTCCATATACACTGACGCCTCAAAACTGTCTATAAACAGCCCAGTTGGCGCAGCAGTTTGGATTCCTTCTTCGAAAATAGTCCTTTCATTTAAGTGTCCCTCTATAACCACGATTTTCACCGGAGAAGCCATAGCTCTTCTAGAAGCCATCCTCTTTGTCAAATCCCATCTCCTCAACAATACCATCATCTTCTCTGATTCTAAAAGTTCTCTTCAGGCGATTGTCTCGAACTCATTTCGATCCAGTTCTCGTTTTCCCGTAATATTTAAAACTAAACAAGCTCTTCTAGAATGCCATAATCTAGGTATAAATGTGATACTAGCATGGATACCTGGTCATTTAGGTATTCCCGGTAATGAGTCAGCTGACTCCTGTGCCAAAATAGCTGCAGAGAATGGCACTGGAGAATATTCCCAAATTTATGCTCATGACCTATGTCTTACCGCCAAATCTTTGTTACTAAAATCCTGGACAGTTGATTGGAATAGATCCAAACGTATGAAAGGCAAACATTACTCTGATGTGCAACCGGATATTCCTGTTGTCCCTTGGTTTTTTAAATTCCGCAATGCAAATAAATCAACAACATCTACTATTTGTCGGTTGAGACTCGGTCACTCTTGCACCCCCGTGTTTCTCGCCAAACTCAGGATCAGGAGTACAGCACTTTGTGAATGTGGTATGGACATTGGAGATCCAAATCACATTTTCTTTTCGTGCTGTAAAATTCGTTTCCCCCTATATGATATACTTCCTTCCGGAATCCCTCTTCCTACTTCTATTAAATGCCTTCTCTCCCTAATCTTCTCCTCTTCCATTAATCATTCATTATGTAAATTTATTTCAAAAAATAACATAAAACTGTAAATAGCTTTCATCTTCATCCCTAGCATACTGCTCTATTAAATATCAAGTTTACGTATGTATCGTAGTTACTAGTAATTTAGTTTTTGTTGTGTTGTGTATTGTGTCATTTATATTTTTTTTAGAGTGGGTTTTTAATGTAACAATTTATTTTAACATTGCTAACGCGTATTTCTCCCCACTTTATGACGCTACCATTACAATCACTCGCAAAACCTGATCGACAATCAATGAAATCAAAGTCTTAGAATTGATGAGGACTTTAAGTGAACAAGTCTCCTAATACCGCTCAAGCCTTCATAATACCGATCAAGTTCTTTTAGTCACCGTCATTGGCAAGATCGTATCTCTGAGGATACGGGCCATAACTGCAAAAGAAGAAGAAGAAGACTGGTATATATGGACGAGACATATTCTTCTATACGTGCAATTGCTTATATAAATATATGGTATAAGAGCTAGCAACGTTTTTGAGCGACGAATTTAGGTTGTCCAGTTTTAAGATATTCCTCATACTCTCCTGACCGTAACAGAGGCAGTCTGGCTAGCTGCAGTGGTTGCGTTCGTTTCTGCGCAGCCTATTTGTACACGTAAAATATCCATTTTTTAAATCATTTTAAGACGATTTTTGTTAGTTACATTATGTTTATTGAAGTTTTGCCAACATATATTGATTTTGCAAGACCGTTCTGTTGTTGCTAAAGCTGTGCCAGAGGCAATTTTAGAAGGACAAAATTTTGATTTTTCAAATTATTCAGTATGGCTGAAATTTTGATATGATGTTATATAAGTATCCAAAAACCCAGATTAATTTTGCAAGACCTGTATCTGGTTGCTAACCTTCTGCCAGAGGCATCCAAAAGTGAAACGTGATGTGGATCATTTTGCTTTGTCTAGCAACCGTTTTCGAATAAATTACAGAAAAAAGATTGAAAACAATGAAATAAATTTGTCAATTAGTACTGTATCACTGTAATCAACTATCAAAATCTGACTTAAAAAGGCCAAAGTTTGTAAGTATGGGTGTATGCATGTTTCTAACTCTTTCACGTACAAACTACTAAATGAATTTAAATAAAACTTAACAAGACACAGCTTATACAGCAAAACAACACATAGGCAAACAACTTATAACGATACAGTGTTTATTGTTGAAAATATGGCAATAAATACTAAGAAAATTAACCATGAAATGTCTTTTAACGCGTACGCTGCGAAAATTATAGATTACAAAAAACAAACGTGTTCTAAAATATTAAAGACCATATTTATATCTGTAAAAAAGTTAGCGAGACTATACTACACATACATATAAGTACTTTTGCTCATTTTTAAACTTGGAAAAAATCCTGTTCAAATATTGATAGCAATAAACTTTGTATGCAGTTCCTTATTTGACATATTTAATCAATATTCGAACAGGCGCTTTTACCAAATTTTAAAATGTGTAAAAGTACATAAATGTATGTGTAGTATGGTCTCGCGAACGATTTTGCAGATATAAATATGGTTTTTAATATTGTAGAACATGTTTTTGCATAACAATTTGCAAACATATTTCGAAAGCTAATCTGGGACCAACATGGATTAAATATAGATTGTCAAAAATTAAACCATCTTAGATTCGCTGACGACATTATTTTATTTGAAGAACAACCAGGTATACTAGAAAAAATGATACAAGATCTAAGCAAAGAAAGCGAGACAGTGGGTTTAACTATCAATATAAACAAAACGAAGCTATTAACGAACTCTAAGAAACAGGAAATAATAATTAACAACCAACCTGTTGAATATGTAGATGAATATGTGTATTTAGGGCAAATCATCTCACATACAGACACGACTACAAAAGAAATCAAAAGACGAATAGCTAACGGATGGAAAATATATTGGTCACTGAAAAAGATCATGAAATCCACAGATCTTAGTATTGGTATACAAAGGAAGGTCTTCAATACCTGTGTCCTCCCGTGTATTACATATGGGAGTGAAACCTGGGCTCTCACAAAACTTCACAGAAACATGCTGGAACACTGCCAAAGAGCTATGGAACGAAGTATGATAGGTATTAAGAAACAAGATAAGATACGAAACACCATCATAAGAAGTAAAACAAAAGTCACAGACGTACTTACTAAAATAGATAGTTTGAAGTGGAGATGGACTGGGCACATGCTGCGCGATACACAAGAGAAGTGGAGCAACATCATAACAGACTGGTACCCTAGAGATGGGCAAAGGAGTAGAGGAAGACAAAACAAGAGATGGGAAGATGAACTTAGACTAACAGCAGGTCCAAAATGGAGAAGGGTTGCTAGAGACAGAGTACAATGGAAATTGTTAGAGGAGGCCTTTGCCAAGAGGCACACTGAACTTAGAGATATCTTATAACTAAAAAGACAACCACAATACGAAGTAACAAGAAAGTAGTTCAGGATAAGAGGCTTATTATTATAACATAACATAACTTCACGCCTTTTGTTACCCGAAGGTGTAGGCAGCGGCCGTTAAGCCTCGTCTCGCCGTTATGTTAACGTCCCAAATGGAATAGATGGCGAACCTATTGCCATACCGGGCACAAAGTTTTCAGTCATCGATATTTCACACATAACTTCCGAAAACTATTTCGAAATGTCATTGGTGTGAGCCAGTGTCTGGAATCGAACCCGGACTTCTGGATTAGAATCCGTGTGCTCGACCACTGCGCCACCGAGATTATTAGTATACTTATTATTATACTTACTTTCTATTAAAGTATTAATTCTATAAATAAGTAATATTCAACATTAATTACAATAAAATGAGCCAAGAACGTTTATCGATAAATAAAATTCTTTTGCGCAGCACTAAACCGCCATTTTATGCGGCCAAATGACGTCACATCCGGCTTCAATTTTGTGTCGACATGCCACTTCCATAGGTTTCCTTCTTCATTGATTATTGTGAGAAAGTGACCTGTGAGTTAAAATGTTTATTTTCCTCGTAATAATGGCTCATATTTAATATTAAATAGTTGTTGCGCTCTACTACACGCGTGTAGCAATTCTAAAGATGAAAAGAAGTTTTTTCACAGACATTACTTTTACAATTTCTGAATGCATATTAAAAAATAAAATACGGGCTGTCATTCTTTTTCTTAGATTATTAAATAATAGTTCATAAAGCGATAGTAAAGCAGTCCACTTAAGCGTGTGCCGCTAGCGGTGCGCAAAAGCGAGATGCATTTCCCAGTCGCTGTCATTATGCACTAACACGCGGTTCGTAATGTACTAGCTCGACCATAGGGTTGGCACACTTATAAGTTACAAATTAAATAAAATTTAATTATCCTTGCAGAACAATCCCTGAATGTATGAGTATCTTGTACCTATTTACATATAACAATAAAAACCTTGATAAGCAAAAAAAAACCAAAGAATTGTGTACAATTTTCAGCACTTTTAGAAAAACAAACTTGTATCCTTTTGTGGGCAAACAACTAAGCTGATCACCCGATGGTAAGTAACTACCGCCGCCCATGGACACCTGCAACACTGACAGTTACAGTTGCGTTTCAGGGATTAGGATGGCAAAGTAGGAGATGGGCACCAGACATCTCTCTTACCGAACAAAGCGCGGTATGAGCCTCTTTACTATGATATTCTGAGAGGCCGAGGTATTTCACCGATCTTCGGTCCCAGCCCCTGAGTGACGATAGTCGCTTACCCGCTTAATGCGCTTGCTGCGTTTGCCCTTCTATTGCTTAAAATAAATATATATACTAAACAGCTATAAAAATGAGGATAAAAATCAATGGAAATTATCAGACCCAACAAAGAAAAACAATATCTTCCTACGTCTTCAAATACAGTAGCTTTAAATACGTATATGCACTCTTGAAAAACATAACTCTACTTTATTGAGCGGTCGGATAAAACATATTTAATATTATCTATTCATCACTCCGAAAAGAAAATCACGTTCTGCTGGCTTATTTGTTTAATGGCGTCGTGCAAAGCTTCAAACGGAAAGATTAATTCCGAATAGTTACTGACACTCAGGGACACTCAGGAAACGTGACCATAATTCATTACTGCCTTATTTGTTTACAACGACAAGTGTTCTGTGAGGGACTATAGTAAATAATTCAAGTCTATATTTAGATATATTATTATTATGACGACCTACTACTTGGGCGTTCTGTTTCTGATGCACAGGTCTGAAGTTTGAATTTAATGTATATCCTTGCAGGGTAGGCAGAGAGAACTGAGCGACATAAGGCACGATTCTTACACATCGCACTCCCTTTAATAACTTTCATAACTCTAGTCATACACGCTCGTCGATTATTAAGGCTTCTAATATCACCTTACTCAAGAATTCGATCAATTTGATTATGAAAAATGCATTGTGGCAATCTTCGACTCGAACATCCTTCCGCTTTTGCATCGTATATCTGCTTAGTCAATTTTGTATCATCGATTCTTTCTACATGTTCGCACAGAAAATGCTCTTCCTTACTTTTACTGTAATTTTACCTTTATTTTGGAAATCTTTTCCGAAATTATGTAATAATATACAGTCTTATGTTGTCTGGAGACAATGTTTACTGAACAAAGTGGAATGTTTCAAACCTTACGCTGTTATAAATTATTTTAATTATGTTTAATTAAAATTGTTAATCACGGCGTTTCGTTATTAACAAAAGGAAACCGACTATTCAAGAGGAAATTGTCTGTGGAGAGGTGAGAGGTGAAGAAATATGGTTGATCTTTGTGTTATATCAGAGGCTCTGATTTTTTAAGTTAATTACACTGTGATACCTTATTTGATGATATTTAAATAGTATTACAATTTATAAAATTTAAAATTTATTACTATTTTATTCAAAGAAATTTCAAGATGGATAACTAAATTATTCGCTCTAAATTCCCTGTCTTTTATATTAATAGAAAAAAGGGACAAACGATTGAGCAGTTCAAGAGATGGGAAACGACTACGGCTGCCCATGGACATCTCCAACACCAGGGGTGTTACCGCAGTGTTTCCGGCTTTTAATTACTATAAAATATAAATGTAGAGTTCAATAATGAAACCAAAGGATTCTGCCATCAGCTTATCGTATTATAAAATATTCTTAACCTAATAGAAAAATTCAGAAATATTACATTTGTAATGGCATTTCTACCACTAAATAAATTCTATTTTAAATTATAACAAAGAAAAACCAAAAAAAAAACTATAATATTTAGCATACGTATTTACTTTACGAGCAAAAATATTTTAATTCCAAAACAGCATAAAACTTTTTAGTTGTAAAAATAGCGTAAAATGCAGTGTCACAATGTTCAGCACTTTGTGAGTTATGGCTGGTGCATATCTGATCTACTTCTGTAATAAAAACATATCTGCCATACCCCACACTTCAACATTTTCAAGACGTCTCGCTGATATTTCCAACAGAATTTATGTCATGTTAAAGTTTAGAGACGTCGGGATTTATTAAAATTGAAGTTTTACAGTTCACTAATAAGATCTTGAGTGCAGATACTTCTATTTGCTAAAGTATAATAACCATTTAAATACTATTTTTTATGGGATAGGAGGGCAAACGGTCAAGCACCTGTGTCACCTGATGGTAAGCAACCAGAGCCGCCAATGGACACCAGCAACACATATAGTGTTACCGTTGCGTTGCCGGCCTTTGAGAAAGGAGGACAGGAAAGGATGAAGAAGGGGGGTGGGCCTCCAGGTAACTCTCTCAGCGAACTAAACGCGACGTGAGCCACTTTACGTCGATCTTCTGATAGGTCGTGGTATTTCACCGGTCGAGCCGGCCCATTCATGCAGCGAACTGCTTTGCTGGCTTTGCTCAACCACTGCAATATTTCTTTTACTCAGAGTGATGGTGAGATTTTTATCAAAGGATTCTTTATAAAGCTGTTTCGCACTGCTTAGAGCAGAAGTGCTACTCCATCCCTCTCATTACTATCTTATTTTTCTTAATTTATTTCCACGTCTACCCCGACATAACACAAATAATCACATTCTCCCCCTTTATTTAGCCAGAAATCTTAAATTTTAATTCTTTATACATATTTCAAATTTAATGTCTCGGTGGTCCAGTGAATCCAGAGGTCGCGGGCTCGAACCCTGGTTCACACCAATGACTTTTCGAAAGTTATGTGTGATAGATATCGAAGACCGAAAACTTTGTGCCCGATATGGCAATAGGTTCGCCACCTATTTCATTTGGGACGTAAACATAACGGCGAGTAGAGGCTTAAAAGCCACTGCCTACATGTGTTCTGGTAGAAATAGGGCGTAAAGTTATTTTACATTATGTTATATTTCAAATGTCTATTACAAAGTGTCGGTGGCGCAGTGGTCGAGCACACGGCTTCTGATCCAGAGGTCCGGGATCGATTCCTAATACTGGCTCACATCAATGACTTTTCGAAATTGTTTTCGGAAGTTATGTGTGTTATGTATCGATGACTGAAAACTTTGTGCCCGGCATGGCAATAGGTTCGCCACCTATTCCATTTGGGACGTAAACATAACGGCGAGACGAGGCTTAACAGCCGCTGCCTATACCGTCGGGTAACAGAAGGCGTGAAGTTATATTAAGTTATGTTCTATTACACAGATCTATTTAATACTTGGCAATTCAAAAAATAAACATTCTAACCTGCCTTGGTAGGGACTTGCTTTAAATTTTCAAAGTTTAAATTTCATCCAATCTAATCACGAAGGAACTCTGAAACGTATAATATATTTGAATTGATATTAATAAAATATTCATTTCAGTTAATATCACTGGTCGGATGCCAGCATCCGTTGGTAAAGATCACAAGAGGCGTGATTTTAAGATGCATGCAACCGTGAGTGGTCTCTGAATTAGTAAAATGCTTCAGAATGTGGCGACGCTACGTGATGAATAGAGGCTGGTTGCTCTGTTCACTGGCTGAGTGTGGCCTGAAAAAAAGCGGATCATAAGCTGTATACTAAATCCACTTCCTTATAATCAACTAGCAAAACTAGCGAACTGTGTTTTGCCTCGGAAGCAATAAATAAAAGTGTTTTTTTGTAAAGTAGCCTAAATTACTCCTCATTACACCAGCTATCTGTCAATAAAAGTCTCGTCAAAATTGGTGCAGTCACTTCCGAGATTACCCGGAAGAAACACGTCCGACAGAAAATATAAAAAATGTTATTTTGGTGTATGTACGCCATATTACTATATACTATACTAGTAATATATATACTATATATAATTTTTATATATTACTAGTATAGTAGAAAGCAGTTAATTCCATATTACAAACAGACTCTTCAAATTTATTTATATGTATCGATTAGATGTCAAGATTTGCGTTACCATACACATCTAACTTGATGTCTTTGATATATAATTAAGGGTATTAAAATATTAATTATTTTGCTTTGACATAAATTTTGCAAGCTAAAATGTAATTAAGTAAAGTAATCGAATATTCATCGATAATTATCACACGTAGTTTCCATAAATTTCATAGATTGTATAGTCTCGGTGGTCCAGTGGTCGGGCACATGATTTCTGAATCCAGAGGTCACAGGTGCAAATGCTAGGATTTTATGAAATTAGTTAATTCCGAAAGTTATGTGTGATAAATATCGATGACTAAAAGCTTTGTGCCCGAAATGCCAATAGGTTCGCCACCTATTCCATTTGGGAAGTACACATAACGGCGAGTCGAGTCTTAACAACCACTGTCTTAACCTTCAGGTAGAAAAAGGCGTGAAGTTATAACGTAGAAAAAGGCGTGAAGTTAAGTTTACATGATTACCTAAATCTAGTACTTACTTGCTATGTCAAATGTGAGTATAAAAAAATATTACTAAAATATAAAATGATAGCGAGAGATGGAGAAATCGAAAGAGCCTGATATTCAACTCTGATCCCTTGGGAGAGGAAGGAGTCCCCGATACGTCACTCTTACCACGATAATGCATTAACTTTTTTCTGTTGACAGTGATGCTGTCCTTGATTCTAACACGATACATCGATCAAACTAAACTCAATTCTATTGTATAATAAAGTTACCACTTTTTGATAGAAGCCATCGTATATATTTTGGACAATGGTAAATATGGATCTAAGCATTGCAGTGTGTTATTTAAACACGTTTTTGAATTCTAAGAATGAATGCTTAAATATGTACCAAGTTAAAATTTTTGTACCTGCAGAGAACCTAGAAAAGCTGCTCCTGACGGGAAAGGTGGCCGAGAGGAGGCCTCTGGCCTCAGGCCCACTGGTCGGATCGAATCCGTGCTGCCCTGAACATTTCCGTCTGCGATGCCATCCACGATGCCGAAGATAGGTAGAGGTGGCAAAATCTAGTCCATGACAAAAATCACCAAGGAGGCCACGACCCTCTGCATTGAGGACAAATGACGCAAGGAGAAGGATGTACAAAGTTTTGATTACGAAGTATTATCGTAGGTAGAGGGCATACTTCGAGAAGCACTCGACTCACGCGTGTTTACGTTTAATAATAATAATCGTACTTACGTATGTTCATCGGTGCATCCGAAATTCTTCGAAAATCCGCAGCCAGTGGCAGAAAAGAGAACTAAGATCTCAGTTTACTATTGTGTACATTATCTAATACTATGGAATAGCTGATATTTTTCGGACTCCTTTGTAACTAAAACTTGTAGTTATCATTCTGAATAGTAATAGGTTGGGGAAAAAGTATTTTCGTATTTTTGTATGAAAAGTCAAGACATTTTTTTCAAAGTTTATTTACATTTATTTACAATATATATGTACCGTTTTGTTGAATAACTTTCTGCCATTTTGTGGGCAGAGACATTATCCCGTTACTGTAGAAACTTTGGGACTTCTGATCAAAAAAACGGGACAAATAGTTTTGGCAGTCCTCTCTTGAGGTCAACCTTACAGAACCTAAAGAATTCTGAAGAGACCGAAACAGGTGAAAATCTGAAGGCGCAAGGTCAGGGCTATATGGTAGATGCACTAGGACCTCCCAGTCGAACTCTCTTAATTTTTGCTGAGTGGCTAAAGATGTGTGTGGTCTAGCGTTATCGTGATGAAAGACCACACCCTTCCTGTTGATCAATTCCGGCCGTTTTCTCTCGACTGCTTCCTTTAATCTCATCAGTTGCTGGCAGTAAAGATCAGAATCGATGGTTTTGCCGGACGGTAAAAGCTCATAATGAACAATGCCCTTCCAATCCCACCATACACACAGCATCACCTTATTTCGTGTTAGGCCAGGTTTGGCCACAGTCTGTGAAGCCTGGCCAACTTTCGACCACGACCTTTTTCGCACGTTCTTGTCGTACGTGATCCACTTTTCATCGCCAGTTATCAATCTCTTCAAAAACGGCTCGGTTTCATTACGTCTCAATAATGAATCGCAAATGAGTACACGGTTCATTAAGTTTCTTTGAGTGAGCTCGTGTGGCACCCAAATATCGAGCATTTTTGTATAACCAGCTTTCTTCAAATGGGTCAAAACTGTTTTGTGGTCAATTCCCAGTTCTTCAGCTACATCGTAACTACTAATATGCCGATCTTGCTTCACTCTTTCAAAAATGGCGTCCATTTTATTCGTAACAGGGCGACCAGAGCGAGGTACATCTTTAACATCAAAATTTCCGGACTGAAAACGTTTGAACCAAATTTGTGCTACTCTTACTGACACTGCATCAGGTCCATAAACATTACAAATTTTTTTCACTGCTTGAGTTGCATTTTTGCCTTTTTTATAATAAAATTTTAAAATGTATCGAATTTCTTCATTAGATTCACTCATTTTTACGGAGAGAAAAACAAATGAAAAATAGCGGGAAACAACTTTTTTTTATTTTTTTCTTTTCTTTATAATGTAACCTTTTTAATGTTACCAAAACCAGCCAGACACAAATAGTACAGTCAAAGAAATTTTATAATAAGTTTATACCTACGTTATGCGAAAAGACTTTTTCCCCGACCTAATATATTTATAAGAAATTAGCTCAAATTTTAAACATGAGCTAACATGATAATCGCTGTTTTAGTAGCCACTTCTTGTCAGCAAGTAAGTTAGCTAGCTATCTCCCTGAGACTTCCGAGCATTGTGCCCTGCCTCATATCGCTGTACGAACGTCGTGCTGAAACTGTGAAGCCTCCATTGTGTACGGATGGGAACAATTAAACGTTTCTGCTACGCTAATCTCACGTTATTCGTATTCGGTTCATGAGGTATATTATTAACTAAATAATAATCGCGACACTCACTTGGCAATCTCTAGATAATCTATAACTTACGTTTTTTGAGAAAATCAAGTATTTAAGAACTATAACTAGCAATGCTTATGAAAAAATTTACAGATCCTGTCAGATAATTATATGACTGGTTCATTTCTGTCACTATAAGGTAATTTAAGTCATCTGTTTAATTTTAAAATTCTTATCTCACTTTCTGCAATGTATGCCTTGCACACAATATACACAGCCTCCTCTAGTTCCAATCTAAGCAACTAAACGCTTGAGGTATGGATACTAGATAACAGATATTAATACATACATACATAACTTCACGCCAAATCCATTGCGGGGTAGGCAGAGAAAACGGAGCGCCTAAATGCACGATTCTTACACTCCTCACTTGCTTCGTTGACTTTCATAACTCTTTTCATGAACGCGCGTCGATTTTTGAGGCTTCTAACATTACCTTCCTCCAGAACATGTTCTATTTGTTGTATTTTTTAATACATATATACTTTTCTTATGTACATACCCCCTTATAATACGTAGAGAAACACCCAGACGCCATACAAACATTCATGCTTGTCTAAAATATTGGTACTCAGGTGGGAATTGAACCCGCCAACCTCGTTTCTGCTGTCTGTATCTTTACCAATACACCACGAGGCTCGTCAAATATAAAACACTAGCTGACCCGGCGAACTCTGTTTCGCATCAAAAGTAATAACTGCTGCCCCGCTATATTAATACTGCAATATCTTCGACAACTTTGAAGTCGATAGCAGCTATAGGTTAAAAATGGGAATTTTCCATTGTTAACACCCCCGCAACCCCCCTTGTGGGTGGAATTTCGTAAAATCCGTTCTTAACTGACCTCTACTCGGCGAAAGGAATAATCCTACCAAATTTCAAGTCGCTACGCCTTATGGTTCCAGAGATATCGTGATGAGTCAATATATAGGTGGAAATCTCTTATATATCAAATATAAAACATAAATCAATTTAAAGATTAAATTAATAATTAAACCATCTCTAATAAGCGGCTAATTACTAAGCCGATCTAAGAAATGAAATATATATGAGTCGAGGAAAACTAGTATTTACTTTAACTGATCAGCATCTGAATGATGAACATCTCAGAAGAATTTGCTCGTGAAACTGATCTCTGTAAAGAGTTCGAAACGTCGGGAAATAAATAGAAAATAAGTAATAAATAAACGCGATATAATTTGTTTAAGTTTTTTCAATGTTATGAATGTCATTCGCGAAAATCTAAGAAATAAATATCTCAGAAGCTACGGATAACCTTTTTCTGCCCGAAAGTATGGACAGTGGCCATTAGGCCTCGACTAGCCGTTAAGTTTACGTCCCAAATGGCGAACCTTTTTTTTTTTTTTTTTTTTTTTTTACGCGAGGAAATGCTTTATGCACACCCCCCGCCTGGGGACGGCAGGGGGTAGTGTGGGACTCCCAAAACAGTAAACTGAAATCCGATCCTAGGGTTACCCACTAAAACCTCGCGGCGGCCTTCCTCCGGCGTTGGGGTGGTCCAGGATTCGGTTAAACCCCTCTGGTCCACCCCGCCGTCGCCCCCCCTCAGTCACGAGGGGGTGCTCATCCTCGGGGAGCCTCGGCGAGGCTCCCCCGGGCGGGGCGGCTCCGACCGCGCGCTGTAAAGAGGCGCGCGGCCGGCGGCGCCCCGGACGACCCTCCCCGGCCGCACCGGGGGGTCATCCTTCCCGGGCCGCGACCCGGGCGCACCCGCGGGGTGTGCGCCCTCGCGGCCCGTCGGCGGCGGCGATCACTGAGCTCGCCGCCGCCGCCTTCGAGCGGGATCGGCTCTCTCCCGACCCCGCTCGGCGGCCTCCTTCTGGAGCATGACTGCTTCGCAGAAGGAGACCACAGCCCTCCACTCCTCCTCGCCCGCCAGCATTGCCGCGACCAATGCCGGCGGGGACAAGTCTCGCCTGATCCCGTCGACCAGGACTCGGCGCTCGGCCGCCCAGGCCGGGCAGACCTCCAGCGTGTGCTGGGCCGAGTCCAGGCCGCATGCGCAATGGTGGCATCTCGCCGTCTCTTCACGTTTTATTCGACTCAGATACTCACCGAAGCACCCGTGCCCGGTGAGTATCTGAGTCAACCTGTAGGTGACAGTGCCCCATTTACGGAGCACCCAGGCCTCGAGGTGGGGCAGGACGGCCCCGACGGCGCGCGAGCGCGTACCGCCCTGGAGGACCAGCGCATCGCGCCAGTCCCCCAGGACCCGCCGGAAGGCCTCCCGCCTCCGCACTTCGTGTCCCCGCGCGTCCCCCCCTCCCCGGCCGAGATCGTACGCGGCTGCGTACATCTCGGCCAGGATGATGAAGGGGGGATAACTCGCGAGGACCGTCGCCGCCTCGTATGAGATGGTACGGTAGCCCCGTACGATCCGTATGGCCATGATCCGCTCCAGGCTCCTCAGCAGAGCCCTGGAGCGGGAGGCCCCCGCAAGGTCTCGCGACCAAACGGGGGCCCCGTACAGGGCCACGGACCGCACGACGCCACCGTAGAGGCGGCGAACTCCCTCCCCCGGTCCCCCGAGGTTGGGCAGCAGGCGGTGTAAAGCGCCCGCCACCCGTCGCGCTCGGGGGACCATCCGTACGAAGTGCTCCTCGAAGCTCCAGCGGCTGTCCAGGGTGAGGCCGAGGTACTTCATGTACCGCCCCACCGGGACAGCCGTGTCACCCACCTGGATCCGCGAGGCCGGGGGTTCCCTGCCTCTGGTGAGGCGGTGGAACCATAGCGCCTCACTTTTGTGAGGCGCCACCTCCAGGCCCAGCCCGCGGATCCGTCTGACGACGATTGCCACCCCCAGCTCGGCGAACCTGAGCGTCCGCCCAAATGGCGAACCTATTGCTATACCGGGCACACACATAACTTTCGAAGAGTCATAATTCTTAACGAATTCATTTCTGTATACCTACATGTACCTATTACATACTGTATTATTAATACCCAGTATACATTCAGACAGTGAAAAATGAATGAACACTTAATTTTCTCCCCTCAGCATCACATCCGGCAGAAATCCTCAAACACTTTGAAGTGTAAACAGTCTGAGCCAACTTGAGCTGCGGTCACGTATTTGCTGTCTGCAAATGTGTACTCACATGGGGCCTGAACACCAGAGCTTTTATACTCCATCACTGGGATAATATATGATGGCATAATAAACATAACATAACACGCCAAGTCTCTTGCGGTGTACGTGGAGAGAACAGTGCTTCATAAGTCACGATTCTTCTACGCCTCACTCGCTTCTTTCATAACTCTTGTTACGTGTATGTTCGTCGATTTTTAAGGCTCCTGACATCACCTATCTCAAAGACTCGTTCTTTGTTGGTAATGGAAAGTATGTCGTAGACGTCCACAACGACGTCAACTCTTACATCCACCAACTTCAGGACTGTAAACGGCATGATATTTTAGCATGATCTTTATTTAAGAACAAAACAATCTTTAAATGCAATTCATGAGCTTTATATCGATTTTTTTTTGTACACCTCTGTGTTAAAAAACGCTGTCGAAATTCTATACAATTGAATTTCTGAAAATTTCCGAAACAGACAATATACCAGGTGTACCGGTATGAAATGAGCGTTAAGATACAAATGTGTTGGTAGGGGTTATTTGTTGTAAATAAGCCTTAATTTTTTTTCTGTTTGGTTGCCATGACAACTGTCAAACATTCAATTAACCTAACAGTTAGTAAACAAACAACATCATATTTTTTATTGTGTTAAAAATGACAAATTTTGTGCCGGAAAGTGATGATTTGCGGAAAGCATTAATTTTTGGTTTCCATTTGAAAAAAAATGCTGCAGAATCACATCGAATGCTTGTCGAAGCATATGGCATATGTTTTATCAGAAGCAACATGCAAGAGATGGAGAAATGAAGAACGTGGAAGACCACCAAAAAAATTCGAAGACGCCAAACTGCAAGCCATATTGGATGAAGATGATACTTTGAGTCAGAAGCAAATGGCAGCTATGTTAAATGTTGCACAACAAACAATTTCAGACCGTTTGAAAGCTATGGGAAAAATTCAAAAGGGTGGAAAATGGGTGCCACATGAATTGAATGAAAGACAAATGGAAAACCGGAAAAACACTTGTGAAATTTTGCTTCAAAGACACGAAAGAAAATCAGTTTTGCATCGATTGCACTGGCGATGAAAAATGGAGTTATTTTAAGAATCCTAAACGGAAAAAATCATGGGTTAATCCGGGACAACCATCAGCATCGACTGCAAAACCAGATCGTTTCGGGAAGAAGGCAATGCTCTGTGTTTGGTGGGATCAGAAGGGTGTGGTGTATTATGATCTCCTAAAACCTGGTGAAACTGTTAATACTAGTCTCTACAAACAACAAATGATCGATTTTAACAACGCATTGATCGAAAAACGACCAGAATGGGCCAGAAGACACGGCAAAGTAATTTTGTTACACGACAATGCACCTGCAAAGCAAAATCAGTTGAGGATACAATCAAAGTACTTGGCTGGGAGTTGCTACCCCACCCGCCGTATTCACCAGACTTGGCTCCTTCCGATTATTATTTATTTTCATCGATGGGACACGCATTGGCTGAGCAGCGGTTCGATTCCTATGCGGAAGAGGAAAATTGGGTGTCTGATTGGTTTGCTTCAAAAGAAGAACATTTCTATTGGCATGGTATCCACAAATTACCAAAAAGGTGGACAAAATGTGTAGAAAGTGATAGACAATATTTTGAATAAATTTATTTTTTTTATCTAATCAAAATTAATATTTTATTTTCACAAAAAAACGCTCATTTCATACCGGTACACCTATGTAATATACTCAAGGACACATCTATTGGCCCACCCTGCATTTTCAGTTTCATTTGGTCCTAGCTAAAATTGTATACTAGATCGAGCAAATAGTTTTTATGCAATGTGTCCAGAAGTGTATTAACAATACATAAGTAAGTTAATACTTAAGTATTAAATAATTACACTAACTGACTCGGAAATTTTTTAGCAAAAATCAAATGGAAAATATCAGAATCCCCTTCTATAACCTTCTATGAGTTCTAGTTGTGAATGTGTATAAATATTGTTGCAGTTGCGTTGCCGATCCGCACAATGGGATATGGATGAGGTCGAAAATGGAATAGGAATGGGCCGGGGAAAGGGGTTGGGCCTCCGGAAACCTGTCTCACCGAGCGAAACGCAGCAAGAGCCACTTTACATCGATATTCTGAGAGGTCGTGGTATTTCACCGTTCGAGCCGGCCCGTTCATGCAGCGAACTGCGTGGCTCTACCACTGTATATTATTATACCTTTTATAAACGACTATACTAAATTTAGATATTCTAGTATTCTAATTAGATATTCTACTAAATTAGATTCTATTGAATTTTACCAGTTATCTCTTCAAAATTGACGAGCCTCGTAGCGCATTACTAAAACTAACGGCTTCAGCAATGAGGTCGGGGGCTCGATTCCCACCCGAGCACAAGTATTTGTGACAAACATGATTATTTGTGTGGTGTCTGGGTGTTTTTCTATGTATTATAAGTGTGTATTAACAAAAGAAAGGCATATATGTATTAATATCCGTTATCTAGTATCCATAACACAACCATTTAGTTGCTTAGCTTGGAACTAGAGGGCGCTGTGTGTATTGTGTCCAAGATATTATTATAAAATAACTTAGTCGACTGAAACACAATAAAATGGAATATATTTATATACAAATATCCACCCGGAGAGTCACGTATTAATTTCATACAAATATATCTAGTATTACTGCGGAGGCGAGATTTTAACTAATTCCATTTAAACCCTATTAATTGGTGGCGTGAACTGAATGATAACACATTCATATAATATGTTTATTTTATACGAACTTATGTATGTTTTGACAGTACTGCATAATTATCTCTCAAGCAAAATCATCGTAAACTAGCTCAAACCAGGTTTCATTCGGTAAGTGAGGTACCTCGCGATTCTCTTCCCAACCATACCCTTTAAAGTCAGCAACGTAATTGTGATCCTTCGAAGTTTGATGCGCTATTCGCTTACCATCAGGTCACTTGCATGATCGCGTTTCCCCAATCCTATAATAAAAATAGAAACAACATAACATAACTTCAGGCCTTTTGTTACCCGAAGGTGTAGGCAGCGGCTGTTAAGCCTCGTCTCAGCATTATGTTTACGTCCCAAATGGAATAGGTGGCGAACCTATTGCCATACCGGGCACAAAGTTTTCAGTCATCGATATTTATCACACATAACTTCCGAAAAACAATTTCGAAAGTCATTGGTGTGAGCCAGTGTCAGGATTCGAACCCGGACCTCTGGATTAGAAGCCGTGTGCTCGACCACTGCGCCACCGAAACTAGCAAAAAGTTAAAAATGGAATTAGCATTGTTATCCAGTCCATTGAATGGTTGTGACTTTTTAATTTTCGCCTGAACTCGTCAGCGAGCAGTGGGATTTATCTCGTCCAAAGTAGATGAATCTGGACTGTTAGCTATCCATGTTTCGTAGGAAACGTACAGGAAAATATTCAACTTTTCCTTTAAAAAGTCGAGCAATTTATAGAAAGATAAATGAGGTTGAATAAACATGTCCAAATTACAGTAAAGGTGAAGGTTGCGCTGTAATTCAATTGCGCATCAGTTATGAGACAAGATGGATGGTTAAAGGAAACAAGTCAGACAGGAAGAACATTCTAACCCACCCCACAATTAGGTGGCCGGTATATATTCCCAATGAAAATGCACAGTCAGTTTAGCAGCTTTAATTGACGGCGCGCCGCTATTTCTGTGTTACTTTGGAAGGAAAATTTTGCAACTTAATGGACATATTGCGCTATAGAGTAGTATTCTTATTTATATTATTATTAGAGTAAGTATTCCTATATACTTATATAATAATAAAATATCATAATACTTTTATCACTGAAACGGGTAGTGCTACGCTCCTATTGACCATAACGTAATGATATAATATTCGATGCATGAATGGACCGTCTCGACTGGTAAAATACCAAGGTTTTTCACATTAACGACGTAAAAACTCATACCGCATTTCGTTCGGTGAGAGAGGTATCCGGAGTCCCAAACCCCCACTCCCCCTCCATTCTCCTTTAAGGGCCGGCAACGCAACGGTGACACTAAATCTATATCACTATATCTTATTCCCTGGGCGTCAGTAGTTGCTTAGCATCAGGTAACCCGCTTGCTTATTTGCCTTCCAATTAGATATAAAGAGATTTCTACAAAATTTACGTAGTAATATGTAAATTATATGTTATAAATATGATTTATTTTTTTGGTATTGGAGGACAAACGAGCAAGCGTGTCACCTGATGGTAAGCAACCTGCGCCGCCCATGGACACCAGCAACACATAATAAAGTGCTACGTTGCGGTTGCCGACCTTTAAGGGAGTAGGATAGGAAAGGATGGGGAAGGGAGGGTGGGCCTCCGGGTACCTCTCTCAGCAAACGAAACGCGGCATGAGCCACTTTACTATGATCTTCTGAGAGGTCGTGGTATTTCACCGGTCGAGTCGGCCCATTCATGCAGCGAACTGCTTGGCTCTTTCGTGATGTATCAATTAAACAAATATAATCTTATATTATCCAAACCTACAGTAACAAGGGTCAGTCTTAGGGCATAGTAAATGTTCAGAAAGGACGTTAATAAATTAACTTGTAGAAAAGTTTCATGAGCTACCTGTAATTTCCCTCCAGAGACTAATAGGGAATTCATTATCCTTTGTTCTGTTCTGAACCGAGTCCTTTCAACCTTGGACCCACCGACGATAAAGGCACTGTGATAAAGGTACCTCAAATATTCTTATAGAGTCGACCCGTAGCGCATTACAAAGAATTACGACTTTCCTGTTGGAACTACCTTACATTTGTTGTAGTTTGTAGTACATATATAATGTGTAAAGACAATTGTTTTATTTGAGGACTAGTTTTTATCAACCACTTTCTGGCTACACGAGGAATTTAGATAACTACATGAACTAAACTTATCGTTCGTTCCATTATGAATATAATTCAATATATTATTATTTTACTGGGCAATGGACGATTTTCAAAATAAGGTTTCAATTTATACCAAAAATAACGAAAATAATCAGAAATCTTCGAAATATTATTAATTAGTAATGCATTTTATAAGATACTGCTCTAAATTTACCTATCATTAATTTTTTGTAGAGTCGGCTAGTTTTATATTTCTCTATTTTTTATGGATTCGGAGGGCTAATAAGCATGCGTGTCACCTGGTGGTAAGTAACCAGCGCCGTCCATGGACACCTGCAACACATAGTATGACATTTCCGTTGCCGACCTTTCAGAGAGTAGGATGAGAAATGACGTGATATTTCACCGGTCGAGCCGGCCCATTCATGCAGCGAAATGCTTGGCTCTACCTCTGTTAAACTCTGTGTTAAAAACCGTCGAAAAGTATTTACCAACTAACGCCATCTATTGAAAAGTTATTGAATCACTGTAAAAACGGCTTATCATAAACGAACATTCAAATTTCACAAACTGGTCTAGTATTAGTACTACTGTTGACAGACAGATAGCGTCTCTATGAATTATACATTGAATATAATAATAACAAACTTTATTAAAATGAATGTGTTTATTATTAGTAAATATTATATTTATTATATTTCTTTGATCTTAATAGTTCAATAGCCATAGCAGAAAGGGAAAACTTAAAGTTTCCTAATGTCCACACGTAGGTGCTTCGACTATTCTTTCAAAACCACTGTTTTTATTTTTATATGAATGTTTTTCATAATTATCGCACCAAAATATTACAATTTGTTCCCCACTTTACAATGTATTGCAAAGATAATTTAATATTTTAATGAAATCTTTTTATTAATAGCGTTCTCCATTTACTACTATACTCTAAAGCTTTGTTCGCAACAAAAAAAAGTACTTAATATTTGTGTGCGTGAAACCAGTCTTAAATGTATTCACAAACTTACTTTATGATCTTGTAGAATCAAATAGAACTTATGTCTTAAGTGATAAAGTCCATAATTTAATTGAATAAATGCAACGTATCGCGGTGCAGTCACCTCACTTCCCGGCATTCTATCTAGTAATTCCTTGCAACCCGAGTTGCTGTATAATGTTAGACAGGGGTGCAATTCTAAGGTACATATTATATAGACGTCAATATTATGAGTTGTTTTAATTGGTTTTTATTTTATTGAGGGCAAACGAGCAAGCGGGTCACTGCAATCCAGATAGAGTAACAGTTGCGTCGCAGGCATTTAAGGGAATAAGATGGGAATGGAGGGTGTGGGGCTAGGTCTCCAGATACCTTTAGCACCTAAAAAGAAGCCGCATGAGCCACTCTACGTCAATATTTTGAGAGGCCTTGGTATTTCACAGGTCGTGCCGGCTCACTCATGCAGTGAACTGCGAGGCTTTACCACTCATACCACATATTACCTCAGTATTATCCCCGAGTGTATGTACCTTATCAGTTTCCAAGATAGCCTACTTCATTTTGAGCGAGATATTTCTGACTCTGCTATGCTGAATTAAAATTTATTAGTATCCCGATTGAGCGCCCCTGGACTCAGTTCAAATGGGTTTAGTAAACCTTCCTATCGCTTCCCTGTTACACCGTGACTCCTGCTCGCTCAGTCACGATACATACATCGCTCAGACGGACATTAAAGGTAAGATTTCATTTAATACTCCTCGTTTTATTAACTAACGTTTTAGTAACCGGTATATTTTGTACTCAACTATCAAATTAAATGAAATCAATACAGCCGTATGTTGATAGACACTACAAATAGTCAATCAACACAGAGATTAAATTTATCATTATGTAGTTAAAATATTTATTAATGTGTTTAGGAAAAGTGCCTCCGTGGAAGAGGCGATTAAATTGTAATAAATTTATCGGTGTTCATTTACAGTTAATCATTTATATACCTAATAAATATCGCTCGTGGCTGATATATTTCGGATTACATAAAAAGTCAGAGCATGTACGAAAATTGAAAAAAAAAAGAATGAATAAAAAAAAGTTAATAGCAGCGGGAAAACGTTTTTTTTATCTTTTGTGACGCATTAGAATGCGTAATAAAAATCTATAATGAAAAAGTAGGTTTATGTTTGTATTTATATATTATTACTGAATACTTATTACCGAATGAATGCCAGTTCATAAAATATATTTTACCATCAGAACTGTTTTAGATAATTCTTTGTTCACCACATATTACAAGTTCTAGGTCAATGGGACATAATACTTTTAACGTTTTATGATGTTCTCAATGAGCTGTGTAACAGTATTACCAACATTGTTTATTACAATAACAATACTTAATAGTACTATAATTTTATAATATACGAATGAGATAGCTTCGGTATTATTTAGATTAGGAAACACAAAAAAAAAACATTATTTCACTCTCATACTTTTCGCTATTGGATTTGAGATATTTTTACACTGAATTTCAATGAGCTCATAAGCCTCTTTAGTAATAAGCACTGCGTATATTGTGCTTCTTCGTCTGCGTGGACGCCATAAAGAAGCAAAAATACTGTGCCATTATAAGGGTCCATTGCTCACCACCAATTAGTGATAGCGTGATAATATTTAGCTTATGTGTTGACTGTCCCAAGTATTCTAAAAAAATAATATTCAATATACAGTTTCAGGCTCCCTACAATTTTATTATATGTACCTATAGATTTGAGCGCATGCAGAACTACACAAAACTACAGCCCAAGTCCTATGAAAACTTTTTCCTATGATAATGTATAGGCATGTAAGTTTTTGATTGGAATTAAAATATCAACAATTAAAGAAGAAACCCGCTCTTACTCTTCCACAGATGCAGTGCTTCATCTGTGTCACGTACATGTTGATACTTTGCAGTGCAAATCCAACAAAAACTCGTGATTTAACAGCTACTAATCATGAAAAGCGCTCGTTGTTTCACGATGTCATAGAATCCCTGCGAATCCGTTCTCAATTACCAGAAGATATAAAACATAACGAAGAAAATCATTTAACTCATAATTACGATAGTTACGGATATGAGAACGAACTGTCGCAGTCACCGGGTGACACTGAGTATATTCCAAGAAGAAATGACAGAATTGAAATGCCACCAATGAAATATAGATTCCCCAGAAATGTATACGAGTCTCAAGATAAGTCGAAAGGTCACGTGGTACTTTATATTGATACACACACTCCGACATCACAGAAGCCGAAATATGATAAGACACGCCAACAACCTTATGCGAATAAACCGAAATATCCTTATAAAGTTAAAGAAAATGAAACAGCAGACGCAGAAGAAGATAAAGATTCCTTGAGTAACACAATGGCTGGACAGAGTCAAATCGGTAATAGAGGTTCTCAAACAGTAATAAAACCAACAGTAATAGTCAATATTAGGGGTTCTGTAAAAAATGGAGAGAATGAATTTAAATTTGAAGATAATAACGATGATAATAGTTCTGTACCACTTCAGAATATATTCAATATAAACCAAGAAGTAATCATAGGCGTTGATAAAGACAGAAGTAAAAATCCAGCAGTCAGTCAAGAAATTAGATTAATCCCACCAAAAGAAATGGCCAGGGATGATGAGATGACGATATGTGAAACTGCGAAAAAAATTGTAGATGATCATTCTGAGAGTGTCGCGCAAAGTCGGAAGTTTGATGTCCTGCAAATTCTGTTCGCGATATAGTAAATAAATATTATATTTAAACAAAAAAACATTAGATGTAGACACTGTTTTGCATTTATGCATCATAGATAAAAAAATATTTTCGGGTTCAAAAACATGTAATTGTTTGCAAATATTACATAGGGCTAAATATATTTTTCTGTAAATTCGAGGTAACACTACCTGTTATTCTTATGGATATCAAAATTATTAAATTATGTTTTTATTCGTAATGTTATATTATATATAATGAGTTATATAATTCTACTGGATATTAAATAAGTAATTATAAGTACGCAAAATTATGTTTTTATTAATATGACTTAATGGTGGTTCCTTTAAATAGTATTTCAGTCCATTTAACTTTAATTTGATGTTACATTGCTAATTATCGATGAACTTGTAATGGAATTTGTTAAATTGTTTTTTTTTTTAAATGAATTTAATGAAATGAGATTTGGCTTAAAGAGTGTGTGTAATTCGACTAACGTTAAAAAATATCGTATAAGAGAATTTAAGTCTAAGGCTCTGGTCACTGGTACATTGGTCGAACTCCCCATTTCTGAATTAAGAAGTCGTGAGTTCGAATCCGGGCTGTCACCAATGGCTTTACGAAGTCCTTTCCGGAAGTGATGTGTGATAAATATCTATGACTGACCAAATTGTGCCCAGTGTATAGCAATAAGTTCATCACCTATTCCATTTGGGACGCAAACATAACGCGAGTAGAGGCTTAACAGCCGCTGCCTACGCCTTCAGGTAGAAAAATGGTTTTTGTATTTAAGAGAGTGAGTTTTAACTGAATTAAGTATATCAAAACAGGAAAACAATAACATAATTTTTACAGCAAGAAAAAATACAATAAATTATATCATAATGAATCAATTTTATTTTTCAATAAAACTAACATTTTAAACGTCAAAATACCAGTTGTGTTAACATAACATAACTTCACGCCTTTGTTACCCGAAGGTATAGGCAGCGGCTGTTAAGCCTAGTCTCGCCGTTATGTTTACGGCCCAAATGAAATAGGTGCCGAAACTATTGCCATACCGGGCACAACGTTTCCAGTCACCGATATTTATCACACTTAACTTCCGAAAACAATTTCGAAAAGTCATTGGTGTGAGCCAGTGTCAAGATTCGAACCCGGACCTCTGGATCTAAAGCCGTGTGCTCGACCACTGGACCACTGAGACTTAAAGAATGAAATATTTTTTGGTATATTTTTCTTACCGTGTTCTTTTATGTTATCTTTATTTTCGTCATGAATATGATATTTTATCTTATTAAATGTCCTAATGATGGTATTATGTATGTTAAAATAAAATACCGATTGTAGATTTTATTTTACAAATATTTTTAAGGGAAGTATTTTAACTGACATTTGATTATAAAATCGTGTATTATCTGACAAAACTAGAGAGGACGACTTTAATGATAATGTGACGTGTTCGTGATGCATTAGTAAAACTACCGGCTGCAGTATCGGCGTCGGCGGGTTCTATCCCCACAAGCAATGACAAGCATGATGTCTGGGCGTGTTTCTATGTATTATTACATGTATTATTGGAAGAGAGTGTCAGTGTAAAAGTAAGAAAGGACATACTTCTGTGGTTCGGACATGTAGAAAGGATGGATGATGCAAGATTGACTAAGCAGATATACAATGCAAAAGTAGATGGATGTAGGAGTCGAGGACGTCCTAGACACACATTCCATGACCAAATAGAACGTGTTCTGAAGGAAGGTGATGTTAGGAGCCACAAAAATAGACGTGCGTGCATGAAAAGAGTTATGAAAGTCAACGAAGCGAGTGAGGCGTGTAAGAATCGTGCCTTATGGCGCTCCGTTCTCTCTGCCTACCCCGCAAGGGATTTGGCGTGAAGTTATGTATGTATGTATTAGTAAGTATTTACAAACGAAAAGTATAAATGTATCCGTTATCTTGTTCTCTTAACACAAGCATTTATCTACTTAACTTGGAACTAGAGGGCGCTATATGTATTGCGTCCAAGATATTATTACTATGTATTATTAATGTGTACCCATGTTCAAAGGTCTAGTAATGTTAAAGGTTTTAGAGCAATGTTTTTATAACAATTTACTGGTACGGAACCTTTGTTGCGCATATTCAACTCGTGCTCTAAATTACTATATTAATTTTCGTTAAACTAGTCCTTTTATTGATATACAAATCTTAAATAAATTATACATTTATCTCAGCAATTTCTGTCAGAATACCGTTTTCAAGCGCTAAGCGGTCAGCTCATATTTAGTCATCTCGTAAATACTGGGGCTATTAAAACTACTAAATTTGTATATACATTGCTGTTTTTGTTCACAATTATTGTATCGACCGTTAGCGAATCACGTCATTGTATCCAAAAGTGATATATTTTTATGCGTGGTTAAATTAAATTCCAATAAGGGTTGTCCATATACTTAGTCATGCCATAAATATTGTAACAAAGAAAAAAACTTTTTTTTAATTGGAAATAACATTGATTACTTTTACAGTGTGTTACTTTAATACATAAATATAAAACGATATAGAATATAAAAAGCTTTTTCGAAGTGGTCTCCATTGGCTGCAATACAGGCCTTTAAACGTTGAGGCCAGTTATCAATAGAAACACGCACTCTTTCCATGGGAAAATTCTTCACTGCCAATCGTATGGATTGTTTTAGGGACTCTAAATTATTATGACGTTTAGAGCAAGCCATACTCTCTAAGACTGACCAAAAATCATAATCCAGTGGATTAAGATCGGGACTAGACGACGGCCAGTCTTCAGCTCTAATGAAGTCCGAAACGTTCGCTTCCAACCAAGATTGCGTGGACCGAGCTTTATGACCCGGTGCCGAGTCTTGCTGGAAGGACCATACTTCGTTATTGAACATGGTATTTTTAAGGGGCTTGACTACCTTTTCAAGAATGGTATCTTGATACACTTGTGAAGATGTTTTGATTCCTTTTTCACAAAAATATGGCTCAGTCACTCCTTCGTAGCTAACACCCCACCAAACCATCACTGAAGTCGGATAATGCCCACGTTGCACTCTGTCAACTAATTAGGAAGCTTCCTTAGAGCTTTGAGCATAAATACGGTCATTTTGTTTGTTAAAATGTTGCTCAATTGTAAAAACTTTTTCATCCGTAGGGTAAACAATATTTTTCTGTGACCTCCCTTTGCGTAGCGCTTCAGTAGTTGTTTAGATTTTAAGAACCTTTTCTTTTTTAAATTATCAGTTAATAAATTACCAGTGCGCCTCTTATAGGCTGCGTCCTAAGTCATCTTTTAAAATACGCGACATTGTTCTAGGTGCAATCTTCATCTCCCGAGATAAAATCTTTTGCTTGCGGACAGGATTTCTTCGAATTCTTTCCCTTACTGCTTTGACCACCTTTTTCGTACGAACACTACGTCAGGTCTTTTTCTGTCACAAACAGAGGAGGTCTCATTGTACCTATTAATAGCCCGGTACATAAACATTTGACTAATACCAAGTGTATGGAGAGTTTTAAAAATTGCATTTGGCTCCATACCTACTTTGTGTAATGCAATCACAGCGATTCGGTTCTCTTTATCACCCCACTCCATTTTAATATCGCAAAATATTGTACAATGTATTGGCGCCAAAACGAGAAAACACAATGAACAATCGTATAAAAATGACAGAATCCAAATTCAAATGTAATATTTTTTTATTTTTAGTTGTAACAGTATTTATGGCCAGACTAAGTATAACGCGATGTTGTTTGTTATTATATTGGAAAATAGTGTTAAGCAATGAATTAAATTAAATATTATATTTACGCCTCTCCTAAAGAGAAATCGATTTTGTTTTTATTGTGACCTAATGGCAAAGCAGGTAGTCCATGGATAACTTCAACACTGAAAAGGTCACATAACCGATAACCCCCCGTCTGGGGGAGAGCAGGGGAAGGGATGCAATTTATTTTTATTATTTTTAGTTATCCAGCATGACAATATTTTATTTATACATCTCCACGCCAAGTAGCTAACTCTCGGGATGGGCATAGATAAGTGAACTTCCGACACACACGATCCACTTTTTTAACAATCTAATTGTTTTTCACATACTTATTTAAATTAAGTCTTATTTTTTTATCATCTTCTTATAAATCACGGTCAATTTGATCGACGGCGATAGTGACCTCAACCGATTCTAACATCCTTTCACTTTTTTATTGTATATCTGCTTAGTCATTCCTTTCATTTGCTCGGATCACCGGATTTACTCCTTTCTTTATTTTCATACTTGCAGCTTTTTTTTTTATGGGATAGGAGGGCAAACGAGCAGGCGTGTCACCTGATGGTAAGCAACTAACGCCGCCCATGGACACCAGCAGCACATATAGTGTTACTGTTGCGTTGCCGACCTTTAAGGGAAGGGGCTAGGAAAGGTTGGGGAAGGGGGTGGGCCTCCGGGTACCTCTCTCACCGAACGAAACGTGGCATGGGCCACTTTACGTCGGTCTTCTGAGAGGTCGTGGTATTTCACCGGTCGAGCCGGCCCATTTATGCAGTAAACTGCTTGGCTCTACCACTGTTGAGTATTTTTGTCTAAAAACTAGAATTTTAAACCTACTACTTGACCGCAATAACTTAAGACACGCTTGAAATGCAACTCTCCGCCCGCCAAAAATATTCTAATATTTTTGGCTTTAAAATATTTATGACTTAATTCACACACTCATAATAACTCAACAAATCTGTATAATACCTAAAAGTCAACGTTGTTCCGAGTACAGCAATCACTACATTAACAAAAAAACTGTAATGTACAAAAAGTGTAATAATGCATCATTAATTTACCCCCCCCCCCCCCCCCCCCCCCGGTCTCAAATTATCGCGCACGTGTAGTACTTTACAGAACTTGTATACTGAACAACCACTTTTTTATGGGATAGGTCGGCAAACGAGCAGGCGTGTCACCTGATGCTGAGTAAACAGCGCCGCCCATGGACACCTGCAACACATATAGTGTAAAAGTTGCGTTGCCGATCTTTAAGGGAGTAGGATAGGAAAGGATGGGAAAGGAGGGTAGGCCTTCGGGTAACTCTCTCACCGAACGAAACGCGGCATGAGCCACTTTGCGTCAATCTTCTGAAAGGTCGCCTCATGATTTCTCATGATCTCATGATTTAATCAATAAATAGGGCGATTGAGATCAAGGAAACGCCAGTCATCTGAACTTTCAGTTTTATCATCATTACTGTGACTTATATTTTAAAGGCTTCCACACGAAGCTTTGGATTTGATTTAATAAGTATATCTCACAGTGGTAGAGCCAAGCAGTTCGCTGCATGAATGGGCCGGCTCGACCGGTGAAATACCACGGCCTCTCAGAATTTCGACGTGAAGTGGCTTATGCCGCGTTTCGATCGGTGAGAGAGGTATCCGGAGGCCCATCCCCTTCACCCTCCCCTTAATGGCAGCGATATTCAAAGATAATTTACCCCAGGGGGGTACCAGCTGCCACAGCACTGGAGAATCCCCCCTTGAGCGTCCACGGTTTGGTATTCACCAAGGCGTGGACACTCAAGCTGCCCCTCGTAGTCTGGGGAGGGCGCAATCTCGCTCGTCACTAAAAACTGTCCGGGGCAAACGTAAGGGCATTGCGACTCCCCCTGCCACGCTAAACGTGGACTTTTGCAATATCAGGGGCATCCACTCAAATCTGCTTGCCATTCACCACCACCTGGAAACGGCAAAGCCTGCTTTGCTATTCCTTACAGAGACACAGATATCTTCTCCGGCAGACACCTCATATCTCCTATACCCCGGATACAAACTGGAATATACCTTTGTACCGCGGGCCGGAGTTTGTGTGTTTGTCCGGGAGGATATCTGTGCTCGACGCCTCGGCAGCCTTGAAGGAAGGGACCTATCGACCCTCTGGCTGCGTGTTGATAGCGACGACCACCCCCGCATCTACGCATGTCTTTATAGGTCCCATAGCGGTAATACCGAAACTGACCGACTCATGGACCACATTCAAACGGCTGCAGATTCCGTACTTCAACAGGTCCCATCCGCGGAAATCGTTATCCTCGGCGATTTCAATGCCCACCACGTCGATTGGCTTGGATCTCGTACCACCGACCACGCGGGTAGATCTGTTCATGACTTTGCTCTAGCATATGATCTAACACAACTGGTTACCGCACCCACGCGAATCCCAGATGTTGATAATCATATACCTTCCCTGTTGGATCTTCTGCTGACCTCCCATCCGGACGGATATGTGGTTTCTGTAGACGCCCCTTTGGGTTCTTCGGACCACTGTCTGATAAGGAGTACAGTGCCACTCACGCGCCCACTTCGACCGCACATTGCGAGCCGCCGCCGTGTGTGGCACTATAGGTCAGCAGACTGGGATGGGATGCGAAATTTCTTCGCGTCTTACCCA
The DNA here is from genome assembly GCA_905147225.2 of Euproctis similis. NCBI lineage: Eukaryota > Metazoa > Arthropoda > Insecta > Lepidoptera > Erebidae > Euproctis > Euproctis similis. The sequence goes on along the minus strand of LR990118.1, from coordinate 1,472,418 downwards.
TGGGGGCAAGTTTGCTTCTCGCCGGATGATCCTGACGTCGTTGCCGACTCTGTTGCTGATGTGGTGCTGCAGGGAATGGAGCTCTTTGTTCCATCCTCAGTGGTACCAATCGGCGGCAGATCCCAGCCCTGGTTTGATCGCTCATGCAAAACGGCATTACGTTTTAAGCATGAGTGCTATCAAGCCTGGGCAAAAGCAGTGGCGTCCCAGGACTCTGACACCGGCTCTCTTAAGAAGAGGTACAACCTTGCCTCCAGGTCCTTCAAAAGAGTTATAGCCGTAGCAAAGTCTCAGTACATAGGCAAAATTGGCGAGAAACTAGTTCGCCTTCCCTCGGGAACCCGTGCGTTCTGGTCGCTCGCCAAGGCTGTTCTTGGGAATTTTTGTAAGCCGTCTCTTCCACCGTTGCACCGGGAGGACCAGTCACTAGCCCACGACGCAAAAGAGAAAGCCGACCTTCTTGGCACTCTTTTTGCGTCCAACTCGACTTTGGACGATATGGGTAACATCGCACCGACAATTCCACATTGCGGTCACGCCATGCCGGAGGTTCGTTTCCGGCAAAGTACTGTGCGACGCATACTTTTATCCCTGGATGTCCACAAGTCGAGTGGGCCTGACGGAATCCCAGCAATCGTGTTGAAGATGTGTGCTCCAGAGTTGGCACCGGTTTTAACGCGTCTTTTCCGGTACTCTTACTCTCTCGGCGCTGTACCAGCATCATGGAAGGTTGCTTTAGTCCACCCGATCCCTAAAAAAGGTGACCGCTCAGATCCGTCCAACTACAGACCTATCGCCATCACCTCCCTATTCTCCAAAATAATGGAAACACTCATCAACCGCCAGCTCCTTAAGTATCTAGAGGAGCACCAGTTGATAAGTGACCGTCAGTACGGATTCCGTCAAGGTCGCTCAGCTGGTGATCTTTTAGCGTACTTAACCCATCGTTGGGCGGAAGCGGTTGAGAGTAAAGGAGAGGCGCTGGCCGTTAGTTTGGACGTAGCGAAGGCCTTCGATCGGGTTTGGCACAAAGCACTTCTTTCGAAGCTTCCATGCTATGGGCTTCCCGAGAAATTATGCGATTGGGTTTCCAGCTTTCTCACGGCTCGGAGCATTAAAGTTGTTGTCGACGGGTCATGCTCCGACTTAAAGCCTGTGAATGCTGGAGTCCCCCAGGGCTGTGTGCTATCCCCTACGCTGTTTCTTCTGCATATCAATGACATGCTGCTTAGCAGCAATCTTCATTGTTATGCGGATGACAGTACCGGGGATGCCTTATATACCGGCCACCCGCGTATTTCTCGGGAAAACGTCGACGAGCACCGGAACAAACTTGTGTCTGAAATCGAAATTCTGCTTAGTCAGGTTTCGGACTGGGGCCGACTAAACTTAGTCCAATTCAACCCTAAGAAGACACAGGTTTGCGCGTTTACCGCTAAAAAGACACCCTTTGTCGTAGCTCCCTGTTTTGAGAGCACTCCCTTACCCGCCTCAGCCGCTATCGGAATTCTTGGTGTCGACTTGTCGAGTGACGTCCAGTTTCGCGGTCATCTGGAGGGCAAGGCCAAATTGGCCTCCAAAAAGCTTGGTGTGCTCAATAGAGCGGGACAGTATTTCACGTCAGGTCATCGCCTGCAACTTTACAAGGCGCAGGTCCGTCCTCACGTGGAATACTGTTCACATCTTTGGGCGGGGGCACCCCAGTACCAGCTTACTCCATTTGACCGCATCCAACGACGCGCGGTTCGGCTTGTCGACAACCAAGCTCTTACTGATCGGCTTGATCCTCTGGCGTTGCGGAGAGAGGTGGCATCTCTATGCATCCTCTACCGCATATACCACGGGGAGTGCTCTGAGGAATTGTTCGGATTAATACCGCCAGCTGACTTCCGCCACCGTTCGACGCGCCAACGCTACCACCCGCATTGGCTGAATGCTTGGCGATCGACAACAGTGCGTTTTGACAGACACTTCTTGCCACGCACTGTTCCTTCATGGAACCAGTTACCGGCGACGGTATTTCCGGACCGCTACGACCTAGGAACCTTCAAGAAACGAGCCTATTCTCATCTGAAAGGCCGGCAACGCTGATGTGATGCCCCTGGTATTGCAGACGCCATGGGCGGCGGTGATTGCTTTCCATCAGGTGACCCGCAAGCTCGTTTGCCCCTTCTCACATAAAAAAAAAAAAAAAAAAAAAAAAAAAAAAAAAAATGTATATGTGGACAGGATATGTTCAAATAGTAAACCAGTTTCTTTTTATTGAACAAAGAACAAGTGTCGGCATCGAATCCTGGCTCTCATCTTCATTTCGTAAGTTGTGTGATAAATAGCGATGACTGACATTTGGGTTTCGCCACTATTTCCGTTTTATTTGTAACACCTTCGAAAAGAAATGGGGTGAAGTTATGAAAATCAAAAAATGACAAGACTGTGCATTGCTTGCAACTGCGCCATCGCTGTAACAGCCCAATTCATGCGTGACCAGTTTGAAACTGGACATTGAAAACATGACATAACTTTTTTTTTATGGGATAGGAGGGCAAACGAGCATGCGTGTCACCTGATGGTAAGCAACCAACGCCGCCCATGGACACCAGCAACACATATAGTGTTACTGTTGCGTTGCCGACCTTTAAGGGATAGGGGATAGGAAAGGATGGGGAAGGGGGGTGGGCCTCCGGGTACCAACACTCCAATAGGTTAATATTAAAAATACTATTCACTGGGGAATTTAATACCAGGATAAAACTGTTCAGCACCCATAATATACAAGTGTTGGTCGTGCTTGACAGATTACTAAGAATCTTTTTATAAATACCTGGTTAATAAATCAGAGCATCTAATTATATTGTTATCGTCCATCAGTTAAATTATATTCCATCTAGCTATAAATTTAATTAGCTATGAATGTTCAGTCTCGCTTCTGAATCAAGAACTCGAGGGTTCAAATCCTGGGCTCACACCAGTGATTTTTCGAAATAGTTTTCGGAAGTTATGTGGTGATAAATATCGCTGACCGAAAACTTTGTGCCCGGTATGGCAATAGGTTCACCACCATACCACCATTTAGGACGTAAACATTACGGCGAGTCGAGGCTTAACAGTCGGTGCGTACACCTAAGCGTGAAGTTGTAGAGCCAAGTAGTTCACTGCATGAATGGGCCGGCTCGACCGGTGAAATACCACGACCTCTCAGGAGACCGACGTAAAGTGGCTCATGCCGCGTTTCGTTCGGTGAGAGAGGTACCCGGAGGCCCACCCCCCTTCCCCATCCTTTCCTATCCCCTATCCCTTAAAGGTCGGCAACGCAACAGTAACACTATATGTGTTGCTGGTGTCCATGGGCGGCGTTGGTTGCTTACCAACAGGTGACACGCATGCTCGTTTGCCCTCCTATCCCATAAAAAAAAAGTTATGTCATGTTTTTCAATGTCCAGTTTCAAACTGGTCACGCATGAATTGGGCTGTTACAGCGATGGCGCAGTTGCAAGCAATGCACAGTCTTGTCATTTTTTGATTTTCATAACTTCACCCCATTTCTTCTCGAAGGTGTTACAAATAAAACGGAAATAGTGGCGAAACCCAAATGTCAGTCATCGCTATTTATCACACAACTTACGAAATGAAGATGAGAGCCAGGATTCGATGCCGACACTTGTTCTTTGTTCAATAAAAAGAAACTGGTTTACTATTTGAACATATCCTGTCCACATATACATACTTATTAAATCAAATCCAAAGCTTCGTGTGGAAGCCTTTAAAATATAAGTCACAGTAATGATGATAAAACTGAAAGTTCAGATGACTGGCGTTTCCTTGATCTCAATCGCCCTATTTATTGATTAAATCATGAGATCATGAGAAATCATGAGGCGACCTTTCAGAAGATTGACGCAAAGTGGCTCATGCCGCGTTTCGTTCGGTGAGAGAGTTACCCGAAGGCCTATCCTATCCTATCCCTTTCCTATCCTACTCCCTTAAAGATCGGCAACGCAACTTTTACACTATATGTGTTGCAGGTGTCCATGGGCGGCGCTGTTTACTCAGCATCAGGTGACACGCCTGCTCGTTTGCCGACCTATCCCATAAAAAAGTGGTTGTTCAGTATACAAGTTCTGTAAAGTACTACACGTGCGCGATAATTTGAGACCGGGGGGGGGGTAAATTAATGATGCATTATTACACTTTTTGTACATTACAGTTTTTTTGTTAATGTAGTGATTGCTGTACTCGGAACAACGTTGACTTTTAGGTATTATACAGATTTGTTGAGTTATTATGAGTGTGTGAATTAAGTCATAAATATTTTAAAGCCAAAAATATTAGAATATTTTTGGCGGGCGGAGAGTTGCATTTCAAGCGTGTCTTAAGTTATTGCGGTCAAGTAGTAGGTTTAAAATTCTAGTTTTTAGACAAAAATACTCAACAGTGGTAGAGCCAAGCAGTTTACTGCATAAATGGGCCGGCTCGACCGGTGAAATACCACGACCTCTCAGAAGACCGACGTAAAGTGGCCCATGCCACGTTTCGTTCGGTGAGAGAGGTACCCGGAGGCCCACCCCCTTCCCCAACCTTTCCTAGCCCCTTCCCTTAAAGGTCGGCAACGCAACAGTAACACTATATGTGCTGCTGGTGTCCATGGGCGGCGTTAGTTGCTTACCATCAGGTGACACGCCTGCTCGTTTGCCCTCCTATCCCATAAAAAAAAAAGCTGCAAGTATGAAAATAAAGAAAGGAGTAAATCCGGTGATCCGAGCAAATGAAAGGAATGACTAAGCAGATATACAATAAAAAAGTGAAAGGATGTTAGAATCGGTTGAGGTCACTATCGCCGTCGATCAAATTGACCGTGATTTATAAGAAGATGATAAAAAAATAAGACTTAATTTAAATAAGTATGTGAAAAACAATTAGATTGTTAAAAAAGTGGATCGTGTGTGTCGGAAGTTCACTTATCTATGCCCATCCCGAGAGTTAGCTACTTGGCGTGGAGATGTATAAATAAAATATTGTCATGCTGGATAACTAAAAATAATAAAAATAAATTGCATCCCTTCCCCTGCTCTCCCCCAGACGGGGGGTTATCGGTTATGTGACCTTTTCAGTGTTGAAGTTATCCATGGACTACCTGCTTTGCCATTAGGTCACAATAAAAACAAAATCGATTTCTCTTTAGGAGAGGCGTAAATATAATATTTAATTTAATTCATTGCTTAACACTATTTTCCAATATAATAACAAACAACATCGCGTTATACTTAGTCTGGCCATAAATACTGTTACAACTAAAAATAAAAAAATATTACATTTGAATTTGGATTCTGTCATTTTTATACGATTGTTCATTGTGTTTTCTCGTTTTGGCGCCAATACATTGTACAATATTTTGCGATATTAAAATGGAGTGGGGTGATAAAGAGAACCGAATCGCTGTGATTGCATTACACAAAGTAGGTATGGAGCCAAATGCAATTTTTAAAACTCTCCATACACTTGGTATTAGTCAAATGTTTATGTACCGGGCTATTAATAGGTACAATGAGACCTCCTCTGTTTGTGACAGAAAAAGACCTGACGTAGTGTTCGTACGAAAAAGGTGGTCAAAGCAGTAAGGGAAAGAATTCGAAGAAATCCTGTCCGCAAGCAAAAGATTTTATCTCGGGAGATGAAGATTGCACCTAGAACAATGTCGCGTATTTTAAAAGATGACTTAGGACGCAGCCTATAAGAGGCGCACTGGTAATTTATTAACTGATAATTTAAAAAAGAAAAGGTTCTTAAAATCTAAACAACTACTGAAGCGCTACGCAAAGGGAGGTCACAGAAAAATATTGTTTACCCTACGGATGAAAAAGTTTTTACAATTGAGCAACATTTTAACAAACAAAATGACCGTATTTATGCTCAAAGCTCTAAGGAAGCTTCCTAATTAGTTGACAGAGTGCAACGTGGGCATTATCCGACTTCAGTGATGGTTTGGTGGGGTGTTAGCTACGAAGGAGTGACTGAGCCATATTTTTGTGAAAAAGGAATCAAAACATCTTCACAAGTGTATCAAGATACCATTCTTGAAAAGGTAGTCAAGCCCCTTAAAAATACCATGTTCAATAACGAAGTATGGTCCTTCCAGCAAGACTCGGCACCGGGTCATAAAGCTCGGTCCACGCAATCTTGGTTGGAAGCGAACGTTTCGGACTTCATTAGAGCTGAAGACTGGCCGTCGTCTAGTCCCGATCTTAATCCACTGGATTATGATTTTTGGTCAGTCTTAGAGAGTATGGCTTGCTCTAAACGTCATAATAATTTAGAGTCCCTAAAACAATCCATACGATTGGCAGTGAAGAATTAGATTACTGACCTCCTCCTTAAGTTGCAGCATAATGGTATACAGCCTATAACCTTCCAAAACATACTAGCTACCGGAATCAGAATAGTAGTTTTAGAGATAAACGTGTTTGAACAAACAAACTCAATGTATTTAGAGATTTGTAGATGACATATTTAGATATTAGACCGGTGTCTGGAAGCAAGCGGCCTTGTAATCCGGAACATAACACAACAGGAAGATATTTGAGCATGCTGACATTTACTGAGACCATTATAAAGAACAGCTTGCTATTAATAAGCTTTTTTAGAGTCGGGTGATCCACTTGCTCGATCTCCCTCCTATTCCATAAATAGAAGGTAGTGTAAAATATACAGACATGTAACAGAGAGTTACGGAGTTTTGGTGGTATGGTTCCTCGTGACTTTTTCTGTTTCACGGTTTACTCTAAAAAAGCTTATTAGTAGCAAGCTGTTCTTTATAATGGTCTCAGTAAATGTCAGCATGCTCAAATATCTTCCTGTTGTGTTATGTTCCGGATTACAAGGCCGCTTGCTTCCAGACACCGGTCTAATATCTAAATATGTCATCTACAAATCTCTAAATACATTGAGTTTGTTTGTTCAAACACGTTTATCTCTAAAACTACTATTCTGATTCCGGTAGCTAGTATGTTTTGGAAGGTTATAGGCTGTATACCATTATGCTGCAACTTAAGGAGGAGGTCAGTAATCTAAAATGATGACTAAATAATATTGAATACGAAGCTCTCGGGTTGGATACTTCATGATATAGATACAGCAATCTATTAAATTTATCAAAGTACCTAATAAGATATTAAAATGTCAAGGTGTTTAGAATAGGCGACTGTTATAATACAAATACAAATGTTAGGAGTCTCAAAATGTGATAAATACAAATGTTAGGAGCCTCAAAAACCGACGCGCGTGCATGAAAAGAGTTATGAAAGTCAACGAAGCGAGTGAGGCGTGTAAGAATCGTGCCTTATGGCGCTCTGTTCTCTCTGCCTACCCCGCAAGGGATTTGGCGTGAAGTTATGTATGTATGTATGTAAATACAAATATCTATTGCACGCATTTGGTTAAAACTTGCTGTACAATTTCGATTCATTATTTCTAAAACGTTTGTCCTAAGTCAAGTATTGATAGTGGAATAACAGTTTATTTTGGCACACACTATCTACCTCTCATAAAAAAATGACGTGAAGTTATGATGTTATTGTTGTTTACGATACGGTACCCTAAAACGGACACACAGCAGTAATGCCGTTTATCGCCAATAAATTTACCTGTCAACATCAAGATTACAAAATAATTATGAACGCTTCGAACATGTTACAAGTTCAAATCGAAGTCAACGGTCATATAAAATTATTTTGTAGTTTTATTTTTTTTTATAGTCGAATACCGTTCCGTTTAACGGCTCTAATGTGTTCTGATGGCGAGTAAAAAAATCGATATTCTATATCGAGATTCTTTTTTTTAAAAGTGACTCCAAACGCGGTCGTTAACCTGTCAGCAAAGTTCGATATAGTTATATCTTATTATTATATTATAGTAAAATATAGACGACACGCCCTATGGAGTTGTAAATTGTTAATTAATTTTGTATTCAAAGTTTCTTCGGTATCTGTAATAGTTGAAAACTTTCCATCTCAAAGTCATCTCCATAATATGGAGTGGAAAAAATATTGCGTATATCCGCCTCGGTATCTAACATCTTCTTACGAGTTCTAATTCAAAAACACACTTTACGTTACTAAGCTGGCCAGGCTTTACAACTCAAAATAGTAGACAATATCTTATTTTATAATTATCCGGGATCTGCTCGCACTCCTTTTACGTAATTAATGGGCCCCCTATCACTATTACCACCAGCTTAATTTATTTTGATAATTGCAGCAATATATTTATTTTATACTAAAAGTTAACATCAAAAGTTTCGGTGATCCAGTTCTTCAGTGCTCTCCGCTTTTAAATCAAGAAGTCCTGGGATCTTCGAGTGAAGAAGTCGCTTTTAAGTTAAAAAGTCGTCGAGTGACCTTTGTTCCACAATAATATGTTGACCTCTAAAAGTTGGACCTCCAAAAAGATATAAAGCCTATTTTTTTGCTCTTCCTCAACTGACGCGAATTTTCAACGTGTACTAAAATTTATTATTTTACTACAACTGACAGTTTTTAATGGTGAAGTCAAATTCCCAAACTGACCAAATATTTGCTTTATGAATAAATATGAGTTCAAATCTCAAATGTGGGTATTTACCGAACTTACAAAATGTTTACGAAACTGTGACTGTAAAACAATTATTTGCTCTTGGTGTATAAAGAAAGACAATTGCTGGAACTGAAATCCATCCTTCAAATAAAAATATAAATAGTTTGCATTACATTTACTAAAAAGTCTCGGTGGCGCAGTGGTCGAGCACACGGCTTCTGATCCAGAGGTCCGGGTTCGCTTCCAGACACTGGCTCACACCAATGACTTTTCGAAATTGTTTTCGGAAGTTATGTGTGATAAATATCGATGACAGAAAAACTTTGTGCCCGGTATGGCAATAGGTTCGCCACCTATTCCATTTGGGACGTAAACATAACGGCGAGAAGAGGCTTAACAGCCGCTGCCTACGCCTTCGGGTAACAAAATGTATGTATGTATTTACTGATTTTATAGAACATACTATTCTTCTTCTTAATTATTTTAAATAAGTTCTAAATTAGGCAACGCAGATGAGAAACTTTTGGAACACCAAAATCAGCAGATTTCCGATAGGCGGCGGTAGTTGCTTTCCATAAGGAAACCCGCGTGCTCGTTTGCCCCCTGTTGTCATAAAAAACACACAATCTTTCATCGTAATTTCATTTAAATTTACACACATACATACATAACTTCACGCCTTTTTTACCCGAAGGTGTAAGCATTGGCTGTTAAGCCTCGACTCGCCGTTATGTTTACGTCCCAAATGGAATAGGCCGCGAACCTATTGCCATACCGGGCACAAAGTTATTAGTCATCGATGTTTACCACACTATCACACATAACTTTCTAAATTAATTAATTACGAAACGTCATTGGCGTGTGCCGGGATTCGAACTGAGACTATTTAAGTATTTTATTTAAATTTCTGTTCTCAACATTGGGCATGAATCAAGTCTAACGGAGATTTAATAAAAGAAAAATCAACTGCAATCTTGTCATCATCTCATTACTTTACCGTCGTCTAAAACATACAATTTAGGCGAGAAAGTGATTATCGTAGACACAGCAAACAGTCGTAGTGTAAATAGAAACGTTTATTTACTAAACTAGCTGACCCGACGAACTTTGTTTCGCTTCAAAAGCAAGAAATGAGCAAATAAAAAATATTTTTTTATCAATAACCGGGTCATCAGCCGGCGATCTTTGTCCGGCATTAAAAGTATTTTTTACAGCGTTTACAATTCAAGTGCTAAATTACACATACAAACCACTTCCTTGACGCCCTCTATCTATTACAGAAAACCCCATCAAAATCCCTTGCGTAGTTTTAAAGCTCTAAGCATATAAGGGTACAGACAGCGGAAAGTGAATTTGTTTTATCCTATGTAATGATAAACGTAGAAAAGTCAAATTTTATAGGTATTATTATATTGTCCGGAATCAAACAAAAGCTAGGGTTAGTTTGTATTGTCTATCCTACAAAGGACTTGGCGTGAATTGATGTATATTATTATGTATATTAAACAAAAAAATGTTATTGTTATTTAAAGATTTTAAGATCAAAATTCGCCAAATAGGTAGAGTTGTTTTTGCATTTTGCACTAACAACATACATTTTTTTTCATACGTATATACCAGTTCCTTACTAATTGTTTATATAAATACTTTGACATTTAAGCAGAATAATTTGAGATAATAACATCACTTAATATTTTTTTTAAATCTCAAAGGTATTGTGGTAAATTATGTAGATCTTTAGAAGTCTGTCTGTAAATCCATTTTTTTATATAGCTTTTATTATGTGACTCGCTGATCTACCTATATATTTATTCTATACATAAGTATAATTGTAGCCACATTTATGCATTGATGATAATAATTTATTTGGTTGAAGAAAGTGAAAGTAAGTAACTAAAGAAATATGTGGTTTAAAAAAATGTATTTATAACGAGACTACATAGGGTTACGTAAAAAAATTGTTATTGATTAGAAAATAGTTGGGAAAATTAAAATTATATCCAAAAACTAAAATAATTTAATTATGAGCCACTGTTTAGTCGTTCTAAAGTCATTTTTTACTTCTTGTTTTTCATAATTTGCATTTACAACTAAAATCAATTCACGGATAATATATACTTATATTTATATTTGGTATATTTATAAATATATATGTTTAGGTCTACTCATAATCTCCAATTCCACGAATTCAATACACAGATCGCAAATGACTCGTCAAAATAACAAAACAGGGCAACTAAACTACAAATACTACGGCTAGTGTTCATACACTTTAAGAAAAATTTTTTTTCTATGCCATATTCCTAGTTACTATAACATTGACAACTTTAACACCCTAAGGCTTAGGGAGAGTTGGATTTGTTGAATTTAAGAAAACAGTTTAGCAAGGCGATTGCATACGGCATGAGGCCCAAATAGCTGAATGATCGATGATTTTTATCGTAAAATTAACTTAACATAGCATTTAAAAAACAGTGGTCGACCGGCGAAATACCACGACCTCTCAGAAGATCGACGTAAAGTGGATCATGCCGCGTTTCGTTCGGTGAGAGAGGTACGCGGAGGCCAACCCCCCTTCCCCATCTTTTCCTTTCCCTTAAAGGTCGGCAACGCAACGGTAACACTATATGTGTTGCTGGTGTCCATGGGCAGCGCGGGTTACTTACTCGTTTGCCCTCCTATCCCATAAAAAAAAATTTATTAAAAAAAATTCAAATTCTAACCACTCAATATAAATCACTATTACTCGGCTATTTGTAAGAATCGTAAGTACATTATAAATATCAGCTGGTATAACAATATTTAGGCCACAGTTTTAAAGTGCAAGGTCAAGTTGACTGACGCTACTGCGTCACAAAAAGAGTGATTGTATTTACGGTACCTGCCCTGCCTACCTCAAAAACTTGATAAGACACACTTTCAATATTATAAGACGTACATTTTGTAGTATAAGGCAGCAAACGGGTCAATGATAATCAACTAGCTAGGATTAGGGAGGGGTTTGGCTTCCAGATATTTCTCCTACCGAATGAAACGTGTCATGAATTACTTTACGTGGATAATCTGTGAGGTGGTAATTCAGTTTACAGGAGGGCTTATTCATGCAGCGAACCGTGTTGCTATACCACTGTTTTAAACACATTTACGCAAAAGAAATCTAGACTTTCTGTTTTCACACGTTTCCCTAGCTGATATGTACTAATAAACAAAACTAACATGTTGATTGTATTTTTAACCGAGATTGTATTAATGGAGTCGGTGCAAGCCCAGGTAACGTACTCTATTGTGTTGCACCGACTTCAATAATGAGTGACAATAGTAAATATTATAACAGTTAAATATTACTTTATAAAAGTACTAGCTGACCCGGCGAACTTTGTTCGGCATAAAAAGTAAAAAATTAGTAGATTCTGGATATCATAAAGTTCAATTTGTGCTATTTATCGGCTTTAACTGCTGTCCCGCTATGTTAATACTGCAAAATCTTCGAAAATATTTGTTTAAATTGCATGCTGTAAAGGGCCAGGATCATCTATATTAAATGCACAATCTATTTAAGATACTTAATTGCGTGAAAATTAATACTGTAATGTTCAAAATCGCTTCGTATATAGGCCATTATTTCTCGTAAAAAGTAAAATAATAAAAATGGTCATTGTGGGTTATCCCTAAGAGATAGACATATGCGCTCGCGGACTTTTTTGTAGATCTTTTAAAGGTGTATAATAATGTAGTACATTGTTTTGATTTATCACTTAGGGTTCAGGCAGCGTTTGCGATTAAAGTTCTAAATCTTGAAAATTATCACTTTATTTTACTACACTATACATGAATTGTAGATCAAAACCACCCCGTTGATACCCTCTAACTATTAAAAAAACCGCATTAAAATCCGTTACGTAGTTTTAAAGATATGCGCATATAAGGGGACAGACAGCGGAAAGTGACTTTGTTTTATACTATGTAATGATTACGTTTTGTATATTGTATTAAGTATACAAATTAGTAAGTTTAGTTATTTATCGTTTTTTTAGTTATGAAGGTACTGTTTTCATTTACTCAAAGATTTTATGGTTTACGTTTAAAGTACGTTAGAAGTCGGTTTAACTTTATTTTTAAAGTAATTTTTCATATTTAACTTCGAAATAGTGTTCGTTTCTAAAACAGCCTGTATATTATTTTATCGTTTTTTCAAGCGAGTGAGGCATATGAGAATTGTGCTTTATAGCGCTTTGTTCTTTCTGCCTACCCCGCAAGGGATTTTACGAAGGGAAGTTACGTATGTTACTTCAAAACTTTCAACTAAATGAATTGATTATTCCTTTTTTATTGAATTGGTCTCATTTTAATTAGATCCAGTTTCGACAATGCAGAATCATTATATAAAAAAATAGATGTCTGATTTATAAAGGAATTATATATCTACAGCGTTGTCCGTACAGGACTAATGAACCAATTTCCTGTTCCAATAAATAAAACCTGTTAATAGCATTTTACAATACAACTAACAAACCTGTCGAACTTTGCTTCAGAATGAATATTATTCTCAGCTATTTGGGGAATTTTAATATTACTTAGGTTACTAGGTCTCGGTGCTCCAGTGGGCGGCTTCCTTGCTTCTGATTTAGAAATCGTGGGATCAATTCCTGACTCACACCAATGATCTAAGTAACATTACTGCTCCACTCTCTTTAAATAATAGTAAATATCCCTGATAAACAGACTTTCTAATCCACAAAAATGTTTGATATCAGTAGTTCTTGTGTTTACTGCTTTCAAATAAACAAACGCACAAACATTGCTGCTTTATAACATTGCTTCTTCTTTACTTTAATAAAATATAATCTACAAGAGCACGTTTTTAAAAGTCTAGTAATTTATTATAAGACTAAAAACTCTTGTTCATTATTTTATTGATAAAATAACATAATTGCTCCTATATACAGTTTATTACCAGCTAAATGCCGCGGTCTATTAACAAATTTTATGTATAGGTTTTTTCATTATAAGGAGACGACAAATAGCAGACTAATTAATAATAAACCAACTAATTAAGGATTTTATCGCGTTCATAAAACTTATTTATCTCAACGTTTCGGATGCTCTCTAGCTTCTATTTTAACTAGTACCTAATCAAAAATGGAATTAAATAAACATCTTAAATAAAATACATAAGTATTCGTTTATTGCTACGAATTTTGTTAGCAAAAACTTAAAAAATAAATAAACTAACTCGCTTTTGATAAGATATTGTTTTATGAAAGTCCTCGCTGAGGACAAAGGTCTTAAAAATGTAAAAAAGCCATCAATCTACACAGCTATTAAGCTACAACGTAAGTATACATACATAGAAGTAATAACAACTCAACCATAGAGATATCTCTATGGTTATTTTTGATTATATTTTATCTCGCTCAAACCAGAGAACTAGATCAGTTCAACCTGGTTGTTAGCCTGGTCTAAAAAAACCGCAACCAAATAGAGCTACACTAAAATAATACTTCTCAGTGTAAAATTTGAACATTTTGTTTGGTTTGATTGACCGTTCACATAACAACATAACATAACTTCACGCCTTGTAAGGTGTAAGCTGGTAATCTGGTAAGCCTCGTCTCGTCGTTATGTTTACGTCCCAAATGGAATAGATGGTCAACCTATTTCCATACCCAGCACAATGTTTTCAGTCATTGATATTTATCACATATAACTTTCGAAAAGTCATTGATAATATCGTAAATTATATCCAATTGTATTAACTACGAAACTACATTATATATTAGAAAAAACTAAAAAACAGGACAGTTTCACCTAAGCAAGAAAAATTTATAATTTCAATGCGCCATATTGGAAAAAGTTTGCATATGGATCAAAACATACCTACTGGACCGGCACTTATACGAGAAGACAATCTAAAAAATATAACATAACTTCACGCCTGTTCTACCCGAAGGTGTAGGCATCGGCTGTTAAGCCTCGCCTCGATGTTATGTTGAGTCCCAAATTAAATGGGTGGCGAACCTATTGCCATACCGGACACAAAGTTTTCAGTCAACGATATTTATCACACATAACTTCTGAAAATAATTTCGAAAAGTCATTTGCCAGGTATCAATTAATTTAATGATAATATTTTTAATTAAATAATATCATTATAATGATATATTGTTTGTTTAAATGTCATTTCGTCAACAGCTCTGTCAACAAAACAATAACAAAACGACACTCGTTTTAATCTTTTAGCAATAAAAATAGAACTTTCACATTTCACATTAACTTGTTACTCTGGAAACTCGAATTCATTACGTTTGATATTATCAAAACTTCGCGTATGACCAGGGATTTAATCAGCAAGTTGCAACTAGTTAACATCGTTTCCACACGTTTGTGTGTTTACATTATGCAAACTAGCTTTACATAAATCTGTCAGTTATTAATTGTAAATTTGTTCTTGTTTGCTATTTACATTCTAGCTATTGTACGCTACCTACTCTGTGCGTATACATTTTTGTTATCTATGATGTTTAAGTTAAATGGTTGAATAGATTTTGGAAAAAATGTCTAAAACAGCTCATCATATCTCAGGAAGTAACACTAACAGATTAATAACACAACGAAAAATATTTGGATTTTGATTTCAATTAAATTTGATGTATTTGTTTTAGCCATGGAGTTGTCAATTTATTTATTTTTTAGCATTTAGCATAGCATTTAGCGTTAATACATAGTTTCAGATAGTAGTTATTTAGTTAAGAGTTATTAATAGCGAGTACTATTTCTATATACCAACAAATTTTATACTTAATGTGTTTGTTTTATAAGGCAGCCAAGGCGTATATTTTTTATTTGAAAATTGGTACAAGATATTTGCAAACACACATTGCAAAATATGAGGAAAAACTATTCATTGTTTTTTTTATTTAAATCTCGTAGATCACTAGATAGTATAAAACAAACTCGGTTTTACTGTCCCTACTTCCCTAAGTATGCTTAAATCTATAAAACTTTAAAAAATTTAATGCGGTTTTTTTTAATAGGGTGGGAACTGGGTACACGCCGGGTTTATATGTATAATTCATGTATAGTGTTTATTACTTTTGATGCGGAACAAAGCTCGCCGGGTCAACTGGTAAATTCTAAAACAAAGATGATATCTTCTACAATCGAGATCTCTACTCGTAGTAAATCTATTCGTAACGCTAAGCAAAAACCTGGCGACAAAGCGGCGAGCTTCGAACTCGCCAGTAGAGCGCGCGAGTGACAGCACGTTCTTAATTTGAAAATTTAAAATACCGCCACAAATCTTGACAATTCTCTTTGGATAAACGTGATATATATTCTTTTTATTTTTTTTTTCATTTCAACAAGATGAAGCCGCAAAATGCATTTGGAATTTTAGTGAGTAAATCTTTTTATTTTATTTGTATTATTTATTATATATCTTCTTTTTAGGTTTTCCATTTACACCCAAATATAACTATAACAGCGTAAATAGAATATTTAAAAAATGAAAAATAGAATTGAACTGTACGATAATTTCTTTAAAAATAAACTCCTAATAAAAGATCAATTCATATGTAATTTATATATAATAATGTTATTTTATTTAATCAGTACATTTAGGTAGGACAAGAATCGCATTTATTCCTGATAGGTATATTCTTTTTAGAAAAACTTGCATAATTAATTAATTTTAATTTATCTTAATTAATTTATATATTTAATTTAGTTTTATGATTTTATAAAAATTATGCAAGTTGCGATTTTGCATTCATGAATCTTTGGATTTTTTTATGTCTGTTTTTTATTTTTGGTATCACTTTTAAATAAACTCAAAGTTCGAGCAGTGCACTTCTCATGCAGAAGTTCCGCTTGACATTGTTATCCTCATTTGGTTGGCATTTTTGGGCATATTGCTGTATTCCTTTTTTTGGACTCTGAAAACATTAAAATTTGATAAATTTTGACTTTGATAAATTTGAAAAATTTAATTTCCATCTCTCAAAAATTGGTTATTCAAAATATATATCTTAATATATCTTTAATATTATTATATTATTATCATTTCACTAATATTGTCTTTTAAAAAAGCTATTTTTACCAACTGTAAATGCCACGCAAAATACCTACTCAATTCTTCGCAGAAGTATTATATGTTTAATTTTTATTGAGAATGCATAAAGTAGATAGTAATGTAGATTTTTTATTATCAAATAATAATAGATCTTGTAAAACATGTTGTCGCCTGCTGACAATGAACGAAACAGGTTATCGATGTCATGAAATACAAAAGAATTGCTGTCTTATAAGAGAGAGGCTTAATTTAGTCAATTTCCGGGATAATCTTAGACATATTTATAAGAGGTTCTATAAGAGGAGTTCTATAAAAATCTCAAAAATATTTTCAAATTCCAAGGTTAACGGTAATTAGGTCTAGACAAGCTGAATGGATTATTCATTGATGGATTGTTCAAAGTAAGATGGCGAAATTCGGTTCCAGATCGGCATCCGGATAAATTAATAAATCAGTGACTAGTAGAAAATAAAAAAAACTGCATGAACTCTAACTGTCATTGTTTTTTTTATTTAAACATTCAGCAATGCGTATCCAAGTTTAAAAAGAGAAGAGCTTTTTTTTAGTTAAAATTTTTTAAACTTAGAACAGTGCCAACAGTAAATTCGCATTAATTAATTTTAAATTAAATGTTTAATTTGCTACATATTAGCATTTATAAATGTTTAGAATTCTGTAAAAGAAATTACTAAAATAGAACCGTTATAGTTCCGTTATATCTGTCAGTATATTGTATTATCCATACAGATTGACAACGTTTGGCATTATAGGTAAATAGTCTGTATGTATAGGCAGGTTAGTTTTTTTTTAATGTAAGACCAACGTATTATTATGTATTATTATTGTCACTTCTATTATAAACAAAACTTTTATTTTTATACGAATCTCTACACATATATGGACTAACTCTTGATTTTTTTTATCATAAAAGTTTGCTGGCTATTGTTAACCAAGTTCGTTAAACTTTTTCGACTCAAAATTTATTCTCTTTGTAAAAACAATGTATTATTTGCCTTGCGTAAACAGCCTTTTCTCAAATTTGTCTAATTATAGTTAGCACGTTTATCGCACATACGAGTATGTTTGCAATCTGATGGCAATCAAATCAAACCTGCTGCGACCTTTGTGCAAAAGCAGTAATTTCACAGCGATTTATGTACCTATTTCTGTAGTGGATAACTTTACTACTTGTGTAGAGGTCGTTTGATTCTCAGCTCGGGTAAAAATTTATGTGGATAAAATATACGCTTCTGATTGCAACGACGCCGCGACAATTTGACAAGTCGACTTTTCCAAAATCTTTTTGACAGGTTTTTAACATAAACATTGTCATCACATTTCACACAAACTTCACGCGTTTTTCTACCCGAAGGTGTAGGCAGCGGCTATTAAGCCTCGCCGTTATGTTTACATCCCAAATGAAATAGGTGGCGAATCTATTCCTTTCCTTTCAGCTTTGCTTAGTTTTCAGTCATCGATATATATACATAACATACACATAACTTTCGAAAATAATTTCGAAAAGTCATTGGTGTGAGCCAGGATTTGAAACCGCGACCTCTTGATTTTGAAGCGGGGTGCTCGACCGCTGGACCACCGAGACAGATTTTTATTTGTTAAATATTTATAGTTTTCTGTCTTTCGCTAGATATTATAATAATAATAATATCTTGGACACAATACACACAGCGCCCTCTAGTTCCAAGCTAAGCATCTAAATGCTTGTGTTATGGATACTAGATAAAGGATATTAATACATATATACTTTTCTTTCGTCAATACATACTTATAATACATAGAAAAACACCCAGACACCACACAAATATTCATGTTTGTCACAAATATTTGTGCTCGGGTGGGAATCGAACCCCCGACCTCATTGCTGCTGCCGGTAGTTTTTACCAATGCGCCACGAGGCCGGTCAATATTATATTAGGTAGGTACATCCATTTATCCTATTAAGCATAACTGCCGCTGCCTGCACTCTCGAATATTAAGACCGTGAGATTTAAAAGAAAAACATTCTGATACGGTATCTTTAAAACCACACATTGTAAGTGTGCTCTCTGCTTTTTTACGTGTTTTAATACCGCATGCATAGTTACCTAGAATTCGCCAAAATAAATATTTCGGTCCCTTTAAATAGAAATGAGAAATTCTTCTATTTTATTACATTACAATAAGCATAATTAAATTCGATATTTGTGATCGTTAGATTGTTTATTTGAATGTAGCAAAGTAGCATGTAATTTTGAAATGTGCCAAAGTTATTTTTCTTTAGTTTTCTTTCGAATAATTATTAACATGTTTTTTTGCTTTTCGTAAATAAGGATGTTAAAGTAGTGCTCTTCGTCGTCCTACTTTTATCACGAGTGTCATAAAAAACTTAGTCTGATGCTAATCATCTTCGGGATAATGTTGATTGTATTAAATCAAACTAGTTCAGTCTCTTTATTAAACAGATTGAATTCAAAGCTTGTCAATAAGCTTTGCTAGTATTCCATTTCCATTATTCCACCGTCCACAATTTAGAGGCTAAAGATGTTAAGATAAGTGTCAAGCTTCTCTGAGATCACGTAGCCCTCTTTATATGTCACGGTAGCTTTCCACTAAGAAATAACGTGTTTTGTAAATGGACGCCACTTTTACTTCCTTCCCGATTTTCTTAAGGCCTAACAGTTGACAACACTTTTCTTAACTAACACAAACAAATCAAAATAAAAAAAACAAGTTATTCTATAAATTGAAGAATCTTCAATCACAACTTTGTCAAGAGTCATCTTATTTTGTACTAAATGTTAATATGAATATTGCAAGAAATAATGTTTTTTTTGCTGGAAACTTTTGTTCGATAACCTCTAGGAAAGATAAATATATCTAAAAATTTAATACGAAAATATAAACTACCGCTAGACTCTATAATAGAATACCTAAAAAATAAAATAAAATATTTTTAAACAGTAATATAAAATCTACAAACTTTGTGTCATAATAATATTATCTAAAATAACGACCAATAGAAACACATTTTAAATTAGCTTAAAGATAAAACTGCTTTTCATAATTAAATATTACGGTAAATAGTTAATTAATTGACTAATCTTTTTATGCAAGTTGCAAAAATTAAAGGTGTAATAATAACTTCACACACATATTTATATCTACTCATTAATTCTTCGTTTTAAAACATTGACTTTTTAAAACACGCCAAAAATATATTTTAATTGTACATTTGTATTCACATCTCACAGCGCCATCTGTGTGATTAAATAATTAATATTCTGCATTTAAGACATCGTATATCACCGAAACTTTGGTATCTACTAAATTATAAGATAGCATGCAATGCACGTTTGTTATTTTGGCAATCCCCGTGGCTCAGTCGATGCCAAATACAACCTTTTATGCAGAGGTTATTGGTTCGACAACCCACACAAATATATGTGTTACTATTTATAGACATTTTAACTGCGTGATATCTTTCTAAATTCTTTTTTACGACCATATTGCATACGTCCTCAAGCTTACATCAATTTTATCCATTAAAAGTATCACTTTCTTAGGACAATAACAGTCAGAATCATCTTGTTGAACATGAGTTAACATGAGGTAATGTTAAAAATATATTAATTTTACTTTATATACATTTAGTTATCAGAGAAAGTTGTAAATACTTGTGTCAATACCAAAGACATACATCAGAAACGGTCATTTTCATTGTGTCAAGTGTGTATTGTGCGAATAAGCGAAGGTGGTGTAACGGCACCTCTGCCAAACCTCACAAGCGCATGAACGTAATAGAAAGATATCTCTATCACGACCCATAAAGGCTTCTATTTGCATTCTCCGTATGTAGGTACATTATTTGTGAATGTAACGGAACTTGTACAATCATTTTTGATTGCGAGACTTTTATCTCAAGTGTTGTTTTGTATCCGACTTCTCCAACAAGAGAGTCCGTAGATCTATGCTATTGAATGTATGTATGTATGTATGTATAACTCTCCGCCTCGTTCTTCAAGCCAATACGGTTAGAAAAAGTGTAGCGAAAGTTATGTACCGAAATTGCCAGGGAAAGAGTTATTTTCTTAGTCTGGAAGTTATATTATTTAATAGTTATGACTATATTTGTAACAATTGGAACCAGCTTATTACTGTTCAGCTGCTAGCCAATAGGACTTAGCTGCATGTTTATTTATTCTAAGCCTTCGCTCTTCAAGTAATGAGAAATATATTGTTCCAAATAAAATTATTACTTTTTTATGGGATAGGAGGGCAAACGAGCAAGCGGTTCACGTGATGGTAAGCAACCTGCGCCGCCCATGGATACCAGCAACACATTTAGTGTTACCGTTGCGTTGCCGACCTTTAAAGGCGTACGATAGGAAAGGATGGGGAAGGGAGCTGGGCCTCCGGGTACCTCTCTCACCGAACGAAACGCGGCATGAGCCACTTTACGTCGATCTTCTGAAAGGTAGTGGTATTTCACCGGTCGAGCCGGCCCATTCATGCAGCTAACTGCTTGGCTATACCACGGTAACTTTCAGAAGTTAGCGTGTTCAAATAAACACAGGCTACAATATTAGTATAGATAAATTGAACTGAAATAAAATGGGATTGAGTAAATTTGAAACGTTTAGTAATTTGTTTGCGTGTTTAAATAACCATAATATTCTTGCTAGACAATGTGTAATGAAATTTATTAATAATTAATATACCTGTATTTATAGTAAGAAAGTATTACAATATAAAATGTAGCGTTGCGCTGTCTTTCGAGAGCCGTACCTAATCTATATGCAACCATTCTCTAACAAAAACCAAACAATTTTTGTGCTGATTAATATAATGGACTAAACCAAAAAATACAATTACAAATTTGCAAATTGCTGTTGCAAATTGGTTTCTGTTAAACCTACTCGATGGTTTTTCTCCAGGATCTCTAATGCTATTTGCATTGGAGATACTGGAGAAAAACTATCGAGTACATTTTTATTATAAGTATGTTTGATCTCTTTGTCTATGATGAGTTTGATCTTCATTGTTTTTAAACTACAATGTGGTTATTTAGTTTACAACACTTAATAGTATACTACTCAATAAGCCTCTACTGCAAAACTTGGTTAGAAATAAAACTTCAGAAAAGAAAACAAAAGTAATCGCCGGTGAAGGTATGCATTAACGATTTAAAAAAAAGCAATCAACTATGCTACAAAATATTAAAACTAACGATTTCAAGACAAAACAAATTAACCTACATTTTGAAGTCGTTCAAAAGAATAAACAATTTCCATGTGCTTCAATGCAGACCTATCATTCAATTCCATTTTTTTTTTCTTTAATAAGTGTAATGATGATTAGTAACTATAGAACCGCGTAATTTAAAAAGATTTCAAAGCCATTACGACAATAATTATCTGCGCTCCAAGTAAATGGATACATTAAAAATAAATATTTTCTGTTCTTATTTTATAATTGTATATAGAAAGTATTGTATGATCAATTTCATTTTTATACTGGGATTTTTTTGGTTGATCGCATTAACTTTAGTCAACTATTGTCAAGATCTTTGGCGATGATCAAAGTTACCTTTATTTTTTCAACCATTGAATATAAATAATTGCGTTTAAAAATTGTAAAAAAAGTTGAACTTAATAATGAATAATTTCATTTCTATTTTTACAGATGCTCCTTTTAATCACTCTTCTGGAAGTTTCCACATATCCATCAAACTCCGAGTAAGTTTCTCATAAAAGAAATATTTGTGTAAATAGATAATAAATGCATCGAGGGCTCATCTAATAATTCTAACTTTCTTATTATAAGTTAAGGATGTTATTGGTACTTTATAAATAACAATAAAAATAAATCAACTAAATTTGTAATTATGAATTTATTTAAATTTATTTTTAAACTAAAATTAATTTTACGTTGGTGTTTTATATAAGTGTTGTGTTAAATGTTTGCACAAACTAATCATTTATTGATGACCACTTAATTTGAAACTGATGGCATTGACGTTATTTGTGTAAAAGTGAAAAATGAAATCTATTTACGTATATTTTTATTAATTACCATACCTACGCAAATACCGTGATAATTCATTTATAAATTTACGTTTTGATAAATGAAAAAATAAATAAATTAGTGATTTAGATTCGTTATGATTTATTATAGTAACCCCTCGGTTAACTTATTGATTTAACTTCTATTAAATTAGTAACATTACTACATTCTTAAATTATTTCTTTATTTTGTTAATGCTGTCATTTTCTACCTTATCCTTGCATTTTATTTACAAGTGTTGGAATTTTTCGCAAAAATAGTGGTAACATCGCCGTGTGTTTAAATCTATTAATAAAATTTCCTCGGCATTGCACATTAGAAAAAAAGCACAACTAACAAAGTAGTAGTTCTCACCAAGTATATTTAGAAAGCTGTGAAACTCAACATGGGCTGGCCAGTGCTTCAGGTATGGTTCACTCCAAAATTACATATACAAGCTTCCACGCTTCTTTGTCTTATTAAAATAGATATGCTTCTGGATATTGGAAATATAATTACAACCAATTACAATAGTATAAATATTTTCTTTAAATATTTCAGATCAATAACGTCTACTGAAGAACCAGCTGTTGAAAAAAATAATGAAAGATCTTTGACCTACGATGAAACAAATATAGACACTGACGATACCGCAATAGACATTATTAAAAAGATATCGGCCATTAATGAAGCTCTCAAAAAGCCGAGTAGAAGATATCAAATTCCATGGAATCACACTCCATCACAAATAAACACAGGAAACGCCCTTGATAAAGATATTTTAGAAAAACTTCAACAAGTGATCGCATCGGGAAAACTGCATTCATATTCTAACAACATAAGGCAAGACAATGAAAATAATAAAATTAACGGAAATCGGGAGATTATGGGATATTCCAGACGTATTTCACCTGTTGCTGTTAGTAATTCAATAGCCCCTATGTCAATGCCTTATGTAATGAATATGCCCGTATTGGTGATGCCAAATGCAAACAATGCCTTAGGCTATATGAGTAATATAGATGCAACATCACAATATCAAACAAAAGAAAGTCCATCATTTTCATTTCAACCCTTTCTCCAATATTTACCACAAATTCAGACACCATTCGCGTCAGTCTTCCCAATTCTGTTTAGAGATCCCATTGTAAGTGCAGTCACTGGTGCAAGTTTTATTGAATATGGCCAAAGTGCTGATGTTTGCAAGAGACAGCAAAAGTCAGAAAAATATGATAACGAATCAATTGAGAATGAGGAACAAGAAAATATAGAAAATTTACTGGGAAAATCCAGAGAAAAAAGGGCGGTAAAAAAACGTACCGTAAGTCACGATACAAAACTACAAGAAATTGAAAA
Source organism: Euproctis similis (assembly GCA_905147225.2). Taxonomy (NCBI): domain Eukaryota; kingdom Metazoa; phylum Arthropoda; class Insecta; order Lepidoptera; family Erebidae; genus Euproctis; species Euproctis similis. Next base: position 1,448,384 of record LR990118.1, on the reverse strand, counting down.
GATCAAGAAATTCTTCTCCTTGACATCGACTACAGCAAAACCAGTTAAACAGACGTCGAATAAACTTAAGACAACTGATGAAGTTACAGACGATTTGCGCTTTAACTTTTTATTTGGGCATAAAGAACCTATCCCACACCCTTTAAATGGACCTGGATTCATTATAAATAGACTGAAGGTCAGAAAAGGCGGTGTCGCTATCGCTGGACCGGGAGGAGTTGCTACTGCAGGCAGAGGTGGGACTGCAATAGTAGGACCTGGAGGACTGGCTTACACACAACCAGGTGGCGTTGCTGTCGCCGGGCCAGCTGCTCGGATTATAGCATTATCTTCAGATGCTGACTTGACTTCAGTGGCGAATCGACTCCATCAACAAAGCTCAGTAGATGGTTCTGTATCTCGATTATTAGAAGCTATACCTGAAGGAAAACATGTTGCAACTGGTCCTATTGTTTATGTCCATCCTAATAATCGATAACCTTTTTTAATTCAAGTTTTTGTTGAGTTGTTTAACTTAATTTATCTTTCTTACTTCTTAGATTCTACGGAGTCCGACAGTGGAATCGAGATGGAAAGAGGGATAAACACAAATACACGCCACAACAAGACACATACAAATATAATGGTGTAGATTTTCAAGAGATACCTCTAGAAATAGATGGAAAAACATTCACGGTGTTCGTTAAACCTGTAGCCCATGCTAAAAGTTCCAAAGGAATGGCTATAGCAAATCCCGTATCCCAAGTACTTATAGCTAACCATGGCATAGGGACAATTGTTCATGCACCAGTCGCCACTGCCGTAGTTGGTCCTGGTGGCATCGCTCATGCCCAATCTGATCTCTATATTTATGAATACGTCACGAAGTAAGACTAATTATATTGTTTTTAATTGTTATCATGTCACAAGAAAATCAATTTTGATTGTGTACTTAAAATTGATTTTTGATTTGTGTTGGTAAAAGGTACCAGTCCTATGTATATATTTGCCAAAATAAAATAAATGTGTATAATAATATAACAGTTAAATGTAGTTTTATTTTATACACATTGCCTTCTCTCAATTATTGAAATATACAAGGATGAACTTTAAGAATACTGTGATTACCTTTCGTGAGGTACCTATATAAACGTAATAAGTACAATATAAGTATCACCAGTACTGATAAATTAGTGTCATTGAAAATATGTATTAAAGTATGTATATCGTGCTATATTTATAGAGCATCGGTCCACTACTTACCATTTTACGGGGGCGCCAGAGGTCAATATCTTGAAATAAAAAAAGACAATTCGGGTAAGGTTACTGGTGAAAAAATTGTCTCTGAAGAAAATATCAGCAGTGAGAACGTAGTCAAAGACAAAGATGAAAATCTATTGGCAAAAGTAATGGCGGCAAATTTGCAGAATTTAAAAACGCTATCGACGAATCTTTTGAAACTTACTAATCTTGGAAGGAAGACAGGTAGTTTAGGAAACACCGAAAAGGCAAGATACAAGACACAGCTGGCATCTATTGGTGAAGCTGCTTCAAATATAATTAAATTAATCGAAGAAATTGACGATGTTGATGTTCTTTTTAAGAAGAATGTGGCTGTAAGATCTAGCGAAAATGAGGATACTGATTATGTGAGTATGAAATTCTTTATTCTATATATTTAACTAGTCAATAAGAATATCATATCTATACACGTAATTCTATTTATTAAAATGGTGGTGTAAAACTATGAAATTATCATTAAATAAAGCTAAGTTCTGCTCCAAGATCAATAAACTTCTGAAAGACAGGAAGCCACACAAAATATACAATAAGTTAAATAACAAATCATGTACAGGTAACCGTATTTTGTATATTTTAGTTAAATTAGATTGCATCAGCAAATACTTTATGTAACTATCTATATCCAGGTTGGTGAAGAAGGCGTTGGCATCGACGCATCAAGTAGCGAAGAACTGCCCGACGGAATAAGCGCAGGATTGATTGCCGACGCAAAACCTGTTGGTTAGTATACTTATATTAATAATTAAATGGAATTCTTATGCTTACGTAGCGCCAACTATCTATCGACTGGTTCAAACTTTTAAACTCGAGTCAACAATTGCGTTGTATGTGACTATTGTGTCACTTTATTCCCAATATCAACAAAAATAACTGTGAGAGCAATTTGACATACAAGCTGTAATCCTCGGACTTAGTGGAAGACCTGGGACTCAGGTATAAAATAATTGAAATCAAATTAATAAAGAGCAATTTTAGACATTTTATTAAGTTGAATTTAAGAATATTTTCAAACTATGTAGTTTCAAGTGCCTCAATATACTAATACTTACAGGCATAGCCGTGGTCGGTGAAAGTGGCATAGCAGCTTCAAAACCCATGGCGACTGCAGTGGCTTCCTCTGGCATTGCTATTGCCAGACCAATTGCGACTGCAATCGCAGGCTTTGACCCTGGTGCTCTAGGCCTCAACTTTGAAACCTACAAGAAATATACTAGTATAAAAGACTAATGCTTTCTATTTTTTTATAATCCATTAAAAAAATTAATAGCATTATCTTGATCTTTATACCTATCTATAGAGAGAAAAGGTTTTTTTTTAATCTGCAATTTATAATTACTTAGATAATATAGTAAATTATTAATAAAGATGATAAATTTAAATTTATCTGGAGAATGCATGTGAAAATAGAATAATCTAAAAAGGCGTGTGATAGTGTGTGATATCAAATGTCTTGTGAAGACAATAATATATTTATTAAAATCTATTAATAACAATAAACACTGCAAATTTATTTGTCTTTTATTTAAAGTTACCTCTTTCGCTTCGACTTACCCATATGAAATGGGTGTCACTCATTTCATACTGGTTACTCTGGTCTACCACTGAGAAAATGAAATATTTTTATCAACCCCTTTTATCTACTAAGTAAAAGTAAGAAAGGTTATGCTCCGATCGTTCGAATGGACGATGCAAGATGTTAATCTAGCAGATATACAATGCCAAGACCACGACACACCTGACATGTCCAAATAGCGCGTGTATTTATGAAAAAAGGTATGAGAGTCAAAGAAGCGAATGAGGCGGGTAATAATCGTGCCTTCTGGCACTTTGTCCTCTCTGCCTACCCTGTAAGGGATTTGGCGTGATGTTATGTATATATTGTCTATTAAGTTAATAATTGTACTAAAACTATAAATCTCCAAGATATTGCTAGTAATTAGAAGAACAGGAGAAATGTTATTTATATTATACTAGTTAACCCAGCGATCTTTGTTCCGCAACAGTAGTAATAAATAAGTAAATTTTGGATTTATCACTTTTTCTTTACTACAATAAACATGAATTGTAGATGAAAACCACCTCGTAGATATTATTTTATTATTTTAAGGAAACTTATCCAGATTCGTTGCGTAGTTCCAAAGATATAAGCATTTAAGGGGACAGACAGCGGAAAGCAACTTTATAACTTTAATGATTTATGAATGATTTTACAAAGTCACATTTCTAAGCACTGTTTACCTGTATAAAAAGCAAAGGCAATTTCTATTATAGACTGTTAATAATATTGCGCTTATAATTCATTCAGGCGTCTGCATTAATCTCATAGTACATAGTAAAATGAATACACGGTGATATTTTAGAATTCAATCCATCCATTCACCTCCTCGTCCATTTTACTTGACATAAAATTTTGCTTGATTTATTATGACCAATATTTTTTTTTTATATAAATTATTAAGGAAACACTCAAATACATGTACCTACCTATTGTCACCTGTTTATTGTACCTACTTTTATTCAGTAGGTACCTACATAAGCTATGATGAGTCAAAACCGCAAGAGAATTCCCATGGCTTAGCACTCCTGACTATTGCTCAATATTAGTCAATCGAATCCAAGTACCAGTGACTTTTTAGAAATTATGTATAATATATCTAGTGCTAGAAATATGACAATAGTTTTGCCATGTTCCTACATATTATGATCCAATAACAAATTGCCGCAGCCACATACTCGGTTGTTAAGGTTGTGAAGCTATTTAACTATGTATTTTTTTTCAAATCGCTCTAATAGAGGACCCTATTTGTCTACTTCAGCGTTTCAATCATAAAGTTGAGTAAGATACCTATAGACGGACGGGCCAAGTTACTTTTGCATTTAAAATCTAATATATAAAATTTCCATGTCACAATGTTAGTTACCGTAGGCACTCCTCCGAAACGGCTTTACCGATTTTTACCAAACTTTATATGCGTATTCTGTAGGTCCGAGAATCGGCTAATATCTCTTTTCATTCCCCTAAATTTTAAGGGTAGCCCTCCCCTAAATTTTATTTTTATTTTTTCGATATATTGCTGTTTTCTATTTTTTTTATAAAACAAGATACAATAATACATACAACCCTAAATTTTCAACCCCCTACGATCAACCCATATTTTATAAATTTTATTTTTTGGCAAGACAACGTGTGCCGGGTCAGATAGTATATTATGAAAATATACCTACAAGTACTAATTACGCCTTAAAAGGTATAGATTAGGTATAAAAAATACCTTATAAATATATCATCCAAACTAATTATACTTTCTGCGTAGTTTATTGTAACAAACAGTCTATTTATTAAGTGTGTAAAAAAAACGCAATTATCTGTATCAGACTAAATGAATACACCACGTGCAGTGCTATTTACATATATAATAAACATATAGAGAACGCAGTTATATATAAATGGTACAATATTATTATATTCAATTATAAGCTTATTCAATCTATATTCTATATGCACTATTTTAATTAATCGTAATTTTAAGCTTCAATAAAAGCTTTGTATCAATTTTGAGAAAGTCGATCATTCACCAGACCAAGAAGATCATTGTAAACGAAGCAGAAAAGTAATCTCTTTATTTATTTGTAAAACCAATTACTCTGTAAATATAGCTTCACGCCTGTGGACATCGGATATCATGTAGACAGTGATAGAGTCACGCGGTTCGTTGCATGAATAGGCCGGCTCGACCTGTCAAATACCACGACCTCTCAGAATCAGAATATCAACTGAAAGTGGTTTTTGCCGCGTAAGGCTCGGTGAGAGAGGCGGCGTTTGTTGCTCACCATCAGGTAACACGCCTGCTCGTTTGCCCCCTATACCATAAAAATAAAAAAAGACATGTCAGATTAATTTGTAAAATTACTGAGGAAATTTCCATTTTGGGATGAAAATTTTCATCAATACCAAATAATTATTCTGACTAATTATTTATTAAATACAAAACGCACTAATACACTTAATCACGTGTAAGTAATTACTCTAATCAAAGTGACTCAACTTAGTATTATTTCACAGAATAACAACTAAGCTTAGCGGGTAAACGTATTTCAATAAAATTCGTCATACAAATATTTCGATTGAAATAAAACTTCCATTGTGTATAATTCTTGAAACTTTCTACATACAACAACGTCTGTTCATGTACCTACTTTTACGGTTTTAATATAAATTTGCATATACATACATAACTTCAAGCCAAATCCCTTGCGGGGTAGGCAGAGAGAACAGAACGCCATGTGGCACGATTCTAGCACACTTTACTCGCTTCGTAGACTTTCTTAACTCATTTTATTTACTCGCGTCAATTTTTGAGGCTCCTAACATCACCATCCTCTAGAACACGTTCTATTTGATCATGGAATGTGTGTCTTGACTGTCCTCGATTCCTACATCCATCTGGTTTTGCATTTTATATCTGCTTTGTCAATCTTGCATCATCCATTCTTTCTACATGTCCGAACGAATCCGTCTTCCTTCCACATTGTTTTCGACGCGGTCAGCGAGGGTCACTTCGCAGATTTTGCGCAGTGCCCTCATGTAAATTTAGAAATAATTTTTAACTCTATCAAATATTTAATTTGTTATATTTGTATATTTTTTATTTGTTTTTTTTTATTTACGTATTCGTTATTTAGTCTAATATATAATACAAAAAAACTTGAAGTAGATTATTACGTATTGACAAAACCTTAGTCGGTTTTTACATACAATTTGTGTAATTTAAATAATTTCTATAGAGCCTACTTAGCTACCTTTGTGTGGAGCGGGTCGTTGACATAATATTGAACTGTACAAGAATGTTTGGAAACAGTGAAACTGTGCATTTACTTGTATTCAATATTAAGTAGAATATTCGTCTTTGTATGTTGAAAATGTTTATTAAAAAATAAATATCGACACTGAGAAGAGACTGAGAGAAAGGAACTGTACAAATTTTAATCAAGTAGTACAACAACTTCACGCCAAATCCATTCTGGGATAGATAGAAATTAAGGACCATTAAAACTAGACCATAAAACAGGCTGCTGGAAAAGAGTGGATAGGCAGGGATAGGATGTTGTGCCGCACATTGGGAGAGACCTATGTCCAGCAGTGGACTGCAATAGGCTGATGATGAAAACTATTTTTAGACACGTCACTTACTTCTTTGACTTTCATTACTCTTGTTATGTATTATTGTCTCTATCTAAAGTTTCTGAGATTATCTTTTGTTAAGACACGGTCACAATAATCATTGAAAGTGTGTTCTGTTTTCTACCCTCATGGTTCTCCTCTGTTTCTCTATATATCTGCTTAGTCAGTAATTAAACGGAGAATTTAGAATGGAGGAGCAAAATGACTAAGCTAACAATGAGTGTTCATATCTACTCATTTCCGGTAAGGATTATATTGTAATGATTTATCTCCCTGTCTCAAGTTATTTTGATCTGAAGCCAAGAATATTTACAATATGAAAACAATAGCTATTTAGTAATGACTTTGGTACATATTGTTTTTTTTATATGTCAGGAGTCTTTTAAGACTAAGAGCGTGTGTGACAAAAGTAATGATAATGTAGGGATGCAAGTAGTGCCTTGCGCCATCGGTATTCAGATCTTACTGTCTACCCTGCAAGGGATATGGTGTAAAGTTAGTATCAAAATGTTACTCAAAGAGCCTAGGTTATTTATTATGAATGCGTAAATACCATTCCATATCTATATTTCATATATATAAATAAAATGATTCATAGCGATTTATCTTCATCAATATATTTACAATGTAATAGTGAATAGTAAATTAATTATAAATTAAATAAATAAATAAATGTTTATTTGAAATCAATATGTAATATATTGATGGTATTCTGTTCTTCCGAATACAAACATTTGTCTGGTGAACATGGCAATTTTTGTGATGTCATGAGTGTTTTTGTATATTTTTTTATGGGATAGGAAAGCAAACGAGCAAGAGGGTCACCTCCGGATACCTTTCACAACGAACGAAACACGGCACAAGACACTTCACGACAATATTCCGAAAGGTCGTGGTATTTTATCGGCCGAGCAGGCCCATTCATGCAGCGAACTCTACCACTGTTAAATATAACACAATTAGAAACTAGCTAACCCGGCAAATTTCGTGATGTTTATTCTCTTGATCAACAAAATGGTTACAGAGACCCAGCCTTAATATATATACATAGTAATACATACTTTGTTATAGCAGATTTTTTTGTAAGTAGAGACGACTCGTTCTTATATATTCAAAAAAATGGCGCAGTGTCTTCACTTTACATCAATTTTCTGACAGATCGTGGTATTTCACCGATCGAGCAGGCTAGTTCATGCAAAGAAAATGCATTAACAAACATATAACTTCAGCACTCCACTCTTATCATGTCTGCACTTTGTGGGGTAAGCAGATAGAAGCGAACATGACAGATCACAATTTTTACATAGATACCTCACTCGGATGTTTTATATAATATGTACCTGATTAGTTTAGCACCTTTAACCTTTAACTGCTTAGTTACTCCTTCATCTGCAGTTTTTTACACATGTCCGTAACATAACGAAACTGCAAGATATATTGATAAATACAGTCTGACAGAAAGTGAAAAAGGTATTTGTATGATACAGAGTCGAAGCGAAGCGTGTTTGTATTCGAACCCTCGTATTCCGTACTAAATAAGCAGTACTCCTAACACATAATTTATTTGTATGATCCATGTGAGCGAGTCTCATATAAGTGTTGGCAGCGCGCGCTAAAAGCCTTGTATTGTTAGTGCATCGAGTCGCGTCACACGCTTGCCGAGGGAAATGGCTCGACAAATCGTGAGTAATTTTGTTATTTACAACTCGTCAATTAACAGCGATGAACTGTATTAGATCATTAATTGTGTGAGTTTGCCGGAAAACATATAGGCAAATTTACTAGAAGTATGTTACCGCAAATATTTGTATGAGGAAAGGATAATAATTTAATTATCTATACTCGTAAATGATGATAAAAAAAGGCAATATTTGTTCGTTTTAATAAACTCGACTCAAGAAATCCTGTTTAAAAAATATTTAAATCCAATAGTTTATTGAGGAAACCCGAGCAGTTTTCAGAAATTAGCAGAAATTTAATTTTCCTACATTATATGAATAATTAAGATATCAAAGAATATGAACAAGAATAATATAGAAGGTAATACGGAATTTGCATAACTTTAACGCGACTAGTGAAATGCAAGTATTTATTAATTTGATGTTATTTTCAATTAAGTCTCGGTGGTCCATTGGTCTAGCACCCTGCTACTGAATCCAGAGGTCGCGGGTTTGAATCCTGGCTCACACCAATGACTAAAATTAATTTCGAAAGTTATGTGTGATTAAATATCGATGACTAGAAACTTTTTTCCCGGTATGGCAATAGGTTAGCCAACTATTCCATTTGGGACGTAACCATAACGGCGAGACGAGGCTTAACAGCCACTGCCTACACCCTCGGGTAGAAAAAGGCGTGAAGTTATGTTATGTTATTTTCATTCCTATTTTTAACATTGGCTACCAATGAACCTCCAATGAAATTCGTGTAGCTTTTTCAAAAATTACCTTTCCTGATCTTCTGTAAAAGCTATGCAGGTAATATTTACCTGATTTATTAATTAATTTATTGATTTAATTCCTTTATAATTAGATTACTATAAATAAATTAAAATCACTTACAAATATAGTATGAATAAATAGTCAAAGAGTATCGCATTCATTTTGGTATATAAAAAAAATTGCAGGTTAAGATTTGTTTTTAACTTACCTTTGACTACTAACCAAAAATAACTTAAGATTGGAGTGCGTTTGATGACCCGAGATTCTTTTTTTAATGGCATAAGAGGGCAAACAAGCAAGCGGGTCAGCTGATGGTAAGCGACTACCATCGCCCATGGACAACTGCAACACAGATGTAATTTTATTTTAACTTAATAATATCTTTATTCATAACAACAAAGTTAGTGAAGTATAAGTTATGTAAGTAAAAGATAGTGTTACAGTTGCGTTGAAGACCTCTAAGATTTGATAGAAAGGAAAATCGGAAATGGGATAGGGGATAGGGTAGGTGAAGCACAGAACAAAATACAGCAGAGGCCCCTTTCCATCGATATTCTGAAAGGTATACCATCATTCGTGCCACCCCACTGATGCAGTGAGCTGAGTGGCTCTACCACTGTCGTCCATTGCAAAAGATTCAAAGCGTATGAAAAAGTTTTCATTCTATAATAAAAACTATATCACCAGAAAATAAACAGCTGTAGAGTCTTGCAGTTCGCTGCATGAATGGACCGGCTCGACCGGTGAAATACGACGACCTCTCGGAATATCGGCGTTAAGTGGATCCTGCCACGTTTCGTTCGGTGAGAGAGGTATCCCGAGGCCCAATCCCCTTTCCCCTTACTGTCTCCCCTCCTACTCCCTTAAATGACGGCCACGGACCACGGTGTTCATGGGCGGTGAGTAGTTGCCATTTTGCCCATAAGCCTGGACAAATCTTACGGCATACTATAAAGGCTGTATGTACCTGTAAGCAACGGTGCGCATCCCTTACCATCAGAACACACAATTACCACAAATTACTTTTACATTTTAGATTACGAAACCGCCATGTTGCAAGGAATCACTCACTCACATGTGTGTTTAAGTGTGTGTGACAATTTTATTGTAGAGTTCTGCAAGGATTTCTCAACGTTATGTGTTATGTGACCCCATGATGTTAGGGAAATATCTAACTTTGTAGCCGAACGAGTTTGTTATCTTGATTTGAACCAATTTCAAGGGCGACATTTGCAGACAAGTGCCGTACTGGCGTTGGATCCTGAGCAATAAAAGTTTTTTTTTTCACCTATGTTACTTTTTAGAATGTCAGTTTTAGTATTAATATTTTGAGACACAGTTTAACTCATGTAGACATGTTAATATTTTGGGGACGATTTTTACAATCGTACGTAGTATAAAGTAAGTTTTACTGTGTATTTGTATAATAAATTTCAATGTTTACCTTATTTTCTTATACCTCTTTACCATTCGTTCAGGTGTTTCTTCGTCTCTTATTTGGTTATTAATTTTAAATATCGCACATAAAGTGGCAAATGATCAGGCGTGTCACCTGATGGTAAACAACTTACGCCGCCCATGGACATCTGCAACACAGATAGTGCTACAAATATTATAGTTGCGTTGCTGTCCTCTAAAATGGGTCGGAAGTGGGTCGAGAGAGGACTGGGCCTCTCATGCGTCTCTCACAGAGCAAAAGCATCGTGAGCCTCTTTACGTCAATATTCTGAGAGTTTGAGGTATGTCACCGATCGTGTCGGCCCATTCAAACAGCGATCAACGTGGCTCTGCTACCATCGAAAGTAATACAAAAAACTTTAAACAATTTATGCGTGTAACTCAAAAATAGCGACGAACAAACGAATTCTCTAACTAATTAGTTCACAAAACGAACAATAATGAATTAAGATTTTCGTAAAAACTTTTCACATTAAATAACTAAAAAGTTTGTAACAAATACTGAGACAAATATTACACGATTTTCATATATCAGATTTCTAATTGAGTATTCGACAATGAATTCTAGTACTCGCTATTAATATTTCGAAAATACTTTCGGAAATTACCTGTTATTATTGTCCTTAACTGACAAAATTGTAACCCATGTAAACTCCGCTATCTATTCTTCTGGATTGTATAGTTTAATTGTAGTATCGAGGCATAACACTGCTGCTCTGACCTTTTGGGGGTCATCTGCTTAAGGATACAGTCAAACTGTGACGTAATAGCTTATTTGGTGTCAGTTACATACGTCTAAAAATGAATAATTGCATTCAATTTCGATATTTGATTAACAAGTCATATTTGTGAAAGAAGAGCAAGGTTTCTGTCACATTTTGGATTGTCTATTGCAATAATCACGCTTGTTTTATAGTAACTGGGTGAAGGCTTGGACGCTACCAACATACTAATGTGCTGGTACTCACACGACGGCTTCCTTCCGTCCAATGTGATCGAAATTACGTATATTATTGTGTTTTCCGCTATGACGACGGTGATTATCTAAAAATACTGTAATAAATCATAAGGAAATTTGTTTTTAGGATTGAGAAATGGAAAATATCAATAAAATACATATATCACTTCACGCCAAATCCCTTGCGGAGTAGGCAGAGTGAACAGATCGTGTTAAGGCACAAATCGTACATGCTTCACTCGCTTCTTTGACTCTCTTCATACGGCATACAAATTTTTAAGGGCGTTTGGATATTGATGATGTGTCGTGACCTTCCTAGACGCCTACATCTATCCGGTTTTGATTGTTTATCTGATTAATCAATCTTTCATCATCCACATCTTTCATTGCACGCCGTTATTCCGAGAGTTCGTGGTAATTCACAGGTCAAGCCGGCCCATTCATGCAGTGACCTGCACGACTCTACCACTGTTAGGTCTCAGTAAATGACTCCTGTTTTGTGTAAGGAACCCTAAATAATAAAATACTTAAATAAAACCTTCTCCAATCCGTTGTCTTATCCTAAAATCATAGATTAAAACAACTTTCAGGATTATATCGCGTTTATTTATTACTTATTTTTATTTATTTCCCGACGTTTCGAACTCTTTACAGAGATCATTTTCACGAGTGATGAACAAAAAGATGGTAGTTGTTCAAAAGCTATTTTCATTGATAAACGATATAATCCTAAAAGTTGTTTTAATCTATGAGTGAGATTCGCGAAAGTCTGAGAAATAAATATTATCCAAAAATCCTAAAAATAAATTAGTTTTATGATAATAATTAAATAGCACGCAATTATATCATAATTAATTAATTAACTCGTTCATAAACATTGCAATTAAAATTATTGTCAGAAGATCCTGAGATTATCTGACATTCTTAGATACTGAGTATTTCTTTGTAAGTCGCCGCTCCAATTACTTAACTATGTAGGTACAGTAAAACATATAGACCTCTATACTTGATAATTATTTGATCGTAAAAAATATGTAATTTATAAATGTATATATGACTATTTTAGTAGCAATTCAACAATGATAGAGCCACGCAGTTCTTAGCATGAATGGGTCGGCTCGACCGGTGAAATACTACGACCTAAAATATCAACGAAAATATTGACGTCGTATGGCTCATGTCATACTTCGTTGGGTGAGAGTCCAGAGGCTCGTCGCCATTCCCCTTCCTTAAAAGCCATCAACGTAACACACTAAACGTCCTGCCAGTGTCCATGGGCGATGCTAGTCATTTACCATCATGTGACTCGTATCCTAACTAACAATTTTCAACTCTTCAAAATTTACGACTATTTTAATCACAAAATGAGTTGCTTTCGGTTTTGTTTACAATCGTACTAGTAGTTCTTGGGATCAACGCATACAAACGGTATTTAACTCTCTACTGTCCACAATTGTCATAGCAATTTTTTACCAAATGTCTACCCACGCGATACAATTTGATTGTCAAATTATTTGTATCGTGTGGATCAGTGTGTCATAAGATGTTTTCGTCATTACTCAAGTGCATTGTTACCTACAAAATAACATGCTTTTGGATAATATAAGGTCCCTCAAAAATTCAAAACACAAATTTGAATAAATCTATACAAATAAATAAAACTGGAATGTCTGATTGTAATATTAATATAAACTCTTTTTTAAATGCGGTTGTATAACACGGTATGTTATATACCAAAGTAACGTTTTTTTTTATCTTTGTGTCAGTTTGTTTTGGACACCTGCAATATAGAAAGGGCGTTGCTGGCCTTTAAAATGGAATAGGGAAGAGGTCGGAAGTAGGATGGAAAGGGGAAAGGAAGTTTGGTTAGAACTCCGCATTCATGCAGCGAACTGCGTGACACTTCTTGAACAACCTATCTACCTATCCTATCGCAGCCAGTATTGGCATTATGGGTTTCTCGTCGGCATACGATCAAGGTTTTCAGCTTTGATGGTGTTTGAAAACATGTTCTGTTATCTTTCCAGTCATATACATGTCGTAAACTGTGTAGAAGACGAATTAGATTTTTTTAATATTTTTCTTATAAATAATGTGTATTATCAAATTTGCTCAATATTATTTTAAAAATAAATTCTAGTGAGTTTTTCGTGTACGCAATGATTTGTGGCAAAATAAAACTATGCAAAGGTTGGCAACCACTGCACTAAGCAGACCAGTTAAGTTATAACTTGTAAAAATAAATAAATCAGTCTGTAGACATCGATATGGAATCAGATAACCAATAAAAGTCGTACTTGCATTGAATTAAAATAAGATAAACAGTGTTCTTCACATGCTGCTTCGAACATGAATAAATAAATTATTGTCTTATGATGGAGTAGCTCTTCAGGAACTTCGTTCTCATAAATTCAAACAGGATGTGAGGTACGAAATAGTCAAACCTCCACCTCGGGAATATTAGAAAATATGACGTTTTTAGACCTTTTTGGCTAAATAACAGGACACTCTTTCGGTTGTCGTGTCTTAAAAAAGGACCAAATACCTGTTAGTAAAACTTTGGTAGAAATCTACAATGGTTTCGGAGATTACTCTGAAGACAATTACGGCACATCCTCCTGGATTTTGGCATTCCCCACGACACAGGTCTGTCATACGCACGATCTATCAGACCCCGAGGTTTTTAAATCATTTAATCGTCTCGTGTGAATAAATATAAAGTGAAATGTTCGCAATATTCGTAATGTCATAATATGATTGGATATTTTTATACCTTCGCACTTTTTAAAATTGTAAGGTATGGGCGGCGTACCCTCCAATTCACCGTATCAAAAATTTTGTTCTATAATAAATAGAGGTTGTGCACCACTGAAATTAACACAAAAGCCACTATAGCAGCAATAGTTCTTGTATTTTTAAATATTCAAGCAGACCGAAGACAATATGAACCTATTTGTAGTTCGTTTACACAGAAACTTATTTTCAGGCGTTAAGTTTTTTTTCTTTTCGTTTGGATTCACATGTAAATATTTGCCAACATTAATTATACTTACCTAATTATAAGATAATATCCATTCTTTCTGCCTACCCTTAAAGTGGCTTGTCATCGCGATATATAAGTACGATTACCTTTATAAGTATTATTAGTGTCTTACTAACAAGGCACGTTTTAAAATGTATAAATTAACAATCATTAATGCTAATATTGTTTTGTTTTCAAACAATATCGTACTGATAGACGCCACTGCTAGTCACTATTTGTCTACACGCTGCCGTGATGATTCCAGAACATTTCACGCTTTTTTTCTACCCGAAGGTGTAGGCAGCGCTTGTTCACGCCCTAAATTGAAAAGGTAGCGATACTTGAACCTCTCATACTTGAACATCGGCCATGAGTTTTGATGACGTTTGCTTACGATTTGGAATCGTGCCTTATGACGCTGTGTTGTCTCTGTCTACCCCGCCCAATAAGTACTTCCAAAAAGTCTTTATTACACCCGATTATTAGTAAATCCTTGATGCACGATCTCCAGACCACCGAGATAAATACTTTAACTATATAACTAATCATAATTATTTAACAATAATGGTGTATTTATTGCAGAATATTGTATTGCTGAGTTTAGCAATTGCAGCGAGCGGTGCAAGCCCAGTTCAGCAACGTAACTATCTACAGCATGGAGCCCCTCAGCTTCAACAAATCAATCCGTGAGTATTAGATACATAATGGGTATTTAGTACTTGGACAATATATAATATCAAATAGTAAGCACCTACAATGTCCTATAGGTTCGATGGCTTGCAACAAGAACTTGTTGCGGTTATGTATGTGTTTATTGTTACCAATGACAGAACAAATTGTGCCCAAACAAATTCTCTAAATTCTTGTGTTTGAAGATATATAAAAAAATATCTATTTTTAGATTGGAGTATCACCTCGCTCAGCCTGGAATAGAGGATTATTATACACCAATGGAACAAAAACAAGGTAAGTAGTCACTTTTACAGTCAGTTATGCCAAAACGGCTCATCTGATTCGCATGAAATTTAACTTAAAGATCTGCCGACTGTTAACAATACCGTTCCATGCGTATGATGTTATGAACAATAAGTATCACACTATTGACTACATATAACTTCACGCCTTTGTTAACCAAAGATGTAGGCAGCGGCTGTTAAGCCTCGTCTCGCCGTTATGTTTACGTCCCAAATGGAATAGGTGGCGAACCTATTGCCATACCGGGCACAAAGTTTTACAGTCATCGATATTTATCACACTTAACTTCCGAAAACAATTTCGAAAAATCATTGGTGTGAGCAAGTGTCACGATTCGAACCCGGACCACTGGATCAGAAGCCGTGTGCTTGACCACTGGACCACCGAGACTAACAACATTTGCCTTCAAATATAGTAAACGGGGCTGTCCTTCATCAAACTGCTCGAAATCTAATCTTACGTATCGACACTGATCTGGTTTAGTACCAAGCCGTTTAGAAGCGAATCTGTTTTATTTATTCCCATGATTTGACTTGACCCACGGAAATTGGATGTCTAAACTTATTTGTACCCTATTGTTACAGCGGTGAGTAATAGGGGCAATGAAGAATCAAGTCGTTTGGAGACTTTGGAGCCTGACAGTGAAGTAGAACTGGTGCCCGGAGTTCAGCCACCTCAGCAACCTCCACAGCAGGTACATATACATACTTGGACATAGTGTTCTCATGGCATGACATGTAGCCTAAATCATCATGTTTCCACATTTTTATCTACAATTGATAATAATGGGTCCATAAATAACTTATTCTCTAAAGAATCATATACATACATATAAATAAAATTGAAGTGTCTGTTTATAATATTGAAATAGTTACTTTCTACTACAATATATATAATACCTTCTTAGACACAGTATATGGTACATACAACAAAATACGATTTTTTACAATTTTTGTCTGTCTGCCTATTTGTTCCGGGTAATCTCTGAAATGGATGGACTTATTTTGACGGGACCTTTACTGGCAGGTAGCTAGTGTAATCCCGAGAATGAGCACCCCCTTGTGACAGAAGGGGGGCGACGGTGGGGTGGACCAGAGGGCTGATGCACTGTCCTGGGCCACCCCAACGCCGGAGGAAGGCCGCCGCGAGTTTTTAGTGGGTTACCCTAGGATCCAATTACAGTTTACTGTTTTGGGAGTCCCACACTACCCCCTGCCGTCCCCAGCCGGGGGGGTGTGAATAAAGCATTTACTCGCGTTAAAAAAAAATTGGCGGTCAGTTTATTAGTAAATAAGCCCAGAGACATTTCAACCAAGTAAAGTTAAAACGCCTTGTTTAAAAATGCGAGCAACATACAAATACCAATATTGCTATGCTCTCGTTGTTATCATAAAATTCAGACGTAAGAAAAAATCTCTTATATGGTGGTTTAATAGTGGTAGAGTCCTGCAGTTCGCTGCATGAATTGGCCGGCTCGACCGGTGATGAAGTGGGTTGTTTCGTTCGGTGAGAGAGGTATCTGGAGGTCCGATACCCTTTCTCCTTCCTTTTTCCTCCTACTCCCTTAGTGTGCATGAGCGATAAGTAGTTACTTACCAACAGGTGACCCACTTGCTCATTTGCCGTCCTATACCAAAAAAAATGGGACGTAATAATTGGAATGAATTTAAATTTTCTTAGATCATGGCCACTACTCCTTTTAAACTAGAAGCGCTGATAACCTTCGAAAGACAAAGTTACTTTGAAACCAATAAGAAATTAAATTAAAATTTGATACAATTCAGCTAATTACCATTGCGATGCTCCAACTCATGACTGGTGTTGCATCGATGGTTGTAGAATATCTTAAAGACAAGTCTTATTTTTTTTTCAGAATCCCGTGGCTCCACATATACCAGGTCTATACCCTGGACAGAGGGTCTTTATAGTTCACATGCCGGTTCCTGGATACAGGTGAAAATCCTATAAGTAATTCCAAATGATCTATGATCGTACTTAAACGTAAAACTGGGCTTTGGCACTTTAATTTATGTATATTTTTTGCAGGCATTCTTCTTCTACATTTAAGCAATTTTTGTTCACAGACCTGGCACCATTGGAGGCTACCAACCAGTATACGTGGTGGCAGCTGGGGCTCAAGGAAACCCTGGATATCCAGGGAACGGTAAATCATCATTATAGAGTATAAAACAAAGTGCCTTTCCGCACTCTGCTCCCTGGGTCAACTAGTACTTTATTACTTCATTTAAACCTGTAATTCGTGCAGTGGATTATATTCGGAAGGTGTCTAGTCTGCTTAGTGTTTATGACATATTGTGTTCACTTGGAATTCGGAATATTCATCATAAGTTAGAACACGATGCCACTAGATCATTGAGACGAACCCGAATTGTATATTTAACTAGCCTATCTCAACGGGTATTAGGGTAGCCGAAATACTTTTTCTCTTTTGAATTCAAGAAAATATATTTGAACTCTACATCCACGCCTTATTAAACTACTTCAAGTGAATAAATTGAACGTATGTTCTTTGTCCAGGATACCAGAACGCAATTCTTCTGAACCCTTCAGGACAACCTGTGGTGTCTCCATTTATTGGATATGGTGCCAGAGGAATTGTGTCACCACAATATTTGGGAACACCGCTAAATCTCCAGAGGCCATATGAGTTGGTCTACCAAGAGCCTGGTCTTGCCAATACGTAAGTAGGACAAGTCAACCTTTTTAGCCGCGCAAGTATAAAATACCTATTATTGAAATATAGTAGGTTATTTAATTAAATGCTGATACATAAACTCAAAGAACTCCTTAAATAGGCCATGTATGAATCAGCCTCACTGACCGAAGTATCTTGCAAAAAGTGGAATAATATCATCATAAAATACTATCTCATAATTTTACGAATACATTGCACAATTTTATTATGCTTTAATTTCTACTTTCAACACAAAACTTTCAGAATTATTGGTAACATTAAACCTCAAGTATAGACTTTCGAATGGAAGTCGGAATTCCCGTTTTCACTTTCCTAATAATTATCATTTTCAGAATTTAAAATCTAATTAAGAGTTGTGTGTTAAACAATATAATATATTAATAATAATATCGAATACTTTTTATAGCGGTGGTGCCGTACTCCAAGGAGATGCGGGCAAAAATGCCATTCATTTCTCAAACGTGGTTGGACTCCAAGGACCTCTGAACCCAGCGGTCTTTCAAGGACCAGTAGTAGCTCTACAGAATCAAATACCCAATAAACAGGGTTTTAATGGTAAGTAAAACATGATATCCAAAAACGGTGGTAGAGCCAAGTAGTTCGCTGCATGAATGGGCTGGCTAATGAATGGGCCTAATATGTATTTTTTTTAGCACAGTGCAGAGTTTTTAAATCAGGAAGATCATAGTCATAGACTTCGTACGTCTTATTGTGTTTAAAAAACAGATTGCTAGGTTCAATTGAGGCTTCACAAATCTGCGAGTTGGTCAATAATTAACGAAAAGGATAAAGTCGAAGACGGCCACAACGCATCTTCCGTGACCAAATAGGCCGAGTTCTGGAGAAATGTGTTGTTAGGAGCATTAATAGGAAATAATTATTTAGTTAAACTTAGAAATATTATAAGTAATCATATACTTCTTTCGACAGCTGCTCAAGTTCAACAGAAACAACCAATCGAACAGACCAAAGAATCTGTTGAACAGAAGCCTAATCGCAGTGCGTCAGCTTTAATTAGGAACAAACCGTAATAATAACAACTCAATCAAGACCGAAGATTAGTTAATATTTTCGTGATAAAAGAACCAGAAAATATTTCAATAATTGGGATGACGATTGTAAACGATAATTAAATATTAAGAAAGATTCACAAGTTGACGTATTTTTGTATTATTTAGTGAAAGTACGTGTAAGTTTAATATATCAGACTAGCTGCTTTTAGCGAGCTCAGTACTCTCCAAGAAATGCTCAACTCTAAATTCTAAACTCTAAATTCTATTTGTACATAATAATTCTAGTATTAGATACCTACTCCAGATCATCTTTTGGTTATAGTTTTCTTTGTGGTATGCTAACGTAAGGAATGAAATTCAAAAAATATTCGTGACTTTGATGAAATCGTAACGTATCAAAATTAACTTAAACTGATAGGGCTCGAAATGTTTTCGATTCCTTTAATATATCATGACCAAGATACATTTTGTTAGTTTTTACATAGATTACCTTCATATGATTTTTTTATATTTTTTGTCAAATGTGAAGATTTAAATAGCGATGTCATTTTTAATTTTTAATTTCGTTCCTGTCGATAGTTCTACATATTATAAATTATTCATATTACCACAATTATCAAATGTTTTATCATTATCTACAATGTCTAGAGTTTCTACTATTAAACATTTGTAAGTATTTTAAATTATGCTAAGTAATTTATTTTATATAAATTTATGATCGTATGACTTACGTACCAAAATCTCAACTTATCCCCATTCATCTTTTCCTTAATAATTGGATATTAAATCGTGGCTTTTTACAAATATTTGTTATAAAAATAAAATGTTACCAAGTATATGTGGCTGTTTTTACTCTTCCAAGTTTTTCAGATTTTTTTTATGGGATAGGAGGGCAAACGAGCAAGCGTGTCACATGATGGTAAGCAACCTGCGCCGCCCAAGGACACCAGCAACACATATAGTGTTACCGTTGCGTTGCCGACCTTTAAAGAAGTAGGATAGGAAAGGATGGGGAAGGGAGGTGGGCCTCCGGGTACCTCGCTCACCGAAAGAAACGCGGTACGAGCCAGTTAATGTCGATCTTCTGAAAGGTCGTGGTATTTCACTGGTCGAGCCGGCCCATTCATGCAGCGAATTGATTGGCTCTACCACTGTTATACTGGAAATGATTACGGGGCGGTAAATATTGACGTAACCATATCGTGGTAAACAAGTGAACTGGGCATCTGATAGTAAGCAAGTCTGCCGGATACATGCACACGGACATTACTGACTCATTAAGAACCTATTCATCCACCTTTTAATGGACATATTTAACTGCAAATTTATATTTTAACTATCATAGTTAGTTCTACTTATATTAAAGTATGACCTAGATTCTTAGTGTCTAGCGTTTACCGGGAAAGCAAGATACCTTTATGATTATATACTAGTACATTTAGCTGGAACAAGTTGTCTGATAGATGGTAGATAATTAGTTATGTTAGAAAGTGGGCCCTGTACTTCTAGGTCGCTCCATATCAGGGTTAAGTAGTAACTTAACTGCAATACACGCTATTGTATAGCCCTACCCGCTACGCTTGACTTGCTGAATGCACGTCGCATTTTTATTACATTCCTAAATAGATGACCCGGCGAACTTTGTTTCGCTTCGGAAGCAATACATATATAAATGAAAGCTTTTTTCTAACAAAAAAGTAGCTTAAGCCCTAAATAAATCAATGATATTACACCAGCAAGCTGCTAATAAAAGTTTGTTTTTTAATATTACAAACATATACTTCAACTTTATTTATGTGTAAAGATTATTACTTTAAATAATATTAATATGTCGTAAAGCTCCATTAAACTAGGGAGTAGACAATATTGACATTAATAGATGAAGTGGCAGTCTCATCAAAGACAATAAAACATAAAATTCATAATTTCTCTGAATGTATATAAATTTTCAAATTACCACAATTCATGCATTTTGTCCACTTTTTTATGGGATATGGGGTCGTATGTGAGATGAGGAGGAGGGAGAGAGGGAATGGGTTGGGCCTCCGGTCTCACCGAGTGAAACGCAGCATGAGCCTTAACCTATAGATCTGCGTCCAACTGACAGTTGCTCGAACAACTATTAGCACTTGATTATCAAACCAATCAACCAACCAAACTTAACGTGTATACAAAATGTCAGCTCAATGCGTTAAACGTTTGCACGTCGCTTAAGAAGATTTACTTCAATAATTGTCTATGTTTATTATTATTAATATCTGTATTGGCTCTGTGGCCTAAGTAGAAGACGAATGTCTTCTCGTTTACAATAGCCGAGCTCCAACGAACCAAATAGTACTTTAACTTTGTATGGCCGTCTGGGTGACGTTTAATAAGTATAATTTTATATTATCTAGTTTTCATTTTACCAATTTTTGTTGATCTGATCAACAAAAATGAGTAAAATGAAAACAATATAATATAAACTATGTAACGTATGTAACGGAAAAACTCAAAAACTAATTGACCGATGTCTTTCACCATTGGAAAGCAGCATTCACCCAGAATAACATATGTATATCTAATCATTAGCCATTTTTTTGTATACAAGTAACACCGCGAGGAGAAAAGCTAGTTTTTTTATAAAATTGATTACGATGCACTCACTCACTCCAAGAACAACATTTACGTAAACATTTCATAATATTTAGGTGGTACGTAATTATATTCACTTTCGCTCAGTAATTAGTGATTTTTTTCTAAAGGCCATTAAATTACGTAAACCTGTAATCTGTGAATCATTTTAATAACATATAAATTTTATGACTGAGATTTTTTATATCTTTTTTAGCATTTCTTTTATGAATATTTTGTCTTGCTAACCGTCATTTAAATCTGAGAATCGCTAATTAGAAACTGATGAAATTTCAAAATATACAACCCTTTAAATTAATCGTATGATAGGTGACCAATTTTTCTTAGAGTTATTATTAACCAAAATTCAGACAAAATACGTCAAGTTATTGAGAACAGTAAGTTACAGTTAGCTGCAATCTATAGCATATATCTATGAATAATATAAGTAATTTCATGTACATTATTACTTCCTAGTGATCTATCTTTTATCTAAGATCGTTAGCGCTTAAGTGTTCGTTTCTTCTTCGTTTTATCATTGCTAACGGAGCTTCGTCTTGCAGCCACCTTATTATGGGATCGCCCATTAATATGTGAAGCTTGACCCGTGGTGATAATAAGTTGACAATTATACCGAAAGTGTAGAGTAGGATCTCCTTCTGCATGTTTTTCGGCATGTCAACTTATTTTAAATAAAACTGAAGAGTTTTAGTCGCCGCTGGTAGACACGACTTGTTTTACAAATGTCCCCCACATTTGTAAAACAATGGAATGTCGTGACAATTTATCTATTCTGCTCCAAAATCTAAACTGTTTCACAGATTTCTAGTGCTCCTATGTTTCATCATCGATCAAGCAATCATGATCATCTAATTTGATTCGGGTGAACAACTTGTTGATAAAGAAAAAAATATTTGAATGAATCAATTTTCGCGGGCCTATAACATGGCACTAAAACTCAATTCTGGTTTTGGGCAAACAAAACAAAAACAAAACAAAACAAAAATTTGCAACAAAGAATAAGAGATTAACACATGATACATTTTTTATTCTATATCAAACTCCACATCGTATAAAATCATCACACTGTCATCTTAAGTCTTTAATATTGTCCATACTGATTTAACATTTATTTGTGTTTTCAAGTGTAATATCAAGCCAGGTTTCTAGTTCATCAGTTATGGTATCAGAACTGTAATTATAGGTTATGTGACATAAATAAAATTGATGATAATTCGTCTGATAAAAGTCAAACTACGAAAGTTTGAATTCAAAGAACAACGAGGTCGAAAAAATAAGATTTTAAATCAAATCAATCTTCCGTCTCGCCTCTTGCAAATATGAATTAAAAAGTTAGAAAAATAAACATTTTTGTCTGTGAAAGCTTATAATCTGACGATAGAAATTATTTGATATTATCGACAACCACGTAAGAAAGTAATTGATTTACTTGAAACAGGAAATGAGTAACTTTCTGTGCATTTGCGCATCCACATGACCGGTAATAAAAAATTATATAAATGTCGTAAAAAATCTTCACAAATAAATAAAATTGAACTGTCCGTACATGCAAGTCATCCAATAAGACTTATATTCACTGTAATGTATATAATATATAATGCTTGTATCGAAATAATATTATTTTTCTATTATAGTTAGTTCCTAATAAAGGTCGTGATCTGAAACAAACAAATTCTAATTTTTTGCAATATTAGATAATATTGTAAAAAAAAGTATCCGTTTTTCTATTAAACATATATTTTTCGGCTTTATGAGACTTTATTTATATAATTTCGCAAATCTTGAGTTAACCAATTGGTTAACATATTTGAAAAGTAACATCAAGCTAGGTTTTTCTGATAGATGCAGATTATACTTCCAGATATTTATGACATATTAATCATATTTGTTGAGAGACATTACAGGGATGGAAAACGTAGCCGGGGTAAACCGGTCGCTAGGTGGGAAGATGAAATAAAACTGACAGCAGGCCCAAACTGGAGGAGGGTCTTTCGTGACAGACAACAATGGAAGCGGTTAGAGTAGGCCTATGCTTTAAGGCATACAGAAGTTAGGTTAGTTAGTTAGTTCCTTTAAAACTACCAATTGTTAATAATGTGTACTGAACTATTGTTAAGAAAACCTTTATAGTTAAAACTTTTTGTATACATCATTTATATCTGGTTACGGAATAAAGGGCTAAATTATTATTATTCATATTTGTTACTAGTGCTATTGTCTACGTAATTTTAAATTTTAGAAAATTAAAAATAAAGTCTTCAATTGTTAGGCAGTATCTAGTTGCAATCATAAGTATCGAGATGCTGGTATCGCTTTCCAAAGGAAAGGTGCTGTGAGGTCGTTGAAATTATCAGATGTACGGATATACGATGCGGGGGCAATTATGATCTTTTTGCCGTGGACCCGTTATCTTGGCTTAGAAGCTCAGCAAAAACGCAACTGGCGCAGTCTTGGATTTTACACCGTCGTGGAAGGACGTGCAATTTTTAAAACGTAAAAAATGTCTCGTGTTACATTTTTCGTTTTGATCGTCTTAATATATATAAGTCACACAAGTACAAGACCTGTAAAGAAGACACTTAATTTTAATATGTTCTTTTTAAAGCCGACCGGTAGTGGTACCGACCGTGTTCTCCTGACAACTGAAGGGATATCCAGATTTGGACCTATACTGGAGATGATTGTCCAAAGAGTCCAAGGAATGATGTCTGTAAAACTATCTCACGAGGGTATATCCGTGCCGAACGCTTCATTCCGAACGCCAGCTGAAAATTCTGTGGAGAATGAAATTGATAACGTTCAAGAATCAAAATTGCCTGGAATTGTTGTGAAACCATCGAGCACTAAACCCGGGACTTATGAAGTTCAAATAGACATGGTTGTTGACGACGGCCAGCCTGAAGAGAAACCTAAAAATTGATGATGTGTTAAATTTTCTTTGGAGTGTGTAGTGAAATTACAGAATTGGTGTTAAATATATGTGCCAGTATTTTTTTTATATTTATAAAAAATAATTCAGTAAAATTTTGCAGTGTTGAACACCATAATTTTAATAATTACTAATTAAATAAAAAAAGAACTCACCGTTCTATTTTTAAATACGTATAAACTTAATATAATGTTCACATATAAGCGATTTGTGATGATTTTTTTGTGTTGGAAAAAAGTCTCCATGTCAAGGGTACTATGACAAAGATGACGTTTTGAATTATGAAAAGAAAATATGTGATTTAAAAAAACAATATGAGGCTATACTGAGTAATATTAATAATTGTGAATTTACTATTATCATGTTGGTTATTATTTTATTTAATAACAAATACGTATTATATTACATTTTAGTAATTAAGTTAGATATATTGTTATTTCTTGAAAAAGAAACGAATAATTTTAAAACATAGTTGATTATTTACATTGGAATGTGCTAAGCAATGTATTTACGAGAGTAATAAACAATCCCTATACTTACTTTCTTAATGTGATAATTATTAATTCGAAAGTAACTTTAATTAATTTTAAGTTGTGTTGTTTTTTATTTATTACTTTTTTATTTATTTATACTTGCCATATAAGATTTGGTGTGTAATAAATTATTTTAGTTTTATGTTCTTGTAATTATTTCTTTTACTTCGGCTTGTATCTTGTATTGGTGATTTAGGCAGTATTTTATGTTTAATCTTGATCCGAAATATTAGAACCTTGGTCCATTCATTGCAAATACAAGTGCACCCACGGAAACCCGACAATATTTTGTAGAGCAGTATTGGACTACCGAGTTATTGGAATATTGCCAATTTGTCTATAGAGGGTTTACCTCTACTCACAATTGTAGCAATACTATTGTGATAGAGCCTAGGATTTAATACCTGTTCACTTAGGAAGACTCTGATCCCTACGGGGTTTTCACTTTTGTAACAAATCTGATTTCGAGAATAGTATTTAATATATTTAAAACTTCTTTCATTTGACACTTTCACAACTAACATTTATATACCAAAGAAGATAAAATCCTATATGACATATATTTAAATGTACCCAAAGGATATGAAACAATTACAATCAACTTCCATAACTTTTTGACTTTTTGAAAAATCTCAGACTCCTAGTAAAAAAGTATGAACATGTTTGCATAGATAATTTTATGATCTACACATTTTGTGTCAAGTACTTTTATTACTGTTTTGCTGAAAATCAAGAATTACCCTTTTTTACCTTTGACCTCTATCCATTTTACCAGCTTGTTAAGACTTTATGTACCTTCGAATGTCTAAATTAACAGGGCCATTTGGGACCAGAAAATTAATCCATAATTATAGCACTCTAAGTCTCGGTGATCCAGTGGTCGAGCATCCCGGTTTTGAATTAAGAGGTCGCAGGTTCTAATCCTGGCTTACACCATAGACTTTTCAAAATTAACTTCGAAAGCTATGTGTGATAAATATCGATGACTGAAAACCTTAGGAACCTTATTAGGTTCGCCACCTATTCCATTTGGGACGTAATCATAACGGCGAGACGAGGCTCAGTCGCTGCCTAGACCTTCGGGTAACAAAGGCGTGAAGTTATGTTTTTATATGTTTAGTTCAGGTAGAATATCGACGTAAAGTAGGTCAGGCCACATTAAATTCGAGGTATTCCCACTATTCATGGCACAGAAATAGATCAAGATAGAACGGCGAATAGGCGTGGCAAGCGTGCCAAAACCATGCACTATATTGCATGCTTTTCGAAACTCGCTCTCATTACGCAACGAGCAGGCACATGCATGCCTGCATGGCAGGAACATGCGTTCAGGACGTAAAAAAATAGATAAAACTTCACATACATGCTTTATTGTGCTGTGACAAATTCTAAAAACAAAAGTAGTGAATCAAATATGAAAAAAGGAAATATTTCGTATGATCAGTAAGTACAGAAAATCAGTAGAAAGTATTTTTTTGAGATTATAAATTATTGTTTTACTTTTACTATGTTCAATAATTACGATCACAAGTTGTATATTTTTTCGTTATGATAAATATCCATTGCTGTCCGCATTCAACGCTCGTATACAAAAACATTGCGCGTATAAATTATACGCGTAATGTACGTCGAATCGAACGAAATACACAATACACCTGCTAGTTGATCGCTGTGTGTGTGTTTGGCCTTCGAATGTTAGAGATGGGCACTCCATGTATCGTTGAGTCTTAGGATTTATCGATAAATTAATTCAATAATAATTTGAGTATCAGGTTATGTCTTGCTTTGTCCCTACTTTATTCTAACACCACAAATTTCAACCAAAGTGCTTCGTAATTACATTGGCAGCAGTTTATTTGACAGTATAAGTTTTCACCAATTTGACCAATCGCCGATGGAAAATCATTTCGTTCGTCACAAACGGGCAGTAACCGAGGTATATGTAGACGTTCGGCTTCGTTATTTAACCAGGACTGTGAGGCCAACCCTTACAAAAAGGCAAATATTTAATAAATATGTATAGTTTCAAGGACAGTATAATAATTATAACTAAATTTTATATACTGTTGAAAAAATATGTTTTAGGTTTTAATATGTCGGATTAAAGTATTTAACATGTTTTACTTTCTATGATTATCGTTACACAAAATCAATAAAGTTGGTAAAATATAAAAATAATAAAATTAACACACGTTGCCGATATTAACATCGATAATCTAATGTCTGTGTCTCCTAACTAGTCGCTCGCTCGCTAGTCGCTAACAATGAAAATGACGTCACGCTGTGGGCGTGGTTTTTAAAAAAGTGACACGCTCGAAATGTATGGAAATATGACATCGCGGCCGTTCTATCTTGATCTATTTCTGTGATTCATGGGCAATTCAATGGACCACACTAGTCCTTACATCCAGGTGATCCACTTATTCGTTTACCCCCTATCCCATAAAAAAGGTGCCAGCGTTGATCAAGGTTCAGATCCAGTTACATACTAAAGTTTTGCGATTAGCGGTATATATATTTAACTTGCCACATCGTTTGGAGTTAAACCGCATGTGCGGAGGTTATGCAGCGCCCGCGCAGTTTACTCCCGACAGCTTAACAACTAAATTGCTTACATAAACGTTATTATAAATTGTACGACCCCGAGTTTAATAAACATAACCGTTACAATATTCTAACAGACAATTATTATTAAGGCTTATTTTATTGAAAAAGGGGCAAACGAGCTAACGAGTTACCTGGTGGTAAGTGACGAGCGCCGCCCATGGACACCGTGGTGCGTTGGAAAAGGGGAAAGCAAGGGGAAAGGGGATCGGGCCTCCGGATTCCTCTCTCACTGAACGAAACGCGGCACGAGCCGCTTAACACCGATATTCCGAGAGGTCGTGATATTTCACCGGTCGAGCTGGCCCTTTCATGCAGCGATCTGCAAGACTCTACCACTGTTAGACTCTACCCTTAAAAGATGGCAACGCACCATGGTGATCGTGTGTTGACTGGATTAATTCATTATACAATAGATGGCGCTATGTTAAAAATTGCATATCATACACAGATGAGAAAAATAAAATTTATTGACTAATAGTTTGTATATTATTATTTTCAACTAGACGTGTTTACTTTGACATTGCTTAATTAATAATTCAATAAAAATGTAAGGATTATAACACGATAATAAGAAAAAAGATTAGTTCAGTTTTAAAAATACTGATAATATATTTAATTGTTATAAGAAAAAAATCAAAAGCTAACTTTGACGGTTGTAGCATTTAGTGATAAAAATAATTTGGCGTGCGTTTCGCATAATTAAATGACTACATCACACATACTTGGTTAAATTGCTATATTATAGAAGACCGTATCTGATAAGCTTATACAAACTTAACTAGTTTTCTCCAGTTCAGAAAAGTTACTTTCATCACGCGTCTATGCGTCCAGTAACAAGCAAAATATTTGTCTTTAACCACTTTTGCTCACAAACAAAACCTCGAAAAGAAAGTAATGATCACAAAAGGTCAGGTCCTCGGCCAGTGGGTCATTTGCCACCCGATACGAATAATAATGGAGTGCTAAACGCAGACCACAGACATATACAACCTTGCTGTCAGACAGAATACAATACCCCAGTGCAACGCCTTGTAAAAAAAGATAAACACTTCATTTTAAAATAAGATCTGTTATTTTTTTTTAAGTTTGTAGTGGTGATTAAACGTAACTACAGGAAAATAATCTTTATGACGAAGATTTTAGTAAGGAAAATAATTATTAGATCTTTCTTTCTCTAAATATAGAAATAGAAGAGATTTAAGAAGAAGAATTTAAGAAACACAAGAACTGCAACACAGACTCGGACTGACCTTGGATTGGATTACAACCTTGGATTAGATTTCGAAACTCAAATCTAAGAAGAGATAATATAAATAAACAAAAAGATTTTTATGCGTGGAAATATCTGAATTAAGTTTTCAAAATGGACTGCAAATTGGTCCTTGTGTTGTGCCTGCAAGTTACTTCAATATTCAGTGTGCCAATTAAAATGCAGTTACTGCCTCTGCAATATGGAATGCAATCACAAAATATGCAGCCGTTTCAAAATCCCTTTCTGAGACAGGTTCTACCTAATAATATGCAGTCTCCGTTTATGTGAGTAATATTATTTCATTTAATCATATAGTCTCGACCAGCGACATCTGTGGAGAGTTTGTAAAGCTGTAAGTCAAGTAATATGTATTTATAGCAAAAATTTTTAGCCCCCACAGTTCAGATTTTTAAATAATTATAACCTAACTTCACGCCTTTATGTTTAAGTCTTAAATGGAATAGGTGGCGAACAGTCACGCCATATTTATCGCACATAACTTCCGAAAATAATTTCCAAAAGTCATTGGTGTGACTCAAGATTCGATCCCGCGATTTCTTGATTCAGGATCGGGGTGCTCACCCTCTGGACCACTGACACCTTTTTAATAATTATCATGTTTACAAATGAATTCCTAAATGATGGCCGTCATCTATTATTAAACAAACCGACGGATCACTTATTGTATTTCTTAACACGTGATCATGACACGAAAATTGTTTTTATCGTCGACTGACTTGATGTAGAAGATATACAGACAATAAATATTTTTCAGATTTTCACAACAACCAATGCTAGTTCTTCTGCCAAAAACAGTATCGGCTGCCGATACTGATGATAGATATACAAACTTAAACGAGGAAATTTCTGCCAATTTCAAAAGTAACAAAGGACACATAGATCATAGAAAAGACGCTGTCGTATTAGATGCAGATTTTAATTCCGTGGAAGACGATTTTATAAAAAGAACAGACACTATGGGAAATGCTGCTAAATTCTTTATAGGCCAAATTATATCATGGATACCATTTCTACCTATAGAGATTAACGTACCTGATACTATCAGCTGGATAGCTGGACAGTTTCCTAGTAACTGGTTTGGTAGACCTGAACAAAACCAGGAAAATGTAAAGAGACTATCAAATAAAGGCCCAATGCCCATATTAGTAATGCCTGCACCTATGAACCTATGAACAACTATGTATATGTTAATGGACAACACAAGCACAAATAGAAATAAAGAAGACTGATTAAAAGTGGATTCTATACGAAGTGTTTCTTTTTATTAGCTTTTTATTAGCTTCACCTGTATGTTTGTTTGTATGTTTGTTTGTAACCGACTTCTTTGGGCGCGATTTTGACCCACTTTAAACGGCCAGATTTCGTTGAAACTTTGTAGATTTATTGAGGACCGATGACAATACACTAATTTGATAAAATTATTCCATTTTTCAATTTGCTAAATATGATTTTTAGTGTTCATAGTTCACTTCTCGCAATCAGCGGAAAGTCTACGTTATCAACTTGAAACGAGTTCCTTGTATAAGTCACAGATGGCGCTATTAACGCGCTTGTTATAGAAAACCGAACTAAAAAATATAAAATAAATAATAGTTTAAAAAAACTAAAAAACACGCTTTTTATAGAAAACCGAACTAAAAAATAGAAAAATAAAAAAAAATATATTTTATTTAAAAAAAAAGCGTGGGGTGCATGGTGTCAATAGTTATATATTTTATTGACAGATATGAGTAGAGTGATTATCATTTCGATAATATCTTAAAAAGCACCCCACGCTTTTTTTTTAAATAAAATATATATTTTTTTATTTTTCTATTTTTTAGTTCGGTTTTCGGTGTTTTTTAGTTTTTTTAAACTATTATTTTTATATGGTTACTATATTTGACTTAATTAAAGTTAACTTAGTCGCTTATCATCATTACATAGTATAAAACAAAGTCACTTGCCGCTGTCTGTGCCCTTATATGCGTATATCTTTAAAACTACGCAACGGATTTTGATGCGGTTTTTTTAATAGTTAGTAGGTGTCAACAGGGAGGTTTTGATCTATAATTCATATATGATGTTGAAAAGAAAAAACGATAATTTTCAAGATTTAGCATTTTATTTAAAAACGCTGTCTGAACCCTAAGTGATATATCAAAACAATGTTCTACATTACTAAACAACTTCAGAAGGTCTACAAAAAAGTCCACGAGGGTATATGTCTATCTCTTAGGGATAATCCACAATGACCATTTTTATTTTTTTTTATTTTTACGAGAAATAATGGCTTATTTGCGAAGCGATTTTAAACATGCAGTATTAATTTTCATCCAATTAAGTGTCTTAAATAGATTGTGCATGTAATATAGATGATCCTGGCCCTTTACAGCATGTAATTTTAAGGAATATTTTCGAAGATTATTGCAGTATTAACATAACGGGACAGCAGTTAAAGCCGATAAATAGCACAAATTGAACCTCATGATATCCAAAATTTACTCATTTATTACTTTTGATGCGGAACAAAGTTCGCCGGGTCACCTAGTATATATAAATATTCTTACTACAAAACATTCGCAAGACTTATATTTAAGATATAAGATTTTTATTTAGTGTTAATTTCCGGAAGCTAGACAACTTCTTCGGATTTCAATATTTTCCATATTGCATTCATTTCATGTCAATTCCTTAATTTGATATACTCTTTACATGTAACTTCATAATTCACATTTAAAATAGTTATTAATAGGTAATTTTAAATTCAAAATCCTGTTCGCCGATATGTTATTGCAGAGATTCAGGCAACAATAACCTCGTATTAGTATTAGTCTTTACATACATAACTTCACGCCAAATTCCTTATGGGTAGGCAGAGAGAACAGAGCGCCATAAGGCACGATTCTTACACGTCTCACGCGCTTTGTTGACATTAATAACTCTTTTCATGCACGCGCGTCGATTTTTGAGGCTCCTAACCTCACCTTCCTCCAGAACACGTTCTATTTGGTCATGGAATGTGTGTCTTGGACGTCCTCTACTTAATAGTCTTTGTTTTTATTTTTTAAACGTAACGGAAGTTATGCGACAAAATATAATGTAAAATACAATTAGTCTAATCTCAAACATTACAAATTAATTCCTGTATAAAAATAATCTAAAAAATTATCACTAAACATTTGGCAACTCGAAAAATAACACAATTATTTTTATTCTTAATGTTTTATTGTTGTCAAAATAATAACTATTTTAAATTGATATATTATTTGGGTTAATATTTTAATGTTTCTGCACATAATTATATATTTATGGCTTGGATCAGAAAAATGAAATCGAAGTTTGAGATAACAAAGAACACGGCATATTACAAGATATTTAGCAACAGAAACAAGTAAACTGTTAAAAATTAACTGTCGAGATTACAAGGATAAAAAGTTAAGATTAAGCCTCCACCGAGGCCTTCGATCGTTCCATAATAAAAATGAGTACTAATAACTAAAAATCATAATAACGAGAACTTATAAGATCAAATTAATTTGAGACCCACCTATTCATTATAATTTCAAATCATAAGAATTAATTTTGATACTTGTATAGCATCAAAACATAATAAAGTTGCAAACTTGGCTACATTGTTATTTCGCTCCTAAAAAGACCAATAATATGGGTCAAACTGACAAGTGTCATTAATATAATTTAATTTAATGACAACGTAGTGTCATACTAATTACCTCATTACGCTGTCGGCTAAGCAAACATAAACCTAATATTATGGCCACTTTATGAATAGAGAAATCAAAGTCATGCGAAGTTAGAAAGTCGTACTAATTGCAGTATTGTATCACAGGGAAACACATTGACTGTCGAGAAGCCTACTTTTAGTGCATAACAGCTATACTGTATATAAGACCTATCTATACCTATACTAAACTTGCTTGTTCAGTTGTGTTAACATCATTTTCCTACCCTCATCCCGGTCGTAAGTGTCCATGTCGTCAGAACTTTTGGCCGTGACTCGCTACCTGCCTAACATCAACCCCACTTGGGAATATTTTCGTTGGTACAATAAAAGACATTGGTCTCAAATTCTTCTTAGCTTACTCCTAATTATCTTAATTTGTCCTAATATCTGGTTGTCTTTGCGGTGCTCTTGTCGATCCTGGTCTCCAACACGTACCACTTCTAAAGGCGTACCGTTTCTAGCATAGATATCCAAGTTCCTACCAATGAAAAAGAGCGGCGGGACCAACACAAATTGATAAATCTATGTAAAATGTGTGTAGCTGCGGCTCAATACCGCTCTTGAGTTTGTCAGTGAGGAAGTTCAAGTTCAAGAGACATCAAATTGTATTGTATGTAGTATATATAGTAACTCTTCTGTACAGTGTGTTGACAGTGAAGTTAGCAGGAGACTAAGCGGCTGAAACGATTTGAATGACTTTTTCTGTGCTAGAAAGGGTTTGAAGAAATTTGGATTAACAAATATGCGTCAAGATGGCGCTGCAGTCGGTATCCATGCTATCTATCTATCTATACTAGTAGTAAAAAGTAAACTGCTGGGCTTATTTGTGAATCAAGTCATCCTCGAATCTTCTAGACCACACAGAGAAAAAAACATTCAAATCACTACAGCCGTTAAGGTTAAAATTGAACAGACAATATTGATTTTATTTGGCTTTCATTTCTTACTTGGTTTAATATCCTAATCGGTTGGTCCATGATATATGCAAGAGACATCGTCTTCCCGGTCTCCTAGTATAATTGTTTAATTGTATTGTAGATATTGACAAGTTTGTCAATATCACTCAACATGTCAATATTGTCACAACGTTTTAAAACTCGACAGACGTGATAAACTTTAAGATCTTAAAATTTGTCAAAATGAAATGACGTCAGTGTGATAATTTTAATAAATTTTATTTAATTATTCAATATGTTTACATTAAGAGTTATACAACTAAATTTTGGAATAATATCTATTGGGTAGGCAGAGCATTTGGATTGTGCTCACTCTTAGCGACGATGATGGAGGTAGGATAGTTGAAGCTGTAGAAGAAACCGTGAGGTGGGCCCTGAAACAGAAAAAAATAGTAAAACATCTTCAAGCGAAGAAACATAGGGCCCAAAAGCAAACAAAAATATTTAGATATAACCATATTCAATACATACTTCCTCAAGGTTTTCCTCAAGTGATTGAAATATACACTATAATATTGGAGGAAATTGTTACTCACGGTAGGTTCGGGTTCCTCTAATTTCTCGTCGTGCTGCTGTTCATACTTCGGTTTTCCGTATTGCTGTTGTTGTTGTTGATTGTATTGGTATTGTTGTTGTTGCTGTTGTTGGTTGTATTGTTGTTGTTGCTGTTGTTGTTGGGTGTATTGTTGTTGTTGAGTGTATTGTTGTTGCGGATTGTATTGTTGTTGCGGATTGTATTGTTGTTGTTGGTTGTATTGTTGTTGTTGATTGTATTGCTGTTGAGGTTTGACTTGTTGTTGATATTGCTGAGAGAGACTAGCTTGACCGTATGCTTTTCCCAGACGAGTAGGATCATTAGGAGAGGCGACGGATACTCCCTGCAGTTCGGATGCCTGACCTTGGGGTTCACTGTAAAAAGAAAAATATTAAAACTGGTATGGTGTCGCTTACACTGAAATTCGTAAATATAAATCTTTTAAATTCACAAAAATGAAAACTAAAAAGTCAAAATGAATGCAATCAGAAATATTTTTACTTACAAAAAGCAATCTGTATCGTATCATTCCGGTTAGGACTGAACAAACTTCAATGTTTTTTATTTAAGTAGCTCTCTACGTCAAGCCCTTAATACCCGGAGTACTTATTTTTAATCTATACAAAGGATGCCTAATTATGTCAAACATCATTATTATCACACATGACTTGCGAAAATTCGTGGTCTTACTCCCAGATTGAAACCAAATATTATTTCTTATTCACAAACAGCGAAGCAATCGTTACACTCACCTATATTGGTTATATTGCGGAACGGCTACCTGTGGTGCCAATTGTGAAGCTTGTGCTTGATAGGCATATCTAAAGGAAAAAATAAATATTAGTTTAATACTAAAGGAACAATACAAAAGGAATATTTGTGTTATTAAACATTTATATAGCAAACATACAACAATAACAATCAAAAACTTCAAGCTGGTCCATTTGCGGAGTAAGCAGAAAGAATTGAATGCGGTGAAATTTCATACCGTAACTTTTACACTTAAATTGATTTAATTAAAATGTCCCTATTTGTATATATGTTAAATTAGTGTAGTAATAATATATTCTTGCTTAATGTAACATTACTTATTACAAAACGAAGCGCTTTCCGCTCTCTGTTCCCATATATGCTTAGATCTATAAAACAACTTGAAACTCTTTAAAACAAAATACAGTAAAAAAGATAATAATTTTGAAAATCCAGCAATTGAATTCCAATCGCTGGCTAAACCCTAAGTTTTACCACAAACAATGTTCTACATTATTATACGCCTTTAAAAGGTCTACAAAAAATCTGCAATGGTATAGGTCTATCTATTAGTAATAACCCATAATGACCATTTTTATTTCTTCTTATTACTTTAAAGGTGAAAAAAAGTTCGCTGGGTCAACTAGTGAACTATTGGAACAATTATTCTTGGAATATAAAGAATAATTGTTCAAATCAATTTAGTAGTTTTCGAGATCAACGTTTTCATTTAGAGGCGTACTTTGGCATTCATTAAAAATTACAATTTTGAGTGACTACAACAAAATAATTACGGGTCAACGGGAGCCCTGCTGTTGGCTTCAGCTGCCTCTTTCCACGCCTTCTCGAAAGCAAGACGGGCTTCTCTAAGAGCAGGTGTTTCTTCTGCTGGTTTCAACTCAACTTTAGGTAGGTTATCCTCTTGATGAAAACCTTGACTGTCAGCCCAGTATTTGACCTGGAATTGATTTAGAATTTTGGGATTTTAGCAGGTTATTATATTTATATACAGATATACAGGTTAGGTTAGTTAGATATACAGGTTATTTTATGTAACTACGAGTAAGTACGTTCGCTGTGGTAGATGGATAAATTACAAAGATAGATAGATAGAAATCACAAAAAAAGACAAAAAGAAATAATAAATTGCAATGTTAAATATGTACTTTAAAGTACTTATAGCGCCTTTTTTGTTAAATTTCAACGAGACAACCTTTCCTATGGTTCGTGGAAGAATCTTAGAATTTAAAGCCACTGCCTGCAGATCAATCCAGTTCTTAAAATGCCATCGTCATAGGAAGTAAGGTAAACAAGGTAAACACTTCATTGATGAGGTGCCCCAGAAATTTCCTACAGTAACGGGTCAGTAAAATAAATTTAATGCGCTGTATTATCAGTGCATTATTTATTTTTTCTTTTATCTTACTCCCCGAGGGCCTAGGCCAAATTAAAATTTCAGTTGTTCAGTTCAGTTTGCTACTAATTGGTTTGTTACGTGTTGCAGTGACATCTAGTTTCTAAATAGACCATTATTAGTTGCTTAGGGTTAGATCTAGATGGCGTTGCTAGAATTGCTGTCCAAAACATCGCTGCACCTACTATATATATAGTTCTATCTAGAGTCGGTAAAATATCTACCTTAACAATTTCATTATTGGGTGCTCTGTAAATATAAGATCCAGATGTTAGTCCTGAACCCTTTCTGTCCTCAACCTTGGAGGATTCAGGAGTTTCGTAACCATACGCGTATTGACCGAGCCCGTCCTGGCCGTGGTACTGCGCTGCGTTGTATACCTGTAAAACGAACAAATATACAATAACATTTGAAAACCACAGAAAAAAACTAATAAGGTGTAAACTATCGAACCGGTCGCGGCGATTGCGTTCCTGTTTTCTTGTTCTACGGAAGCAATTTCCTCAAGCGCTTAAATATTTTATTTTAAATAATAAGTTTATTCTTTGTACCTTTTGGCTATTTCTAAATGTTTATCAAGACCTGTGAAAATAAAGCTTCTTTGTCTTTGAAAATCTAAGACCTATCTCGTGTTTTTTTTATAAGGTAGGAGGGCAAACTCGCAGGCGTGTCACCTGATGGTAAGCAACCAACGCCGCCCATGGACACCAGCAAAACATATAGTGTTACTGTTGCGTTTCCGACCTTTAAGGGATAGGGGATAGGGAAGGATGAGGAAGGGGGATGGGCCTCCGGGTATTTCTCTCACCGAGCAAAACGCGACATGAGCCACTTTACGTCGATCTTCTGAGAGGTGGTGGTATTTCACCGGTCGAGACGCCCCATTCATGTAGCGCACTGCTTGCCTCTACCACTGTTAACCTGCCTAACCCATCAGAAAATAGGAGAACATCATAAAACATTACCTCTTCTACATAATCATCAGTGTTCTCGATCTCCTTGCCGTTTTTCCAATAGTGGCCGTTGGTGGGGCCAGCCTCTGCTGAACGAAATCTGGGGTCATCAAAACGCACCTGGAACAAAAAGGTAAATCTATATAAAATTATCTCTAAAATAAATCTTTAGGACTACAAGTCTAAGTGTCATCATCGTGACTTATGATATGAAAAAGATCGCCCACGCATCAATTCAGTCCACTCTAACCAAACCACTGCCACTATTTCCTAGAGTGGTGCCACACACAACAACGCAAGTCATACATACATACATACATACATATACATAAGCTCACGCCTGTATCCCATGGGGGTAGGCAGAGACTTTGGCTTTCCACAAGCTACGATCCTGACACACATCTTTCGCCTTATCCACAGTCATACATTCACGTCGGTTTCGAGTGCTACGCATTTTGCCTTTTTTAAACAGACCATTTATTTGGTCTTGGTCTCTCGATCCCAACCCTACCACTCACATTCGCTTCATATACCCTTTTAGTCAGTCGACTTTCATTCATTCTTGCAACATGACCAAACCATCTTAACATACTTCTCTCCACCTTGGTCACCTGCATCATCCTTCAGCTTGCATTTCTCCCTTATCACGCTATTTTTCATTCGATCCGCAAGGGGACTCCACACATACTTCTCAGAGAACGCATTTCTACTGCATTCACCTTACTGTTATGCTTCGCCTGCCACACCCTACACTCACTCCCGTATGTCAGAGTTGATACCAACCAACACACAACTGTGAATCGTTGAGCGTGCCTTTTCAGACACAGCCTGACTACGCATCAAGGCATGAAGTGCACCATTGACTCTATTACCAGCAGTCATTCGCCTTTCAATATCTTCCTCACATTTACCGTCTCTGGTAAACATACTTCCGCAAGTCTCTGGTAAACATACTACGCAAGTCTACATATCAAATAGCAGTAAAAAAAAAAACTTGAGATCATTGTCAAGTTTTTTTTAACAAAGCTTCTAGTATTTAATTTTTCGCTCATATATTTGGAGTAAATAACTTAGAGTAGAGACAGGTTTTGGAGTTACTGCATTTCTAAGACAACACAGGACATACACACATACGCTTATATATAATAATGATTCAAATGATATTGAAATAAATTTAAATAATTTGTTTATATGCTTTGCTTGCTCGCAAAATATTATATTCATTTAAGATAATGATAACTTACCAATGGCAATACAGCAGTTCTACCTGCAAGTACTGGTTCTCTGAAGGGTAAAGAGTTCAGGTATCCCTGAGCTTCCTCAGGAGTAAGGTTGTCTTTGAAAATGAAGTTGGACTGCGGCTCGCACAGGACTGACGCCACCTGAAATAATGGAGAAAGATTGATTACACATAAACTAGACCTAAATTGCCGTGCTTGCTACATTAGGATTGATCAACATCAATCCGTTTTTCTTTATATTTCAAAAGTTTCCTACGATATATAAATGTCAATATAGGATATCTTATGAATCTATAAAATGGATATTTAGTCTATGTATACATTTTTCGCAAATACCTACGTATATCTACCAAATAAAACGCTTTGGTCAGAGAATGATTTTAGGAATACCCCACTATTACTACTAAATATTAAATCTATGTCGTATTTGAATTCATGTTTTTCTATGAACATTATAAGTTGCTATCAAATTTTAATGTCTTTCGGTAAGATAGCACAAGAACAGCTGTAAAACCATGCTGTTCCCTGCATGAATATGCCGCCTCCACCGGTGAAACACCACAACCTCTCAGAAAATAAACGTAAAGTGAATCATGCCGAGTTTCGTTTGTTGAGAGGCGTGATTTTACAACACAATATCAGCTTGTTAGTCAGAGACATGTTAGTCAGTGAGCAGTACTGGTTTATAAATCTCGAGTCCGGTTGACCCTCGGCCTCTTAACTCCATGAGTCACGTATTCCAACATCATTATTTTTGGATCATCTATACAATATCTTCATCTCGCAAAATGTCAATCACATATATAACCTTGAAGTAACCTTGAAGCATATTAGTATCCTGTTTGGAATAAAATGCTAGAGGTTTTTAAAAAAAGTGTTTTGGGTATTGAACTAGGTTGAGGTTTTTGGTTGTTGAAAAAGTTTATTTATAGACCACATGATAAATCCAGTAACAATGACATTCTGTATGGTTTCTTCAATCAAATGGTATAATCTCCTTACCCGCTGAAAAATCGGCAATCTCCGTAACTGCCAATAAATTTCCAAATTCGCATAATCATTTTCCGAAATGAAGCAAGGATGGGTTCATAATTCATTTTTACACACTAAATATAGTGCATTTCAAAAATATGCTGAAGAAAAGAGTTGTAAAATTAATAAATTATGCCGAAAACTAATTCTACATAAAAATTAAACTACTCCTGGAACAAAATCATAGCGTAATATATTTGGTATACCAACGCCATCTAGTTAAATATAATAGGCTCCAGAAATAAATTTAAAACCTATAATAAAATCGTATTAGTGCTATTATATACCTGATAATCTGAACATTAGATAATAATAATAATATCTTGTTATATACTAATATATAACTACTTAACCGATCATCATGAAATTTTGTACACATATTCTTGGAGGTATTAAAAGTAACATAGGAAACTGTTCTTCTTCTTTCTTTCTTTCTTTAATGTACCTACATATATAGGCAACCGAAGGAAAACTTATAATATAGTCTACAAAAATATCCTACATTAATAATCTGCATTTATATCTTATGAAGTTGTTAAAGTCTAAAATTATTTATTTTCGTTACAGAGAAATATATTTTACCATTAGTTGTTGCATTTCAATAAAGTATATAGTGAGTTTTTTAAACGTCATTGTATGCTGTAATTTTAAAAATTGATAATCCCAGCTGAGCAATAAAATAGAGTTAACATATTGATTCATTTCTATGGTACTTATTTAATGGCTTCAATGCGAGCGAAGCCGTTGATATAAATTTACTTCTGTATAATTGCGACAATCAAATGATATTGAACTCCTTAGATACTGAAAAATCTAAAATCTCCGTAATATTGGGTGTTACGGTCCATAATACCCAATAAATTTAAATTTTCAAAATTCGATTACGCATTTTCCCAAATGAAGCAACGATGGGTTCATAGGTCATTATTACACACTAAATATAGTGCATTCCAAAAATATGCTGAAGAAAAGAGTTGTAAAATTAATAAATTATGCCGAAAACTAATTCTACATAGAAATTAAACTCCTTCTCGCGCAAAATCATAGCGTAATATATTTAGTATACCAACGCCATCTAGTTAAGTATAAGAGGCTCTAGAAATAAATTTAAAACCTATAATAAAATCGTATTAGTGCTATTATATACCTGATAATCTGAACATTAGAAATATATCTGAGAAAAATCGATATGAAAAACTTGACTTGGAAAAATAATCCTTAGCAACGCCATCTATTTGGCTTTAAGGAACTAATTATAACTTGCATGGAAAAGAATCTCGACAGCTATTTAACGAACACGAACAAACGCATCATTCGTCCATATGTCCTCGTATATCATCAGTAACATTAACTCTGCCTATGCCTTCACGGAATAGTGAGATGGGGTTGCTT
The DNA here is from genome assembly GCA_905147225.2 of Euproctis similis. Classification (NCBI taxonomy): domain Eukaryota; kingdom Metazoa; phylum Arthropoda; class Insecta; order Lepidoptera; family Erebidae; genus Euproctis; species Euproctis similis. Next base: position 1,407,365 of record LR990118.1, on the reverse strand, counting down.
TTTTTATTAACGATAGTGGGCAATGTTAATTTATGAACTGGTTCATACTTTTCTTTAAGTCTCGGTGGTCCAGTGGTCTAGCACCCCGCTTCTGAATATGGAGGTCGCGGGTTCGAATCCTCACACTGACTCGTCTGGCTCACACCAATGACTTTTCGAAGTTCTTTTCAGAAGTTATGTGTGAGGAATATCGATGACTGAGGACTTTGTGCCCGGTATGGCAATGGGTTCGCCACCTCTTCCATTTGGGACGTAAACATAACGGCGAGACGAGGCTTAACAGCCGCCGCCTACACCTTAGGGTAGAAAAAGCCGTGAAGTTATGTTAAATTAAAAAATCGACGCAGGCCATTAATTTCATAATACTATTCGGGCGGCTCAATGAGTAATTCTGTAGCGTTATGTATTTTAAAAGGCATCATAACTTAGAGTGTCAAATCAGTTATGACGAATCAACAAATAATAACTTCACGAATCAAACCCGGACCTCTGGATCAGAAGTCCTGTGCTGGACCACTGGGCCACCGAGACAAAAAACAAATAATAACATGTTATTGTGTAAACATAGTTTAAATAACGGACACAACACCAGCATCTTACATTCTATATCTCTCTAATTCAAATTTGTGAAGTAAAGAAGCAGTCATAATATTAAGAGGATCAAACTCCAAAAAGTACCCAGTATCTAATTGATAATTGACTTATTATTTTTTATCTTATTGAATAGATGGCGTTGATAGTCGAATTATTATTACGCTATGATTTAGATCAACTGTTTATAATAACTATTAAGTTGTAGGTTTGGTTTTTAACGTATACGGTTCATTTGACCCCTTTCGTCATCTGAGCATAATTTTTGTAGTACACTATTTATTAGTGTATGAATGAATGATAACTATATCACTTCCTGGCTCTCTTATTTGCTTCAGAAAAATTACAGACACAAATTTGAATGTTTGAATATATTTTGCAAAGGATTACATGTTTGTAAAGTTTTTAATGCACATCTGGGATGCAAAGGACGTCCACAAAATATAAAAATCAGGGTCAAAATAAAGCATTGAAAGTATTTGCATATTTCTTTTTTCCTGTGTATATCATTCTGTTCAATAATATTTCAATTTTATTTTTTAAATATGAATGTATGATATGTGGCCAACATACTCTAAAATCTTTTATAAATGAGTATTACGTATGGATAATAATGATCAGAACAATATCAAATGAAAAAACCATAAAAAAATATTTATTTATAACTTCACTCCTTTTTCTACCCGAAGTTGTGGGCAGTGGCTATTTAACTTCAAGCAAATGCTTTATGCACACTCCCCGCCTGGGGACGGCAGGAGGTAGTGTGGTATTCCCAAAGCAGTAAGTTGCAATAGGGCAACCCACGAAAACCTCGCGGAGGCCCTCCTCCGGTGGTCCAGAATACGGTTAACCCCTCTGGACCACCCTGCCGTCGTCCCCCTCTGTTACAAGGGTGGCTCATCCTCGAGGAGCCTCCTCGGCATGAGGCTCCCATTATTGCCTGGAGATGCGATAGCACAACTTTTTTGGTTCGGAAAAGAAGTGCTCAACCACTCAACAACCAAAGAATGGATATCACAGTAATGGCTAGCTAGGAAGACTTATTTCAAATATAATCAAACTAGTGACCTAATACTGATCGTTGATTAGTAAATACATACGAATTCGGCGTAGTAAGCGCTATTTATAGAATTTACATTTAAAAAATCTGTATACATAATATTTAGCATTTGTGTTAAGTGATATAGTTGATCATATAGTGATATAAAAAAATGTAAACATTACATATAAATGGAAAAATATTAGTCATTGTTATAGTATAATATGAAACGTACTAGGTAGAACCGAGGAAGAATTACTACGTCACTAACTGCATCATATCTAAAACATTATCTAAATTTGTTCGTTGACGTATTTCACGCTTTTTTTGCTTTTTTAGTCCAAAAATACTTCCAAAACGGCATTTCAGACTACTTATGGCCTTCCTCGGCTCTGTCATGGTTCCACTGTCATGTTTTTACTGGGACTTTTAGAAATACCAAGCTCTTTCACAAATTTCTAAAACCAATAACTCCCTTTGAGTCCAGTCAATTATATCAGAAAATTAAATAATAATAATACTGATAAGAATGTGATGATGAAAAAATAAGTGGACTTCAAATGGTTTACATAGGTAGGTACATATATACAACCACCCTCTTTTCCCCATGGGGGTAGGCGGAGACTAATTCTTTCGCTAAGATCCTTACATATATATCTGGCTTCCTCCACTATCATTATTGGTATCATACTCGCTCGTGGGTTGTGACCACTTTTCTGGCCTCTCACAAGCACATCACTGGTTTAATGGTGGTAGGTTAGCTCAGTTCGACCTTTACCGGTTGGCCCTTTTTCTTTCTTTCGTCCATCCTTTCTACATGTAGAAACCATCCAAGCATTCCTTTCTCTATCCTTGTCACTACCTCTTCACTGACACCACAAAGTTCTCTAATTGCACTATTTCCTTTTTAATTTAATTTACTGGTCTTCAAAATATTGAATCTGAAATCTATTTTTTTTAACTAAAAATAGATTTCAGATTACAAGGTAAAATCGAATCTTGAGATTTTAAGATGACAGATAGTAAACTTAGTTCACGACATCCACGATAAAATAATAAAATTATGCGTATATTAAGTTTCTTTATAAATTATTTCAAAGTTAAGTAAAATTGTATTTGAATATCATCAAAACAACTTTTAGGATTATATCGCGTTTATTGATATATGATGAGTGAGATTCGCCGAAAGTCTTAGAAATAAATAATATGTATTTGAATACATACTTAAGTGGGTAGGTAGGTACATGTAAACTCGTGCTAAGCCCATCCAATAAATATACAAATGGGTAAAAAAATAAATATAAAAATATCACGCTGTATCGTTTTACAATAACAAATTTGTTTTTTATTTAAATTTTGTTTGTTATATAAACGGAAATTATATATGACATCATTGATGTTGCGTATAATTTTTAAAACGTATATCCGTATTAAATTTTGATTTAAATATGACACCGTCTAACGTGGTAACTGGATATTGGTAATATTTTAAAATTAATTAAAAATAACTATGATTTCTTTCATCAATATAACATTATCATATATATAAATCTTAAATTATCTAAAAAATCTATACTGTATCTATACCTACTAATACTGAAAATAGGAGAATATTTGTTTATTTGTGTTTTTAAATAAACAATTTAATAAAAATTGTATCTCAATGGGTAAAGGCCGATTTTTTGCGCGGGCAGATGTTACCCATATGATTATATGATACCGGATACTTTTATGATTACATAAACATCTATACATAGATAATAATTTAAGAATTTATGTCAAAAAAATATATACATACAATAATTACCAATCCGTTGAAAACAAGCTTAGTAATTTGTTTAAAAAAACACACAACGATGAAGAACTTTGTTTTTGTTAGCGATTCCAACTGTTCAGAATGCGAAATTATGCTTTGCAAATAGTTTTAATGCATTCCAATGAACAGATATTAACCTCAAGGTTCTACCATGTGTAGTAGCTGTTGTATAAGGTACTATACTTAATAGAAAAATACTAGATTTTTTTAGTAGGTATCGTGGTGAAGTCCAGGAAATGTCATAATAATATGGAACCAAACAATCCAAAATCCAAAACAGTAGTTTTAGATTGGATTGGATTTGGATTAAAAAAATCCAAAAAAGTAGTTTTGGATTTTTTTAATTGTTTGGATAATTTATACCATCTATTGTCTGTGGGCATGTGATTTCCAAACATCCGAAACTTTGTCGTAAATAAGCTGAAAATTTAGCTACTTTTTTTCGTAAAGATACAGGTCCCAGCTATAAAACAAAGTCGGATAAAAAGTCTCTTTAGCAATCGAATAAAAATTGAGTATTTAAAACTGTGGAGATGATAAAGTTATTTCTAGAGTTAAAAAGTTAATCGTATATTAAGGTTAGTACAAGTTAACATAACTTCACGCCTTTTTCCACCCGATGCTGCAGGCAGTGGCTGTTAAGCCTCGACTTGCCGAACCGTAACGTTACATCTCGAATGAAATAGGTGGCGAACCTATAGCTATTACACCGGGCACAAAGTTGTCTGTCATCGACATTTATCACACATAGCTTCCGAAAATAATTCCGAGAAATCATTAGTGTCAGTCCGGAATCGCAACCACTATTTCTGAATAAGAAACGGCGAGTCCGACCAATGGACCACAGAGTCTTTTGGGATACAAAGATGGTGATACTTAATTAAATTTGGGTACATATTCATTACAAACGTGCTTTAACTGTTAAAATGCTATTCAATAGTGCATCAGGTAAGTGTTGTGAAATAGTTGGAAAGCGCCGAATCATCTGCATCAGTTTGAGAACAGGTTTGTATTGAACCGTGAACTTGAACTGCTGAATGCACCGCTAATGTGTGGCCATAAAAGAAGCCTTAATAACGGACAGTATGATTAGAATAATAATATCTTAGACACAACACATAGCGTCTAGTTCCAAGTTAAGCAACGAGATGCTTGTGTTATGGAAACTAGTTTTTTTTTTTTATTATTAATACATCTATACTTTTCTTTTGTAAATACATACTTATAATACATTAAAAATACGCAAACGCCATACAAACATTTATGCTTGTCATAAATAGTCGGGTGGGACTCGACCTCGATTCTGCAGTCGGTAGTTTTACCCAGGCACCACGAGGCCCGTCATTTTATCCCAAATGGAATAGATGTCGGAACGTATTTGCTTTATACTGGGCAGTACTTTGTGAGCCATCGATATTTATCATACATAACTTCCGAAAAGAGTTGAAATGAAAAAAATCAAACGGGCCGGGATTTGATCCTACGAGTTCACCTTTCAAAAGCAGAATGTTTGGGTGGTTTTCCTAAGGATATGCTTTTTACTTGCTTACAATAATCATTAAAAACTTTCCTAAACTCATTTCTCATCCAATCACAATCAAATTTGCTATTAAAATCTAATTTAAATTTCATATTTTAATCTTTTTAGAGATATATCACCATATTTACCGTAACTCTGTAGTTTTGTGGCCCAAAAGGCAGTATTGTCCAAATAAAGCCTTGGACTTTAATTGGTATTCGATGTATGTAACATACGTACACGTTTCTAGATCCAAATATAATGATATTACATCGCTCGAAAAATATATATAAAAATTTATACTTAACTATAGATTTTACATAATTTTTAGAGTTTAATGGAGACACTATAAGGATAATAATAATAATTAGGATAATAATAATAGTATTGGTAGACCAGTGGCCGACCACACGCTTCTGAATCCAGAGGTCGCGGGTTCGAATCCTGGCACACACCAATGACTTTTCGAAAATAAGTTCGGAAGTTACATGAGATACATATCGATAACTAAAAACTTTTCGCCCGTTAAGGCAATTGGTTCGCCACCTATTTCATTTGGGACGTAAACTTAACGGCGAGTCGAGTCTTCACGCCTTTTGTTACCCGAATGTATAGGCAGCGGCTGTTAAGGCTCGTCTCGCCGTTATGTTTACGTCCCAAAAGGAATAGGTGGCGCTCCTGTTGCCATACCGGGCACAACTTAACTGTGCGAACGTTCGAAAATATGATATATTATTATGATATATGATAATTATTTAAAGAAAAACTCTCAGAAATGTCGAAATTCTATTAAAATACCTTATCTATGCTGGCTGCATTCCAAAATATGAACAAATACAATTGAAGATGTTCATATACATTCAAGGTAAACAGGAACAAACGTACAGATGACACTTCGTCTTCATACATATGAATGAGTTAAAAATGAAACATTTTTCAATGAATACCAACTTATGAGAATATAATGATAATATATAAAATTATATATTATAGATAGTTTGTCTAACCATTACCTTGTGATTAAGATTTAGTAACTATTTTATTTCTTAACAAATACAAATCTTACGCATTCATCATCCTCTGGTAATTCCAAAAGATGCTGTAGACTGTATTATCTAAGCCATAGTAAATACACGAAACTTATCAAGTTAAAATTTAACAAATCATTTAGCGAGGGTGTAAAACATGCCATATACTTTTCTGTGAAACTATCAACTCTCCTTCTGACACAGTCAGATAAAAATACATAAAGTCGTAACTTATAGTATTGTTACTTATAAATATTATTCCAGCAAGGCTGCTCTCTAGTTAGTAAGTTAGAATTATAGATAAGATTGCATTATTATTAACATAACTGCCCGCCTTTTTCTACCCGAAGGTGTTGGAAGTGGCTGTAAAGGCTCGACTCGCTGTTATGTTTACGTCCCAAATGGAATAGGTGGCGAACCTATTGCCATACCAGGCACAAAGTTTTCAGTCATCAATATTTATCACACATAACTTTCGATATTAATTTCGAAAAGTCACTGGTGAACAAGTGGACGGTTGGCCAGGATTGGAACCAGCGACCTCCTGTTTAAGAAGCGGGGTGCTCGACCACTCGACTACCGAGATTATTTACTGGATATTATTAACTAGCAGACCGCGCGAACTTCGTACCGCCATATTTTATACATTTTCCACTCAAAAGATTATTGCCGCAATCATATTAATACCCCAAAGCTTTCATCATAAATGGACTATCTAACACTAATATTTATTTCAATTCAAGTTCTTGATACATACATACATAACTTCAGGCCAGATCCCTTGCGGGGTAGGCAGAGAGAACACAGTGCCATAAGGCACGATTATTACACGTGTCACTCGCTTAGCTAGTATGTATTAGCGTACTGACAACCAAGACATTGATATTATTTACAACTTCAAAGAAAGCTTTATTAGCAATGCCACTTAAAAACAATGAATATAGCAATGAACTTGTCCCAAGTTTTTGCTCAACCTTTAGTTTTTTTTAATACAACATAAACAACTTTTTTTATATGGTCACTAATGTTGACTTCAACGAAAAAAACGGGCCACCATATGTTCAAACCGGGGTAGCTAACTCACAGTGAGTGTTTTTTTTTATAAGTCAAATGATGTCGGTTTAGCGATTAAGCTTATCGATATAAATTTACTACATTTTAAAAGATATCACGATCTTAAAAATGTAAAGTTTATTACATATATCTAGAATGTATTATAAATCAGTCACATCAGTCACACCTTGTCAGTGGTAAAGTCACGCAGTGTTCGCTGCATGAATGGGCCGGCTCGACCCGTGGAATACCACGACCTCTCAGATTATCGCTGAAAAGTGGCCTTAGCCGCGTTTCACTCGCTGAGAGAGGTGTTCGGAGGCCCAATCCCTTTTCCCCTCCCCTACCGAAACCCACTCCCGACCCCACTCATATCCCATTGTAAGCGCCGGCAACGCAACTGTAACACTGCATGTGATGAGGTGGCCATGGGCGGCGTTTGTAACTATCATAAGCCTGCTCGTTTGCCCCTTATGCAATAAAAATGTAACCTAATTCCTATCCTATCCTACTTCTAATATATAAAATTCTCGTGTCACAATTTTCCCATACTCCTTCGAAACGGCTTGACCGATTCTCATGAAATTTTGTATGCATATCGGGTAAGTCTGAGAATTTTCAACCCCCTACGATCAACCCCTATTTTTTAAATTTAATTTTTTGGTAAGACAACGTTTGCCGGGTCAGCTAGTAAAATATAAATGTGAATGTAAGTTTGTTTGCGTGCTTTCACGCGATAACTACTCAATCGATCACCATGAAACTTTGTACACATATTCTTTAAAGTAATTTACATATTTTTGAACCCGAAGGAAAAACTTATAAAATAGTCTACAACAATATCCTACATACTCTTATAAAATTGTTACAGTCCAAAATTATTTATTTTTGTATTACCGTGTATTATATATTTTACCTTAAAAAAATGTTGTTAGTTTTTAAACGTAAGTAGTAATTTTAAAACCTAATGATTCCAGCCAAACAATAAAACAGAGTTATCATATTGGTTAACTTCTATAGTAATGATCTTTGATATCTATTTAATGGATTTAATGCGAGCGAAGCCGCGGGTAAAAGCTAGTAACTTTTATAAATAAAAATACCACAAAATACGATTAAATACTACAAATTTTAAACTAAACATAACTTCACGCCTTTTGTTACCCGAAGGTGTAGGCAGCGGCTGTTAAGACTCGTCTCGCCATTATGTTTACGTCCCAAATGGAATAGGTGGCGAACCTATTGCCATATCGGGCACAAAGTTTGTCAGTCATCGATATTTATCATACATAACTTCCGAAAACAATTTCGAAAAGTCATTGGTGTGAGCCAGTGTCTGGAATCGAACCCCGGACCTCTGGATCAGAGGCCGTGCGCTCGCCCACTGCGCCACCGAGACTTTTTTAAATTTTAAATTCTGATTAAAGTATTGAGCGATATGATGACAAAGAGAGAAACAACAACAAAACATAACTTCACGCCTTTTCTACTCGAAGGTGTAGGCAGCGGCTGTTAAACCTCGTTTCACCACTATGTTTTCATCCCAAATGGAATAGGTGGCAAACTTACTGCCATACCAGGCACAAAGTTTATAGTCATCGATATCTAAATACACATAACTTCAGAAAACAATTTCAAAAAGTCATTGCTGTGAGCCAGAACTCGAACCCGCGACTACTTTATACAGAAGTGGGGTTCTCGACAACTGGACCACCGGTACCTTTTAGCAAGAAACAAACGTAAAAAAATCTACCTGCTAGCTGTCGCGGTCCGAGCTGTCCGAGTCGGATACATCATCAGTGTAACTAAATATTTCCCTATGAAATGAATACTTACATTTTGTATTTTGCGATATCTTTGGAATTAAATGTCCGAATTGAATTATTCAAACAGTTCTAGAAAGGTATTGAATCTGTCTTTATATTGAAGTAATTTATTTTCAGGAAAGTTAAATTCAAGGTACAAAATAAAGCATTTTTATAACGACATCAATTTAATTATTTTAAAAAACTCAAAAAACACTTATTGTGAGATAACTACAATAGTTAGACATATGCCATCGCGGACTTTTTTATAGACAAATTTATGTTCTGTAAAAGTGTAGTACATTGTTTTATTCTAGAATCAATAGTTTTCGCAGCGTTCACGATGTAAGAATTATTTTCGAGTCATTTTCTTACACCTTGGGTTACATTATTGGACTTATAGTAAGGATCCCTAATTAATTTGAAAATATAATATAGCCTAAAGCCTTCCTCGATAAATGGACTATATACCACTGAAAGAATTTTTAAAATCGGACTGGTGGTTTCTGAGATTAGCGCGTTCAAACAAACAAACAAACAAACAAACAAACTCTTCCGCTTTATAATATAAGTATAGATGTTAATTTAATATTAACAATAGATCATTATCAATAGTGCCAAACAAACGAGTTCGAGAAAAAAGTTTTACATACGTTTGAATTATTTGAACGCGTATTATTTGAATGCTTAATATATCTGCAATAGTAGATAATAAGAGGATTATTATTTATTTTTTGTATTTAATTACAAACACAATCAGTAGGTTTTTTCGACCTCACCTCTGTAACATTAATCAATATTATCTTCTATTGATTGATATTTTTTGTATTCTTATAATACTTATTATTGTGGTTTTTGGACAAAGTCGTGATGTAACAGACACCTTAATTTGTTAATATGGACACAAAAAAAAACCATAAACTTCCGCAAAAATTACATAGGTACCTGCCCATAATTATTTGTGATATACCTATAAAGACTAGCTTTAACAAAAAAACTAAACACAATTATTATTTAACTCGCTGACCTGGCGAACTTTGTTCTGCAACTAAAGTATTTTTACAGCGTTTACAATGAAAGTGCTAAATCTCGAAAATATATTTTACTTGAATTATACATAAAAACCACTCCGTTGACACCCTCTATTTATTAAACAAAACTGCAACAAAATCCGTTGCGTAGTTGTAAAGATCTGAGCATTTAAGGGAATAGACAGCGGAAAGTGACTTTGTTTTATTCTATACTTTGATGATGTAAACATACAGCAAGATCTAAAAATCAATAATAAATTTTATTTAATTTGTAAGAGTTATCATGAGAAGAACCGTGAGACAGTATTTGACACTTGTTTCGGTGTCAAACACTGTTTTCTATCATATAGGATACAATAATTAATAGTAAGACACGAAATATAAAGACAACTACTGAAAAATTCAGCAACCATAAGAACCTAAGAAGGCTAGCTCCATAAAATGATATAAAATGCTGTTACTGAATAACCCAGTGTTTCCATACATCCAGTAGATAATTCTATTTAGCAGTTTTTTAATCCCACTATGAAATGACTTTTGAGAACAGAAAGGTTGCTTTTTTTCTCCTAAACTAGACTTCAGAACTGAACTTATTTAAACCACTTTTCTATTCGTATCTTCACACCTCTTACACCTGGATCTGCAGCCTGCATATTATTCAGCTTCAAAAAAGAACTAGTTCTGTCTGTCTGTTCTTAGTTCTCTTCGCGCAATAATAAAAGAAAAATAACTTCTGTCACCGTCCACAATCCATTGACATTTATAAACGCTGCGATGTAAAACATTCAAAATGTCATAGTTTTTTATAAAATCTTCCAAACATTTTAAATCTTCACTAAACAAGAATAATATTATAAGCGTTTTGATTTTTAAAGTAAAATTTATGAGTATATATTTTTTTCTGGGCGTCAAGAGAAATTCTTCGTTAAAATTAGGAGAAAACTATAGAAGTTGATGCGAACTTCTATCAGAAAATTATTACAGAACAAGCAAAATTGCATTAGAATCGCATCAAAAATCTTTTGAGGTAAGTCCGGTTTCCTATTGTTCACTAACTGCCAAACAAGAAAGGATTTGAAATGAAGTGTTTTACAATTGTCCGTACAAATACCTGTATGTTTAATTGGTAAGCTTTTCGAAATGTATCTCGTCTATTACTGCCTACACCATAGAGTTTTAAATACGTTTTGTCACAATTAATAACAATATCTTGAACGCAAATCACACAGCACCCTCTAGTTCCAAACTATGCAACTAACTGCTTGTGCTATGGTTACTAGATAACGGATACTAATACATATACACGTTTCTTTTGTAAATTAAATACATACTTATAATACATAAAAAAAACTCCCAGACGCCATACAAACATTCATGCTTGTCACTTGTCACAAATATTTGTACTCGGGTGGGAATCAAACCCGCCAACCTCGATTCTGCAGTCGGTAACATTACCAAATCGCTAACGTTTCCAATCGTTATGCAAAATACATAGAAAAACATCTAGACGCTATACAAATAGTGATATACTATTGTCACAGAAATATTTGTACTTGAGTGGGCACCGAACCCAATAATCTTTACCCAGCAGCAGATACTAAATACTTGACCATCGAATATTAAATAATAATTATAGTCTTTATATTTATTATTACTATATCGGCGTGCGCTACAAAAGGTAAATCGTTTTTAAACTGGATATACCAGTTAAGAGAACATCTTTATTTATTTTTTTGCTATCCGGATAGTGAATTATCAATAGTGAATTATATATATATATATATATATATATATATATATATATATACATCTCGAAGTCGATGTTACGTCCTATATGGCGATTTTTACCGATGATGCTGCGTCCGAGTGACTTGTTGCATCCTGTATACGGACGCAAGATTGACCAACCCTCAAATTCAGCCAGAAGCATTGTCAAGGTTAGTACAATAACTGGGTGAAATATTGGCATGGACGTTGTTTTGTCACCGGAGTGGTTTTCGGCGTATTTCTTAGTTCCGCTGTTTGGCGCGCGAATTTTGGAGGGCGCTCCTGTGCGCCGTATATCAGTGGCGTATATTCGATATTTTTTTACGTATAAGAAGCCGATAATGTGGCTTCTGTATATAATAAAAGTTTTTGTCAATTCTAATGTGTGATTTAATTGCGTCACACAAAAGGACATCGCCGCAGAAGATACGAGGGGGTGACAGAGGTGAGGGGGCGGAGTTCGCACGCGATATGCAAGCTGCAAGTGGCACGTTATTGTTTATTTTAAATTATTCTATATTTTTTGCCGGCCAGTGCGGACGTAACGGTATAAATATTGTGTTGTAGAAGTAAAATAACAGCCACCATGAAAAGAAGTGCCAGGATACTCTCATTAGCAAGTAAGTATCTCATTAAGTATATTAAAAATAATGATTAGGTAAGTACCTAGTAAGTTTTAATTTATACTTATTTTGTAAATTTAAATTATCGTTATTATCTATAATTAATAGTATTAATTCTTTTCATTTATTTTATACATAAATTGGACGGTATTTGACTAATACAAGTTCACAATATTAATGAATGTTTATTGTACGCAGTAAGTAAACGCGCGCGCGTAACCAAACACGACGCGACACGACTTTGCGTTCTGTACTGTGGTAGTTCGTCATGGTTGTCGTGATTGATGTAGATTGTTTTTTTAAAAGGAGTGATTTTAAAACCTATTTTAAAGACAAAATAAAATGGCCTTGGCCGTCGACCCATTTTGTAATACAAAATAAATGTTTTAATTGTGGGGCAACGACCAAGAATAATATCAATAATATTAAAAATCATTTTGTTCTACCTATGAAAGGAAAGAACATAAAATCGCTCTATAAATCTTCATTTTTCTGGTGCAGCATTTGTCAATATGCCATTTACGATCATTATCCTGACGACGAGTGTCCTATTTGTTGTTAAACTGTTTCATAGGTACTTACCTACCTGTCTACAACTATTTTGGATCGATTATAATAACTATGTCGCTACCGATATACCTACGTATATGATTTTCTTTGATAAGTACCTATTGTAGTTTAGACCGCAAATTGTGACTAATGTATTTAAATATCTATACAGAGACGAAATATTTAATCGTTTGTTTATTACTATTTAACTTACGAGACTACTGAACCAATTCAAATAATTCTTTCGCCTTTAGAAAACCACGGAAATAAGAAGTGAAATAGCCTATACCTGTGTCTCGAAACTCAAAGTTAAGTGGTTTCCGGGTGATGGGCAATATAGTGTTCTGAGAAAATTTTAAAAAATCTTGTCTTGATGGACTTTGTTCATTTACAATACAAATGTTTTTGAAAAAAAAAAAATCCCTTGACAAGATTTTTAATCACTGTGATCACATACTTCCAGATTTCGCAATGTTTTTTTTTAAATATTATCCTTATTTACCATACTATATACAGTGGAGCCCCGGTAATCCGGCCCCTGGTTGATGCGGCACCGCCTATAATCCGACATGGTCTATTACATACAAGTACATATGTATTCGCTAATTCACGATTGAACAAATTACAACTTGTTCAATCGCGAACCAACCAAACCATCACTATTGTGCTCGACGCGTAGAGCATTGTTTTTATTGTTTTTTTTTGTTTCTGTTTCTGTTTCAATGTTAATTCTATTGCGTTTTTACTTTTATAATAAAACGTAATCTTTCTATTGTGCTGTTAATTTACTAAATTTGACATAGGTACATAACGAAGTATGATTTGTAATCTTATCATTGAATCTGTAAGTTGTCGGATTACAAGGTACTCTTTTGTGAAACAAATTCGGACTATAGGGGGTCTAAGCCAAAAAACTGTAGGTAAATGGTAAATGCTAACTTTATACCTTTTTTATTTACCTTTTTCGTGCAAAAAAATATTGAAGTTAGGATTATTTAAAAAAAAAACAAATTAAAATCTAGTGTCAATCAGTGACTAAAAATAACATCACGGGTGTTGACTTTCATTAAAATCAACCAAGAAGAACCAAGCGACACAGAATTTTTTATATTTTTTTTCATACCAGATATAGTCTAGCCCGTCACCCGGTGACCGCTTGGCGTTGGGTTTCGGACACCTGTATAAATAATTTCACGCAACTGGCTGTTGATATAAACATTATTATTACTGTTTACTATATAGGTTTAAAAATATCTGAGTACCTAGTCTTTGCACAGATACATATGATTTATTTAACTGATTTTTATTGTTTTTCTTTTAGGAAAAAATAAAGAAAATTCACGTGATTTATTTGATTCAACTTTATTCAATGAGGTTTGTACCTACAATACATTTAACATAACATAACTTCACGCCTTTTGTTACCCGAATGTGTAGGCAGCGGCTGTTAAGCCGCATCTCGCCTTTATGATTACGTCCGAAATGGAATAGATGGCGAACCTATTGCCATACCGGGCACAAAGTTTTCAGTCATCGATATTAATCACACATAACTTCCGAAAACAATTTCGAAAAGTCATTGGTTCGATTCCAGACGAGTGTCTGGAACCCGGTCCTCCGGATCAGAAGCCGCTGCTCGACCACTGCGCCACCGAGACACATTGTACATACCTACATATCTACATGAATTTTAATATTTTGTAATAACTTTAAATGTTTTATGCTTGCGACTTATTTAACTACTGTATGTTCTTTCCAGCAACAAATATCTATTTCAAGTCCTGATTTTTCTGACACCGATTCCAATTATACACCGCCTGTACAAGATGTAAGTAGAAGTTAAATAACGTACAATTTATAGTTAAGAAATTTCATATTATTGATAATAACATAACTTCACGCCTTTTGTTACCCGAAGGTGTAGGCAGCGGCTGCTAAACCTTGTTTCGCTGTTATGTTTACGTCCCAATTGGAATAGGTGGCGAACCTATTGCCATACCGGGCACAAAGTTTTCAGTCATCGATATCTATCACTCATCACTTACGAAAACAGTTTCAAAAAATCATTGGTGTAAGCCAGTGTCAGGAATCGAACCCGGGACCTCTAGATCAGAAGCCGTGTGCTCGACCACTAGGCTACCGAAACTAATTCATAATCATATTGTACAAACTTAAATAAATTAAAAATTCAGACATTTACGTTAATATCATTTTTGCAGGTTTCATCTGATGAATCTTCCTTATACGACGACAAGATCTTGGATCTTGGCAGTGTACCTCATTCATCTGAAAAGTTTCATCATCAGAAGAACTACTCATTATTAGAACTTAAGCCCTTGTCTGACAAAAACATTGAGCGGCCTTCAAATGAAGAAACCTCGGTAATCTGTAGTGATAGTATTTTAAGTGACATAAGTAATTCACCTGACACCACTCTTACTGTCGATAGTAGATTATTAAAACCGGTATCCATATTACCACATAAATCTGATTCTGTTGTTTCGGTGGACACTACAACTGTTAGCGTTAGTAATCATACTCAAGAAGATGAGCTTGTAAACGATGATGATGTCATAATACCAAGGAAATCACCTAAATGCAACCCTGTTATCCGAAGTAAGGACTACTGTTTTTTCTGTGAAAGTTTTGTTTTAAATTTTGCCAGACATTTAAATAGACATCATGTTTATGAGCCTGAAGTCCAAAAAATTTTATCGGTGCCCAAAAAAAGTCAAGAGAGAAAAAATCTTATCATGGCACTACGAAAAAAAGGAAATTTTATTCAAAATTCAGTAGAAGTTACTAAACCCATGCGAAAACAAAAATTTACAGATTATTTGCCCTGTACAAACTGTCTGGGTTTCTACTCAAAGAAACTTTTGTGGAAACACAAGAAAAAGTGCACACATAATTCGAATAAAACTACTGTAAATGTTCAATCTGAAGCCCAAAACTTATTAATAAGACATTTAAAAATAGACGAAAAACTTAAGGATACCGTATTTCTGCGAATGAGAGCCGATAAAACATCACTCGTTGCTAAATCAGATGTCCTTATATGTGCTTTTGGAACCCAGTACATGAAAAATCACAAGGAAAAACATTTTGTAAACGTAGTTTCTCGAAAAATGAGGGAATTAGCGAAATTATTGCAAGAAATGAAAAAAATTAATCCTTCCATAAAAGATTTATTTGACGCACTTAGACCGATACACTACGACACCATTGTGGCAGCTACAAAAATAGTGGGAAAGTATGACACTGAAAAAGATAGATTTGAATCACCTACATTTGCTATGAACATTTCTACTAGTATAAAACAATGCTGCAATATAGCAATTTTATTTGCATTAAAAAAACAAGGACCTTACATGGAAATAAACACGGCAGAAATAGAGGCAGACCTAAAAACTTTAATTCAAATCATTGACTCTAATTGGAAATTTGATATATCTAGCCAAGCAGCATCTGATCTTAACACAAGTAAATGGAATAAAATAACTATAGTCCCGTTAGCTAATGACTTAAAAATCCTAAAAGAATACCTCGGAAAAAAATCAGAAGAAGCTGCGGACAAAATCAAAGAAGGTTTATATAATGTTTCGACTTATATTCAGCTATTAGAGACTGTATATTGTAGGCTTTTGTTACTGAACAGACGCAGGCCTGGAGAGCTTCAGAGAATCAAAGTTCACGATTATTTAGAATCTGATAATAATGCTGCTGATAAATACGAAGAATTTGACCGGGCTCTTACTGTATCAGAAAGGGTCTTGGTACAGAAATTTAAAAGGGTTGTCATTAAGGGCAAGCGTGGGCGTGGGGTTCCAGTTTTAGTTAATATCGAGGTTCAAGAAGACATCAAATTATTGCTCTCGATCAGAGACAAATTTGTTTCACAGTCAAATCGTTTTTTATTTGGTAATCCAGGTTTTGAAAATACAATATATGGTTACAAAGTGCTAGAAAGGCATGCGAGGCTATCTGGAGCAAAAAATCCGAAAGCAATCTCATCCACAAGGCTTAGGAAACATTTAGCCACGTTAACACAAATGTTCTGCATGTCTGAAAATGATATGGAGCAATTAGCAACATTTATGGGCCATACAAATGAAGTACATAAAAAATCATATCGGCTACCGGATGATGTGTACCAAACTGCTAAAATATCCAAGCTGCTCATCCTTATGCAAGATGGGAAAGCAGACGCTTTCAAAGGCAAATCCCTGGATGAGATTGAAATTGACCTAAATGAACAATTAGATGAAGGGGTAACAGAAACTGAAGAAATTTTAGATTACGATGTCGAGTCACCTGGACCAGCGCAATATATAACAGACGGAAATACGTCACGACTACCGCGATCACCATCACCTCAGCCAGGACCATCTGGTCTTCAAACAAACAATTGGGAGTCTGATCATCAAGTCAAGAAAGGCAATAAAAAAAAGAGGACCCTGACACCGTGGACTGCAGGGCAAAAAAAAGTGTGCATTGAATATTTTAAACACCATATAAAAAACAAAAAGCCACCCAAAAGACACGAATGTGAGGCCCTTAAAGAAAAGCACCAAGACCTCCTGCACAATAAAGATTGGCTCAAAATAAAAGTGTTTATACAAAACACTTATACTAAGAAATAAACGGTTGATTACTATATCATTTTATACATCCAAAAGTGTCTGATTCGTCGACTTTATTATTATTTACGTTATTAATTTTTTAATCAGTTTATTTTATTTTTTGACCGAGTAAATTAGTCTCTCAACAAGTCGTTCTAACAATTGTTAATTTGTTAAATTTTTGTTTGTCAGGATACCTGAATTTCAAATTATATCTAACAGTTTTCAGACTTCCGAAAATTATAAATAAAATACTACGACTGTTGACTGATTTAATTTCAGCATTATCTCACCAAATACATATTTTGTAACGTTTTAGGTCGTATTATATTTTATTTTGTTTTTATTATTTCGGTTTGTTTTCAAAGTGATTTGAATTTATATTGTCATTTAAGTAATTAATATTGTGCCTCACCTTTTAATACCCTTATAACTATATAGAGCCAGTATTAATAACGATAAAAGTAACAGCTGTTTAGCTCATGACTGGTTTGTTACTTATTAATTATGTTTAATATTTAGTGACGTGAGTACCTACTTCAATGGTTTTGCTTTTTTTGTATTGTTGTGTAATTTTTATTTTTGGACTGATTTATTTTATTTTTGATAGGTACGTTAATAATTTTTAAGCGTTTTTATTTTTATTTTTGACACAGTAAATTAGCCTCTCAAAGAGTCGTTCTTAAAATTGTTAATTTGTAAAATTTTTGTTTATCAGGATACCTGAATTTAAAATTATATCTACCAGTTTTCAGACTTCAGAAATTTATAAATAAAGTACTACGACCGTTGACTGATTTAATTTAAGCATTATTTAACCAAATACATATTTTGTAACGTGTATGTATCTTTATGTATGTGTATGTATCTTTTAATACACTTGTAACTATATAAAGCCAGTATTAACGATAAAAGCAACAGTTGTTTAGCTCATGACTGATTAGTTACTTAATAATTATGTTTAATATTTAGTGACGAGAATGCCTACCTCAATAGGTTTGTTTTTTTTTATCTTTAAGTAAGAGTATTGTTGTGTAATTTTTATTTTTGGACTGATTTATTTTATTTTTGATAGGTACGTTAATAATTTTTAAGCGTTTTTATTTTTATTTTTGACACAGTAAATTAGCCTCTCAAAGAGTCGTTCTTAAAATTGTTAATTTGTAAAATTTTTGTTTATCAGGATACCTGAATTTAAAATTATATCTACCAGTTTTCAGACTTCAGAAATTTATAAATAAAGTACTACGACCGTTGACTGATTTAATTTAAGCATTATTTAACCAAATACATATTTTGTAACGTGTATGTATCTTTATGTATGTGTATGTATCTTTTAATACACTTGTAACTATATAAAGCCAGTATTAACGATAAAAGCAACAGTTGTTTAGCTCATGACTGATTAGTTACTTAATAATTATGTTTAATATTTAGTGACGAGAATGCCTACCTCAATAGGTTTGTTTTTTTTTATCTTTAAGTAAGAGTATTGTTGTGTAATTTTTATTTTTGGACTGATTTTTTTTTTGATAGGTATGTTAATATTTTTAAGCGTTTTTACGCGTCTCAACAAGTCGTTCTTAAAATTGTTAATTTGTTAAATTACTTTTATATTCCGATTTCGGTATATTTGATTTGTCCGAAACTTTGATTATTATGACTATGGCTTTATTATTGTACCTACTTGATTTGTAAACAATAAATCTTAAAAATAGCTACAATCGAAACAATTCTTTTATTTTGTGTTCATACTTAAATTCAGAAGAAACCCCCACATAAGTAAAATACTCCCATATAAAGCTGAATATCATATCCATAACTAACTGACCCAGCGAACTTTGTTCCGCTTCCAAAGTATTAAATGAGTAGATTTTGGATAACATGAGGTTCAATTTGTGCTATTTATCGGCCTTAACTGCTGTCTCGTTATATTAATACTGCAATATATTCGAAAATATTCGTTCAATTGCATGGTCCGATCACCTAGCCGATTGCCATAAATAAATACGATAAATTCCTATTTCATTATTGCTAAACACTAGAAGGCATTTAACAGAGATATCAGTACAGTTTAAAGTACATACTCGACATACTATTACTGAATAAGGCTAGGTTTTTATGACGGATAGTTTACGTGTTAAGTATCTTGATATAGCATTCAAAAATGATTTTTTATTCGTTGATCTGATAATCCCAATCAAAACGAGTAGCTATTTACATTTTATTGTAGAGAAAGTATTTGGTGAATTTGGTCATTCTTGAGAATTCTAGCACAAAAGAAGTTTTCGATTCGTGGTAGAGCCAAGCAGTTCGCTGCATGAATGGGCCGGCTCGACCGGTGAAATACCACGGCCTCTCAGAATTTCGACGTGAAGTGGCTTATGCCGCGTTTCTTTCGGTGATCGAGGTATCTGGAGGCCCATCCCCTTTACCCTCACCATAATGGCAGCGAAATTAAAAGATCATTTACCCCAGGGGGGTACCAGCTGCCACAGCACTCGAGACTCCCCCCCTTCACGCCTTGGTGAATACCAAACCGTGGACGCTCAAGCTGCCACTCGTAGTCTGGAGAGGGCACAATCTCGCTCCTCACTAAAAACTGTCCGGGGCAACCGTAAGGACATCGCGACTCCCTCTGCCACGCTGAACGTCGACTTTTGCAATATCAGGGAAATCCACTCAAATCTGCTTGCCATTCACCAGCACCTGGAAACGGCAAATCCTGCTTTGCTATTCCTTACAGAGACACAGATATCTTCTCCGGCAGACACCTCATGTCTCCTATACCCCGGATACAAATTGGAATACACTTATGTACCGCGGGCCGGAGTTTGTGTGTTTGTCTGGGAGGATTTCTGTGCTCGACGCCTCGGCAGTCTTGAAGGAAGGGACCTATCGACCCTCTGGCTGCGTGTAGATAGCGACGACCACTCCCGCATCTACGCATGTCTTTATAGGTCCCATAGCGGTAATACCGAAACAGACCGACTCATGGACCACGTTCAAACGGCTGCAGATTCTGTACTTCAACAGGTCCCATCTGCGGAAATCGTTATCCTCGGCGATTTCAATGACCAGCACGTCGGTTGGCTTGGATGACGCACCACAGCTCGAGGGTAGATCTGTTCATGACTTATCTGCTTCATTTTTGGATTGGATGGAGATGTTTTAATCGACTTCTATTCACACATACATGCATATCGTCACCTGTCCTGTCCCCCATTAGGGTAGACAAAGACCACGTCACACAATGAATTTATTGAGATCTATTATATATTATACATGTGTAATAATAATAATAATAATTTATTTATTCAGTAATTAATAATAAAATTCATAATAATTTATTTAATGCCCCGACTCTTGAACTAGGGCTACCTGTGTTTCAAGAGATGGTCATTCCATTGTAAACATTTTAAAAATATAGCATTTCTTATCCATTACATACATATAATTCAAAATCATTACTTATATATTTGATTGTTATATTATTGAGATTGTGCATAACATTAATATATATTGATAAATATTATTTAGAGTTGATTTTATTTATATATAATAAGAGAAATCGGGAAACTAATTTTACGTAATATAATAGAGTTAATTTGTTAATAAGTATCTAAATCACAAATGGTGCGCGGGTAGCAGATAAATTTTAATGGAGTGTGTGGTGTGTGTGTGTGTGTGTTTGTCTCTGAGTGTGTTGTAAACATATTAATTTGTTTTTTTTAACCAGTCATTAACAATCTCTTTTAATTTATGATTATTTACATTTTTAATTTTATGTGCAAGATTCAAAGAATTGTATAATGTTGGTGCCATATAGTCATAATGTCTTTTAGCTTGAGCGCTGTGTGGCGGAGGCACAGGTCACTTTTAAATTCTTTTACGAGTGTCTGGTAAACTGGGCACTGTGACCCTATGGTATCTACTCACACAACGGAAAATGAATAATTTGCGGACGCTAAGTGTTTGTGCCTTTTCATAGACTTGCGTAGTGGGGTGTCTAAATTTTAAGGATAATAGTACTTTTAGTATTGCACGCTGAGCTCTTTCAACATCTAAAAGATGTGTTTTACAGGCACCTCCCCAGGAACACAGACAGTAATTCATAATAGACTGGCAAAGTGATCGATAAACACTCATCGATGTTTTCACTTCCACCACCTGACGAAGAGTTTTAAAAACATAGATAAGCTTTAAGCTGTACAGTGTTTCCTCTTCTCAACTTACATCTGTAGAACATAACTGTAGAATTTTGTATATTTAATTATTTATTCACTCAGAACTATTGCATACAATCAAACACGTCTTATACTTAGCTACCTACGATGGAATGGGATGTATGTATAGATATAACTTAAGGTTATGAGGAAGCAACAAACCTAACAGATTATGGCGTACATACCAAAATAATATACGGTACCAATTTAATCTCAAATATAGTAAAGAGTCATTTAATTAGTAGAATGCATGGAATTAATACAGTAAAATATACGGTATCAATATATTCACACATTTTGATAGATGTAGGAAAAACTATTAAATGAATGGAACGAATACAAAAATATACAATGTGTCACATGCTTTCCATCGAGAAGGGACGCAAAAAACCACCGAGAATTATTTCAAATTGAATATCTAAGTTTCGTACTAAAATAAAATCTCTTGTCGACAACCGAATTTACATGACAGCAATGTAACTATATTCGCACTAATAACATTTAAAAAGTCATTGGAAATGGGGGACGCCATAGGATTCGACTTTGAAAAGACGCAACAAGTCTTTGGCGATTTAAATATATATATATATATATATATATATATATATATATATATATATATATATATATATATATATATATATATATATATATATATTATTAATTCAGATACGTTAAAGATCAATTTGCCACTAAGATACCTGTCTGACACTCTTTGATTCTGCTATAAATTTAAATAATAACGACTGGCATAGGAAAGTTACTCATCTGGTATAATGAGTATTAAAGTTATAAAATTTAAGGAAGAAATTAAAATGAGTAATAATACTAAAAATATGTCACACTTACCCTCTTTTTTTAACTAAATTAAAACAAAATGAGGGTAAGCGTTACATATTTTTACCACCGCGTAATCAGTAAAATCAATGCCGAAAAACGTAAAGAACAATAAAATTTGTGTAAAACCAGTGGTGAAAATTAAACTAAAATATTTGTTAATTTTGTTATTTTGCAATAGTATTCAATAAGTAATGTTATCACACCATAAAATACACTACTATATACTGTCATTCAATTCTTACGGAGTTAAGCAAGCAATACTAGGTCACACTAGGGTTGATTTGGTCCTTAATCGGCAAAGACACGTGGCATTTCGTAAGTGTGGAGTTATGATAAAAAATTACAGTAAATTAGTTATTACGTTCTTGGACTTTGGAAAATTGATATAAGATACCTGAATTCCTCGGTAGCTCAGCGGTTAGAGTACTACACTCGTAATTCAGAGATAACGGTTCGAGTCAAGTTTGAATATGATTTTTATAATTCACAAACTCTAATTGCGTAAAATAATTTATCTATAAATTTTAATTACACGTTTTTTTTATAAATAACATATATAACATAACATAACATCACGCCATTGTTACCCGAAGATGTAGGCAGTAGCTGTTAAGACTCGTCTCGCAGTTATGTTTACGTCCCAAATGGAATAGGTGGCGAAACTGTTGCCATACCGGGCGCAACGTTTTCAGTTATCGATTTTTTATTAATAATTGAAGTATATTGAGGGCTACTTGTAATAAAATTGTGATAATACTACTTGTATTCATAGAACAAGCTATGGAGACAATAAGTTAAGACTTATTACATATGTTTTAAAAATAACATTTTATGTATTTTGTTGTGAATGTGACATAAATCAGTGGTTGTAATTATACCCTGTTATTCCCGTGCTTAATTTATGCCCATGTCGACATAGTTGCCTAGTGATTAAGCAAGGGCATTCATTGTACAGTTAGACCGTCTCCGATTCGAGACATAAAACCTTTCCTACTCGAAAGTACTCATCGAATAATAATAAAGTTACCAAAAATATTAGGTATAATCTCTGAAACGGCTGGACCGATTATAACGTCACTTTAACTGGCAGATATTGACGTAACAAGAAGTTTAGGTACATATAGGTATACATTTTGGAAATTTTTATTTATCCGTTAAACTTCATGCAGAGTAATTCGCGGG
Organism: Euproctis similis; assembly: GCA_905147225.2. Lineage (NCBI taxonomy): Eukaryota > Metazoa > Arthropoda > Insecta > Lepidoptera > Erebidae > Euproctis > Euproctis similis. Next base: position 1,383,674 of record LR990118.1, on the reverse strand, counting down.
CACAGCTAGTTTTATATAATTTATGCCTAAAAGCAATCAGAAATCGACGTGGTGCTTTATTTATTTTCTATCTCAAAATATAATATACGGCAAATTTTATTTGAAATAAATACTAAGAGTATTATAAAACGAACATTTTTTAAAAAAATATGTCATATTTCGGTACATTTGTTTATTGCGTCATTTACATGATATGAGCATATTACACCATATTAATAAATATAAACAACAAAACAATAATTTAATACACTTATTTGTGAAATATTAAAATGATACTCCAGCGACTCCTTGAACCTGCGACCGTGAAATAACAAGTGCACTTGACTAGCCACCGAGTTATCAAGGACTTCGATATATCCTTGATAACGTAGTGGACACTCTTTTATCCAAATATTTAGTCATTATTATTTACTATTAGTTTATATTATTTATATTATTAGTTTATTTATATTTAGTCATTATTATTTATTATTTACTATTAGCTACGATTCCAGTACCATTTTTATTTATATCAGCGACAAATTTTTGACAAAAAATATAAAATCTTCAGTATTGTTCAACTATAATTATTATTAAATAATTTCAAGTCGAAACCTATCACTGAATTTCATAAACATTCCTGTTTTAATAGGAAATAAATTTTCAATTTCATATAACCTAACCTGAGCACTTAATTTACTAAAATTATATTTAATTTTAAAGTTTATTAATAATGTAACTCACCAGTGCAACTACAGATATGACTCGTAACATTTTCAAATTTTTTCTCTGTATATCTCTCTATCAACGTGCACTACTGTTCACTACTTTTATACGAATTTTACGAGACGTGACAGACGCAGGCGCATCTCATATATATTAGCGCAGCCTCCAATGACGTCACACCTACGAAGAAACCCCCGCACACCCCACCACATCACCCCGCAAAACCTGCTTGGACATCCTCACGACATCTGACCTTCGTTTCAAATACATTGATGTTTTTAACACAAGTAAATTGTTTGTGATAACATTGATTGCGTCGATGTATTGTAAACTGAGAAGAGATGCGATGCGAGTGCCGCTGAGATTTTCCCATTTTTTGATTGATGTGGATAGGTAGACTAAACTTTGGATCTACATTCCTCATGACTTAGGGTGGCTGATTTGCAATTTAACTAATCCTATATAAAAACGAGAGGATTAAAGGTATAGATAAAATCTTGGTGGTCTGAAGGTCGAGTTTCTGAATCAAGAAGTCTCTGGTTTTTTCTTGATATGATTCTTCTTCTGTTATAAATGCATTTTTTGCTTTCTGTCCCTCTTTTTCATGAGCCTTTCTATTCTTTTGTGTCGTCCACAGTTATACATCATGCATTCACATCGGTTTCGGGTTTTACGCATTTTGCAGTTTTGTTTGATTTGTTGATTAATATTTAAATCTATACCTGGACACGATGGATTGCGTATTTAGTCCTAATAGATGATGAAATATATTATTTATTACTATACATTTCTCACAATTTTGTTAGTCATCAATATTGACTTATGACTTCCGGATAGTCACAGGTGTGAGCCAGTCTTTTAACTCCGGACCTGAACGAAGCTAGAAGTCCAGAATGCCAAAATTATACGAGGTCAGGTCAAATTATTACTCGCCTCTCGTCCGTAGACCCTCCAAGATGGCTAATTTTCCGGAGCATTTTTTGCCATCACCCTGCTATTCCATATTCGTTTTACAATTTACTTTACGAATTCGCATCGTACATATTTATTTACATGTTCAGTATATCATATTTATATGTTAATAACGTCAATGTTATAATTTGTATTGTATTTTTAGACATAACGTATTGTGTCGTATGTTTACAAAATGACGAGGTAACAAAAAAAAACTGTTTTTTTTTTTCTTTAAAACTGATCACTTTGGTAGCGGAAGATTGCTAATTTAGTAAGACCTGAAGGTGCAAGTGGCTCAACATTTTTATAAGCATGGAGACTTATAATATTCGCAACTTGAAATCTTCGTAGTATCATAATTTATCAATATTCACAAATCTAAATTATCTTTTGAAAGACAAAAAAGATATAGGTAACTGCATCACTGGAACACTAGGATGAATTTTCGTGTATGGTGTTTTAGCAAAAAGTTTAAATTATTTTTCGCATTTCTTTTTCATATCCTGATAAGTACGTGAAAAAATTTACATTTGATTTATAGATGAGCCATAATGTCGTTGGTCGCTTCCTTATAATAAAATATCATAATTATAAATATTATAATTAATGCTTGTACAATAAATTTTAATCAGCCCTTAATGAATCATGCTGATGTTTCTCTTTTTTATATGAAAACAGGGATTCTCAAATAATCGCGATAAAATGATGACTTTGTCACAATTATATTTAGAATCCCTGGTTTTTAATTCAGTACCTACAATGAGTCATCATTCAAGGGATGAATAATATTTATTATAAAAATATTAATTTTAACGGTGATATTTTATTAGCAGTGCATTTAGAGATATTTAAAGTATTATACAATAATTGAGATATAATTTCGGAAGTTATGTGTGATAGATACCGATGACTGACAAACTTTGTGCCCGGTATGGCAATAGGTTCGCCACCTATTCCATTTGGGACGTAAACATAACGGCGAGACGAGGCTTAACAGCCGCTGCCTACACCTTCTGGTAACAAAAGGCGTGAAGTTATGTTATGTAATATAATATAATAATAATACACACAGCGCCCTCTAGTTCCAAACTAAATAACTAAATGCTTGTGCTCGAACCCGCCAACTGCGGTAGTTTTACCAATGCACCACGAGGCCTGTCCGGAATGCCCTTAACTTTCAAATCTTTCAATCTTTATAAATACAAATCACTGAAATCACCAATTGCCAAAACTAGTTTTAAATAAAGTCTGAAAATAAAACTTTTATAAAACTTTGAGCGCCTCCGGATCCGGCTTCATAAATTAAAATGATAATTGTAGGCAAAATTATATTAAATTCAACACCGTCTTCATTACACGGACGAATATACTATATACGTACTTTCTTTGTGTTTAATATAAAAGATGCAGGAATTTATAACGATTAATGCACTATCAGCTTGTTTTATGAGTTTTTTACAAGCTTGTACATGCATACATTTAAACATAACTTCACGCCAAATCCCTTGCGGGGTACGCAGATAAAACGGAGCGCCATAAGGCACGATTCTTACACACCTCATTTGCTTCGTTGACTTTCATAACTCTTTCCATACACGCGTGTCGGTTTTCGAGGCCCCTAATATCACCTTCCTCCAGAACAAGTTCTATTTGGTCATATATAGTCATTTGGTGGTAAATTGTAAAAACAAAAGTAGTGAATCAAATATGAAAAAAGCAAATATTTCGTATGATCAATAAGTACAGAAAATCAGTAGAAAGTATTTTTTTGAGATTATAAATTATTATATCATCAGAGCATGCCCTTTCTTACTTTTACACCGACACTCTCTTTCAATCCAACTTCCTTCCTTATAACCTTGTTTTCGACACAATCTCATAAATTCCTTTAATCGTATTTTTTTTATGTTTATATATCATTGCTAAACTCCTATGCTGATTCCATTGATGTCTGTGAAGATATTTATAGCATCGAACCCACGACTTTTGAATCAAAAGCAACTGGATCACCGAGACTAAATTACATAGGACAAATCTATACATAGGTATAAATAAAATTGAAGTGTCTGTTTGTAATATTGAAATAACTGCTTTTTACTACATTCATATAGGTACAGCACATACATCAAAATAACATCTTTTACAATTATTGTCTGTCTGACTGACTATTTGTTCCGGGTAATCTCTGAAATAGCTAGACCGATTTTGATGGGGCTTTTATTAGCAGGTAGCTGGTGTAATAAGGAGTAGCTGACATATGAAAACCCGATGATCGTCTATGACAAGAATTATGAAAGTCAAAAGGCGAGTGAGCATTTGCCTTAAGGCTTTATGTTCTCACTGCCTACCTCGCACGGGATTAATTCACGTCTTGTTATGAAAGTCAAAAGGCGACTGAGCATTTGCCTTAAGGCTTTTATGTTCTCTCTGCCTACCTCGCACGGGATTAATTCACGTCTTTTTCTATCCGAAGGTGTAGACAGCGGCTGTTGAGTCTCGACTCGCCGTTATGTTTACGTCCCAAATGGAATAGGTGGCGAACCTATTGCCATGCCAGGCGCAAAGTTTATCAGTCATCGATATTTATAACACATAACTTCCGAAAAGACTTTCTAAAGTCATTGCTGTTAAGCACGATTCGAACCCGTGACTTCTTGATTCAGAAGCGGGATGCTGGACAACTGGACCACCGAGACGTTGAACGTATATTATATACTAGCAGACCGCGCGGACTTCGTACCGCCATATTTTAAACATTTTCCACTAAAAAGATTATTGCCGCGATCATATTAATACCTCAAAGCTTTCCTCATAAATGGACTATCTAACACTATTTTTTTTTCAATTCAAGTTCCTGATACATACATACGTAACTTCACGCCAGATCCCTTGCGGTAGGTAAAGGGTACAAAGCGTCATAAGGCACGATTATTACAGACCTCACTTACTTAGCTTTTGATATTAGCGACTAACAACCTAGATATGATGAAAATAATGGCAGTTAAAATATTAAGCAGTTGAATAAATGCATGAATGGGCTCAACCGGTGAAATACCACCACCTCCCAGAAGATCGACGTAAAGTGGCTCATGCCGCGTTTCGTTCGGTGAGAAAGGTTCCCGGAGGTCCACCTCCCTTCCCCATCCTTCTCCCTTAAAGGTCGGCAACGCAACGGTAACACTATAAGTGATGCCGGTGTCCATGGGCGGCGCAGGTTGCTTACCTTCAGGTGACACGCTTGCTCCTTTGCCCTCATGCCTCCCATGAAAAAAAATATTATCAACTTCGATCAATAACAATACCAGGGACTTTGTCAGAATTTTTTGGTCAACCTTTAGTTTTTTTTAATACTCCTTGCACCTTTTTTTTTAATTTGTCATTGTCGTCGATTTAAAAAAAACCTGGTCACCACATGTTCTTACCAGTATGGCTAACTCACAGTGAGAGTTTTTTTTTTAAATATTTTAAATGATGTCGATTTGGCACCTTGGTATTACTCTTATCAAAATAAATTCACTAAATTTTAAAAGAGATCACGATATTAAAAATGTAAATATATATAGATGGGCAACTATGTGGTATGCAGATGTGTAACAAACTCGCTAAATCTTTATATTTTAGCAAAAGACGCCAAGTAGAGGTGCGTGGGTATATCTTGCGCTTCGTCCATTTATATACTCGTATATGAAGTTGCATTATTGTAAAGAATTATAGATAATATTATAATATCTGCGTGAAGAACTAACTGTAAACTAATTCTAGCTTTGACCCATGACTTTGGTTACTTAAGTATGAAAATATTTTTAAATCTTTTAATATTCGGGTTCCATATTACATAAATATAATGAACGGAAAATAACGCGACACATTTAGGTAAACACATTATCTGTCTGCTTGTGACTACGGCCAGTGCAACCAGGCCGGAACGTCAAGCCATTAATAAAAGTAAGTATTTGTTTACCTACACTTGTCGTGTTATTTCCCGTTTATTATACTCTTAAATAGATCAAATTGTAATCTAATGTGTCTAAATAGACACGGGGTCACAGATGTTACAGGTTCACATCACCTATTAATTATTACAAAATAAATATACATATACCCTAAAAGACGATTAAATACTACAAACTCATTAGGACCAAAAGAAAAAAAAAATCTAAGAAAATTAAAAAAAAAATACCTGCCCGCTATGAGCGGCGCTCATGACCGAGTCGAGCGGGTCTCCCGATTCATATACAGCGTGTCCCACATTGGGTATATCAAGCCGCGATGAGTGGATACAGGTTGGAATTGCCTATCGGATAAGGCAACATAACATAAGGCATCCAGGCATCTCTCATTTATTACATCCATTATCTCATTCATTTTTCTGATCATACTACCTCTAACATTCCACGTGCCTATACGGCACTCCCCTCTCCTCGTCCCACCAGGATTGGCGCTGCGTGAAAGGTGGCGGCCCCCTTCGCCGCATGCGCATGCAGCCGCACCGACGGGGGCTAATCGGTGCCCGTCGCTTCCGGGGCACGCCGGAGCAGCCCGTCCGGCTCAGTTTGCTTCGGTCAAAATTGCGTCCCACTGGGACGGCAGGGGTCGCGACGTGCACGCTCTTGACATGACCCCCTAAAACTAATTGTACATATTGCCCAAAAATTTAAAAATCCATTAATTTAAATAAATCGATTATTTTCTTAAATAAATACGATTATTAATTAATCGATTTTTTCATTGTAATAAATTAATCGTTTAATCAAAAATGGTTTTTTTATGTTTAATGTCACATTCCTAAATACTAGTGTCTCTGCCATTTTTAATTTCTTAGGGTACCGTTATACCAAAATACGGAACCTTTATACGATAACTTATTTTTTTATAATAACTTTAAAAATACTAGTCTCTGTACTACAGAGTTTACTAGATATTTTAATTTCACTCAAATCTCATCCAAAGCAAATTGGAATAGTATTTTAGAAAATCTCTAAATTTTAAGTAATAATACGCACAATACCGAATACCGGATTTAACATAACATAACTTCACGCCTTACCCGAAGGTGTAGGCAGCGGCCGTTAAGCCCCGTCTCGCCCTTATGTTTACGTCCCAAATGGAATAGGTGGCAAACCTATTGCCATACCGGGCACAAAGTTTTCAGACATCGATATTTATCACACTTAACTTCCGCAAACGATTTCGAAAAGTCATTGGTGTGAGCCAGTGTCAGGATTCGAACCCGGACCTCTGGATCAGAAGCCTTGTGCTCTCCCATTGGACCACCGAGACTCCTAGGATTTACCTACGTAATACTTTTTAAGCTTTCACGTGTTATGCAACATAATGATAATAATAATATACTTTATTAATTTGCGTTGTACATTAAAATTATACGGACCCATAATAAATAATATTAATATTTCAAAATATTTCACTGTAAATTTAGAAATGCCGACAAATTCTTTTTATAAATGCCGCCTGATGAGTTCAAGGTTATCTTGTGCGAGCCGAAAGGCAGGCGGCAATTTTCAAAGGAAGTTTCGGGCGCGTGTAACAGGTCACAGCACGTGTAAGAGGTGCACACATATACACAGCACATATACACATGACCTACAAATGAATCAATAAGTAGGGTTCACAGTTTTTGATTTGCTGTAAGTTATTTATTTATTTCTTCACACCCTTACTCAAATGGGAGTGGAAGTATTGAATACAGATAACTTATTTTTTAATGTAACTTCACGCCCCAAATACATAAGGGCGTAGGCAGCGAAAACTATTTACTGATTATGTTTCATGGTAATTCCATGTGGTTTCTTAAACAGGTCAGAATGTAGTCACCTTACATTTTTTTCTTAACTTGACGCCCTAAATACATCCAGGTGTAGGCAGCGGAAACTACTTATTGATCATGTTTCATGGTAAATAATTTTTTTTTTATGGGATAGAAAGGCAAACGATCAGGCGTGTCACCTGATGGTAAGCAACCAACGCCGCCCATGGACACCAGCAACACATATAGTGTTACTGTTGCGTTGCCGACCTTTAAGGGATAGGGGATAGGAAAGGGTGGGGAAGGGGAGTGGGCCTCCGGGCACCTCTCTCACCGAACGAAACGCGGTATGAGCCACTTTACGTCGGTCTTCTGAGAGGTCGTGGTATTTCACCGGTCGAGCCGGCCCATTCATGCAGCGAACTGCTTGGCTCTACCACTGTACAAAAAAATATGATTTCTTATTGCGAACCGAATACAGATAGCTTTTTTGTGTAACTTCACGCCTCAAATACATGAGAGTGTAGGCAGCGAAAACTATTTACTGATTATGTTTCATGATAATTCCATGTGGTTTCTTAAACAGATCAGAATTTAGTCAGCTTATATTTTTTGGTAACTTCATTTAATTATTAAAAATTAGAGATGACAACCCTATTGATGATCGAAATGGCAAAATGAATGAAATAGTTTAGGCGAGAAGTCACGATGAACTCAGTTGTCGTAGGTCATAAGTAGGGTGACCACGGTTCATGTTTCTGAGGGATAATTTATGTAAAAAAAAGTAAAAAAAATTGTGTTTCCCTTTTTTTATTTTCTATGGGGTATCTATATTTCAAAACGTGTCTAGATTTTATATATAGGTGGTTAGAATAGGGTCTACGAAACACCCTGTATATGTGCGCGGAATATTTACCTAAGAAACGTATACTTACATTTTGTATTTTGCGATATCTTTTGAATTAAATGTCCGAATTGAGTCATTCAAAAAGTTCTAGAAAGGTATTGAATCTATCTTTATATTGAAGTAATTTATTTTGAGTAGAGTTAATACCAAAGTACAACATAAAGAACTTTTAAAACGACCTCATTATAATTATTTTTAAAAATTCAAAAAGCACTTATTGTGCGATAACTACAATAATTAGACATATGGCGTCGCGGACTTTTCTGTCGACAATTATATGTTCTGTGAAAGTGTAGTACATTGTTTTGTTCTATAATCAATAGTTTTTGCAGCGTTCGCGATTTAAGATTTTTTTTCGGGTCTTTTTCTTACACCTTGGGTTACATTATTGAACTTATAGTATGGATCCCTAATTTATTTGAAAATATAATATAGCCTAAAGCCTTCCTCGATAAATGGACTATACAACAGTGAAAGAATTTTTGAAATCGGACCGGTGGTTTCTGAGATTAGCGCGTTCAAACAATCAAACAAACAAACTTTTCCGTTTTATAATATAAGTATAGATGTAGGTATGTGTGGCTACAGTCGGATCAATATAATAAGCAACATTTGACGTCTGTCAGTTTGATCTTTTTGGAAAGATGATCCACTCAAAAATATCGATTAAAGTTAATCAATCGATACATAGTTAAAAGTGTGTAAATTTTAAAATTCTTTAGGTGTATTCCTGTCCCATTATTATATTTTCCTATTCATTTTTAAGGATTAGAAGTAATTAATTGATTAATTCCCATCACTAACCACAACGTGGTTAATAATTTACTGAGGTATTCCTTCACAAGTAATCAATGTGTATTTGATTCTACCTAAGAGTATCCGATTTTTAGAGTAACATCCGTACTGTCTAAAAAGAAAAAAGATAAGGCGACGCAACATGGTAACGACGTTCAGTTCGTTAAATCAGAAATTGTTTGTTAGGTTTAGAATGGTTTATAAGTATAAGCAAATCGTGAAAATTCTTGTATCAGTCATTAATACAATAAATATGTTATCGTTATTGAAAAAAATAAACAAGTAAAGCAAATTGTGTAAGACAAGTAAAGTCATAACTAAACGAAAAAATATATTATTTAATGCCCGCCGTTACAAGGTTATGTTGTTGAATTTTGATGAACTATCAAATGTTGGCTATTAAAATGACCCGACTATAGTCATAAACTATTTCTGTGTCAAAATGGTTAAGGTATATTAATAAATATGAGTTAAAAATGCCTGTTTTTTTTTATTCCGAGATAATAACCATGCAAATAATGGAATTTATTAGTGTAAATATAATATAAATATATTACCAAGCTAATAAAAACTTTGTATTTATATTTTATAAATCAATTTGGATTGCTTATCCTCTTGTAAGTTTAGACAAATGTCAATTCTATGTTAAGTTGGACAAAGGATCAATGTCCTCAGTATAATCGGAGTTATTTATTTAATGGGTCTATCGTATTTTTTTGAAGTCGTTTCCATATACAGGCTGTTGTGAAATTGAAATATTTTGCAAAAGCTTCACTGTCATTATGCTAGTCAACTTGAAGTAACTTCGAGGTGTCTTAAACATTGTCAATCTTTGACGCGCCATTTTGTATTCGGTTTAGAAAGACCACGTGGAATAAAGTAATGAATTAAGCCTTTATTCACTAAACAATATTAATAATAAAAAAAATTATTATCAAACTATATTAATTATACAACTAAGCAACAATCAGTTTGTTGCTCAGGTCTAGTGACTCGTCTAGTGACATTGGCCTCCCATAGTTTTGTCCACCTCTATCTGTCTTAGGTTAATGTTCCCCAACCTTTTGGCAGTCCATTCGCAGTGTTTTAATTGCCGTATGAAATGAAACATTAATAATTTACATTCATTCTGTACACCAATAAACTGGCTTCACTTTGTTATACTAAATGTCCTACCACCTGGTGTGATGTCATGCCTCATTTTGACACAGAAGACGTCATTTATTTCATTTATAATATTTCATGAGTAATGGTATAGTTTGCAAAAATATTATCGCATATTACTGTTGTGGATATGAAACATAATAAAAAACTTAAAAATACATAACATAACTTCACGCCATTGTTACCCGAAGGTGTAGGCAGCGGCTGTTAAGCCTCGTCTCGCCGTTATGTTTACATCCCAAATGGAATAGGTGGCGAACCTATTGCCATACCGGGCACAAAGTTTTCAGTCATCGATATTTATCACAACTTTTCTATTTTTAAGTGTCTGTGAAGACCTATGAAAATAAAACTTATTTTGACTTTGACTTTGACTTTCGACAACAATTTCGAAAAGTCATTGGTGTGAGCCAGTGTCAGGATTCAAACCCGGACCTCGGGATCAGAAGCCAACTCGACCAACTGGACCACCGAGACTACAAAAATAGTAGTTTTACTGTAAATTATACCAATAAAAACCACTAAAAATTCCTCAAAATTCCTCGGTGGTCCAGTGGTCGACCACTGTGCTTTTGCTTCGAGAAGTCGCGGGTTCGAATCCTAGCTCGCACCAATGACTTTTTGAAATTATTTTCGGAAGTTATGTGTGTATAAGTATCGATGACTGAAAACCTTGTGACCATAATGGCAATAGGACGTAAACACAGCCGCGAGTCGACGCTTAACAACCACTGCCTACACTTTCGGATAGAAAAAGGCGTGAAGTTATGTTATGTTTTACCAATAGTTTACCATCACATGGTTCGTCTGAAGGTAAACAAATACCGGTTCTTGAAACAACATATACCGCCAATCTCTTTGCTACTTTTTCTCTTAAAAAAGTTGTAAGAAGCTTCTGGAACTCTGCTCCGCGGACGACACCCTCGTGTTGGCTCGTAATGTTGGGAAGCAGCCCTGCTTGCCACTTTGGGCGTCGCTGTGATCGGTGGCATCGGGGCCTGGACCCGGAGATGGCGCTTTGTAAATGCGAGGCTATGGTTTACCTCCTACCTACGCCTCCAGGTTCAGAAATCGTCGTTGACGAGACCTCCATCGCCGTGGAACCTACCATGCACTATCTCGGCCTGGTGCTCGACGGACGCTGAAGATTCACAGAGCACTTCCGGCGTCTGGCTCCCAAACTGGTGGACTGCGCCAAGGCTGGTACAAGTCCTCCCCACGTGTTCCGGGAGGGAGTTGCCGCCGCCTCTGCATCGGTGGTGCGCTCCATGGCGATTTGGTGACGATTTGAACGCGGCAACAGGGCATATATGATGCTTTAAAGAAAAATTTATTATTATCGTGATTTAGCACTTTAATTGAAAACGATGCCTAATCCCTAAGTGATAGATCAAAACAATGTTCTACATCATTAAACACGTTCAGAAGGTCTACAAAAAAGACCCCCAAAGACCATTTTTATTTTTTTACTTTTTACGAGAAATAATGGCTTATTTACGAAGCGATTTTAAACATTACAGCTTTAATTTTCATAAAATAAGTGTCTTATATAGATTGTGCATGTAATATAGACGATCCTGGCCCTTTACAGCACACAATTTAAAAGAATATTTTCGAAGATATTGAGTATTAATATAGCGGGACAGCAGTTAAAGCCGATATATAGCACAAATTGAACCTCATGATATCCAAAATAACATAACATAACTTCACGCCTTTTGTTACCCGAAGGTGTAGGCAGCGGCTGTTAAGCCTCGTCTCGCCGTTATGTTTACGTCCCAAATGGAATAGGTGGCGAACCTATTGCCATACCGGGCACAAAGTTTGTCAGTCATCGGTATTTATCAAACATAACTTCCGAAAACAATTTCGAAAAGTCATTGGTGTGAGCCAGTGTCTGGAATCGAACCCCGGACCTCTGGATCAGAGGCCCTGCGCTCGCCCACTGCGAGACTGTTTATATCCAAAATTTACTCATTTATTACTTTTTATGCGGAACAAAGTAGAGGTAATTTCTACTTTTTTGTTTCATTGTAGTAGGTATATTCATTACGACCATATCAAGAACAGAATGTCAATTCTACGTCGTTACAATATTTCTTAAGCGTTTTATTAGCAGCAGGTAGGCTACTAAGTGGCAGTTTACCAGAATTATCCGATTTCAAGTTTCCAGTTGTGTTTACAACATTTTTTCCTGGAACCTCGGATGACTGGATCACGAAGGCAAATATATAAAGTTAAATATTCATATATCACATAGGGAACTTGACAAAATTACGCATTGCAAATATTATGCAAATTAATAAAAAAAAAATGTTTTATAGGTCAAACAATTTTAACTATTTTAAAGTCATTTATTTGTTTCTTCGCGGTCGTAGGTAATACCCGAATATGAAGGCAACGTTTCGTTATATCTGCCGAATTAAACACTGACCTGTGGAATAGGTGACAGATCTCTTGTCATCAGGCACAATTAGATGAGCTATTAACACACAAGACTCCGAAAAGTGACACACGGTCTCCTTGTTAAATTGCTATTTATTCCTTTTAACTGGATTCGTAGAACATTAGACGTACATATTGTCTTATCTTATTACAGTTTTGAAAGAAGATATAATAAATCAATATAATAAATGATTAGTTAAAATATTTATATGCATAAAAGCGTGACTACGCCAAACAAAAACTGCGTAATTCTTGCTGTCGTAGGACTTCCTGGAAGTAATGTGTATTTTAAGTAAATCTTATGAAGTTGGTTGAATCTAACATCTCTCAAGCCAAAATCGTACACTTCTTTTGGCGTAGTGGAGTAATAGGATTATTAAATGACTGTGCTTGAATACATTATTACGATTTAGGTATGTGTATATATATATATGTGTGTGTGTGTTTTTTAATGTACACCTGCTGGTTTTGTGGTATTATTATTATTAGCGAAAGTGTTAGCCTGACAGTCAGGTAAGATGGCAGCCCGGCTAAGTTCAAGGTTAGCGCTCGTAGACGCAGCGCACGTAAGCCCGCAATCCGCCCGCGTGACGGAAGCTGCCAGCATTTTAATGATCTCAGTAACATTTAGCCAACTTAACGAGTCCCTTTTTTGTTTTTCTTACCATACAGAGCCCTTTAGGAGTCTTTTTTGTTATAGTAATGTACATTAATATTGCAGGTAGTATTATTACCTTGCATTGGCCATAGTTCTGTAAAACTGCTAGTGCATTTGCAGGCTAATAGCTGAGCTTAATGAATGTTGATCAGAGTTAGACAGTTTTTTTACACTCCTGAAAAAATATTTCTTTGATGAGCGTATTACATGTCATTGTATTATATGTTTGTATAGCATTAGTACAATATATTAATCACAATTTAATTTATTAAGCAGACCCCGCGAACTTCGTACCGCTATATTGTATGTAGCTTCCCGCCTCACGATGTTACTCGCGTACAAACAAAATGTTAATGACGAGTTGACGACGATCACCGACGATGATTACACATAGCCTATGTTACTCAGTTATAATGTAGCTTTCTAAAGAAAAAAGAATTATTAAAATCGGTCCAGTACTTTTTGAGTTTGTTCGTCACATACAATAATACAAATCTTTATAATATTAGTATAGATTATATCTAGGGAGTTGTGTGGAGGCTGGTTCATTCGAAATTTCAGCAAAAAAATGTAATTTATCATTGATAGAGCCAAGCAGTTCGCTGCATGAATGGGCCGGCTCGACCGGTGAAATACCACCTCTCAGAAGATCGACGTAAAGTGGCTCATGCCGCGTTTCGTTCGGTAAGAGAGTTACCCGGAGGCGTACCCTCTATCCTTTCTTACTCCCTTAAAGGTTGGCAACGCAACTGTAACACTATATGTGTTGCAGTAGTCCATGGGCGGCGCTGGTTACTTACCATCAGGTGACACGTCTGCTCGTTTGCCCACCTATTCCATGAAAAAGAAAAAAGTTAGTTAAATCCGAAATTTATTGTACTATTGTCAATGTTATTCATAAAAAAATAAAACATTAATATCACTCATAACTATATATAACATATAATATAACTAACTATATATAACTATAACACTTATAACACGTAATATTTGATAAGAGCATTTGAGTTTAGGTACATAGAAGCAATAAGAAAAAATAAAAATGGTCATTGTGGGTTATCCCTAAGAGATAGACATACACCATAGGAGACATTTTTGTAGACCTTTTGAAGGTATATAATAATATACTACGATGTTCTGATTTATCACCATTATATTTATCACTCAGGGTTCAACCAGCATTTGCAGTTAAAGTGCTAAATCTCGAAAATTAACACTTTTCCTACTACATTATACATGAACTTTACATACAAACCACCTCGTTGACACCCTCTATCTATTAAAAGAAACCACATCAAAATCTGTTGCGCAGTAAAGATCTTAGCATATAAGGGGACAGACATCGGAAAGTGACTTTGTTTTATATGATAAATGATTATGACTAAATGATTCCATTTACGATCTATATGTCCAGGTACCTGTGCCGATATTAACACATATAGGTATGTACCACAGGTATCATTAATTAGTTGTTCAGCCTTGAACTTTACTTGTACCTATTTTAATCTGCAGGCTACGTTGATAATTTTCGAATAGAAAAAATATTATATTCGATTTCCAACCAGGATATGATTCATTATTTTTCAAAAGAACTTACACCTCGACTGGGATGTAGTTGTCTCTCTAAATAAAAGTACCTATTATATACCTAATATTTAAAAAAATCTAAGAAGAAAAAAAGTCTAAGCTGTCGTCTAAGGTGAATATCAAAATCAGAACTGAGTTGAGGTTAGGTCTGTTTATTTTTGCTTTTCCGACAGCTCCATCTAGTTCCGAATTAAACAACGAAAACTCGAATAAACCAGATAATATATGAAGGTTTATCACACAAATGTTTGTATTCGGGTGAGATTTACGGCGTCAGTATATATTCAGCAGACGGCAGTAAAGCCCGGAAGCCTGCCAATATTTAGATATTTAATTGATTACAAAACACGGCTGCGCAGGTCTTGGTCAAAATGGGCTCGTCACAATCATCAGTACGAGCGACGCACTTCCAACGTCCAAACAAGGAGACCAGTTTCGATTCAAACGATGACGAAGAGTATGATGACCACCACATTAGCATCTCTAATAAAATGGTAACGATCATTATAGCAAAATAAAGCCTTCCCTACTTTCAAAGTTTGCCTGGATGTAATTATTTTCAGTGGTAACAGCGCAGGTTGCATTCTTAAATATTTACTTGTCTTAAGTCTAATATAGAGTAAATAATCTTGAGATTTTTTACTGCACCTCTTTAAGTTACAGTTATAGAGGTATAAACTCACGTTCGCATGATCCGGGTATTATTCAACTCGGCTAATTAATATAGAGTTTGTAGATTTCTATAATGAATATAATTTATGTGATGTATGATTACATAATGATAATGGTTTTTGCTGAAAATAATGAGTATATTAGTAAAATGTTAAATAAAATAGTTTTTTATTAATGTTTCCTTCAGGTAGAACGATTGGTAGAAGACGCGACGTTAGCTGGAGGTGCTGCAGCTGGTTCCCAACAAGCAAAACCACCGATGGGAGACTACAGAGATAAGATTTTCATGGAAAAGCTTAAGTGTATAGACGACAGCCACTCTGAAAGGCGTGGGTAAGATAAGAAATAGCTAAAACTATCTCAACTGTAATATCAGTATTAAAATTTAAAAACATAACATAACTCACGCCTTTTTCTACGCGAAGGTGTAGGCAGTGCCTACACCGATGACTGAAAACCTTTCCTATTCTGCCACCTATTCTATTTGGGACGTAAACATAACGTCGAGTCCAGGCCTAACAGCCACTGCCTACACCTTCGGGTATAAAAAGGCGTGAAGTGATGTTGTAATAGATATTAACAGCACTCAGACATGTTACAGGATAACTGTGGACGGTTTGAAGGCACTTACTAATCGTATAGAGATGCGTACATCGAATATGGTGAGTGCGGAGCCAGTGTGCGCGGAGTGCAAGAAAAAGGTCATAGATTGCTACAACGACACAGCTCATGATACATTCAAATGCTGGGAGACTGTTGGTTAGTCGTAGTATTCTCAACTAAACCAGGATACTATAAAACTAAGTTCCATATAGGTTAGCCTAGATATGTTGACCCTCCTGCCACGCTAGTCGTTGAGCATTGCGTACTAATATTTCTCAGGGCGTTAAAGGCGAATTTATAAAGATGCTTTTTTACAATTTTGTACCTTTTCCCTTTCAACGAATGGTCCACTCATCTTACTTCGGCTTGCTTACTAAAATTTAAAAATTGGTCCACAATATAGCTTAATGTTGATATGATTCCGAAACACTTATATTGTTGAAAAAAATCTATAGGTAGGTATTTTCCATTTTCAAAAGCAAATAAAATTCTGCACAAAATCAAAAATGTCGTCTTGAATGAACCAACGCTTTCAGTGATATTTAGCACGGTGTGACGCCATTCAAGACGACATTTTCTGATTGCCGATCACTGTCATGTGAATCTTTACTTATTTTGATCAACTGTTTGATTTTTTTACATCTGTATATCTTATTCAATAGTCAGAAAGTCTCCGATTCATTCTTAGTAGAAATAAATATAACTTTACGCCTTTTTCTACCCGAAGGTGTAGGCAGTGGCTGGTAAGCCTTGACTCGTCGTTATGTTTACGTCCCACATGGAATAAGGTGGCGAGCCTATTGTCATACCGGGACTAAAGTTTTCAGCCATCGAAATCACACAGTGGTAGAGCCAAGCATTTCGCTTCATGTATGGGCCGGCTCGACCGGTGAAATACCACAACCTCTCAGAATATCGACGTAAAGTGGCTCATGCCGCGTTTCGTTCTGTAGGAGAGGTACCCGGAGGCCCACCCCCCTTCCCTATCCCTTAAAGATCGGTAACGCAACAGTAACACTATATGTGTTGCTGGTGTCCATGGGCGGCGTTGGTTGCTTACCATCAGGTGACACGCCTGCTCGTTTGCCCTCCTATCCCATTAAAAAAAACATAACTTTGAAAAGAATTTCGAAAAGCCGGAAAGTTAGATGTGAGCTTTTGCTTTTTCTGGTATCAGGTCAGTTCACACAGTGCGTATCGGAGGCGTCGGCTGTTCGGTTACGGGCGCGCACTCAGAAAGAGGCGCGGGAACACGCGCGGCGCACGAGGCACGTGGCCCACGCGAGGGAACACGCGCTCAAGGATATCGCTTCGACTTTCGACTGACAATCTTACACCAGTTTTCTGAATACCATTTATAGATAAACTGCAAGTTTAACAAACTTATGTTTTAATTTTATTGTATACCTCTCTCACCAAACGAACCGAGTCATAATAAGTCGATATTCCAAGGGGTCATCGTGTTCCACCGGTCATGCCAGCTTATCCATTCAGAGAGCTGTGTGGCACGCCCACTGTTATAATCACTTAATTCTAGTTAATGTTAAAAATAAAATAGTTTGGTGTTTTGTTACGAAAAACATGAACATTAAAATATTACGAATGAAGATAAAGAACTATGAAAAATTCTTAATTAAATGTATCCCTAGTACTGGATTCGAAATATTGCAGACAGATAAATACAAGTTGGCTTTCAGTATTTACAATATATTGTATAGATATATAAAATTTAACACTAAGTATGTAATTGATTAATTAAATGACACTTTTTTCTTAACATCATTAAGACCCGCTTGACTTTTAACTTGTGTATTATTCTTATTTACTACAATTTCAGTTTTACTTTCACAGTTGTCATCTAGTTTGGCCGCAGGAGAAATGGACTTCTGTTGTTTACTGGCAGTTGCTGTCATTACAGCAAGTTTTCTCCGAAGTTCTCGTACTTGAGCTGCACTCGCAAGCTCTGCTGCACCTCGGGATAGCACTTCTGCCCTCAGGCGCTCACATTCTGTTTTCAAGTGCTCCAAGACACCAGGCAACCAACCATTGGTGGTGGGCTCACACAGTTTACCAAACCACCTGCACAATTCACGTCTTTGTTTCTCACACATACCTTCCAACTGTGTGATGCGTTCCTCATAACATTCTGAAATATAAATTGATGTTCTAATGAAGTGAGTTAATACTCAGATTCAATTCTACTCAAAAGTACACAAATATGGATATAATGAATATAGATGATATTTGGTAAATTTTTCTATTTATCAAATCAATGATAATTTGGAGTACCCAATCAAAAATAAGTGACTATGTTGTAAGAGTGGTACAGCCACACACAATATCAACATAAACTGGGTATCCAGAGCCCCACTCCCTTTCTCCTCCCTTCCCATGCCACTCCCTTAAAGATTGGCCACAACTAGCACACTATCTGTTTCACAGATATCCATGGGTGGCACTGGTCACTCACAGAGTGACCTGCTTGTATGTTTACCTTCCTATTTCATAAAAAAGATCCTACCAATAAGTTCCCTGTCATAATGTGCTGCTGCACCAACTTGCTGCTCCCAAATTGTTTGCTTCTCATGCAATAAGGAGTCCACTTCTGATTGTTTATTAGCCAATTCTCTTCTTAACTGAAATTTTAATAACCATTCTGATTTATTATCAGTTATGAAAACCACAATCAAGTATTATTCAGATGATTATGTTTATTAACAACCATCAATATATTTATATATACCAGCAATAGTCTAATTCTAAAACAACAGAACTCACCCTGGCATTTGTTTGTTTCATCTGTATTAGATTTTTAGCCATTTCCTGTCTCTTGTCTTCCACTTCTGCAAATATGGAGTTGCCTTTTGTGGCTGAAAAATAATAAGTTCTATAATATTAATGGACTATGGTTAGAAATTTACATAATGTAAATCTCTGTCCACAACTTTATAATGACAATAAAAATTCATATTAGAAAATTAATAAATGTATACCATGTGTTTGAAGGTCTTGAGATTCTGTGCATTGATGTAATACTGCTTTAGCTTCAGCTAATTCTGCTAGCACTGTAGCTTCTCTTTCATTAGCTGCTTTCAATTCTTCACGTCGGAGATCTGCTACTGCACGTACCTCTCCTATCTCATTTATTAACTCTTCTGCCTTCATTCGCCATGATGCAATCTCAACCAGAGCTTCATCAAGAGCTATTTTGGCAGCGGCTGCGTCGGCCTGGGCTGTCTTTGCCACATTACGTGCCTCTTCCAAATGTGAATCTGAATTATCGCGCTCTGGAATTTCACGTACGTTCAATGCTTGTTCTTCCTTCAAATTCTTAATTTTCATTTCAAACCCATTGATTTCAGCAGCATGTCGTTCGGAAACTTCTGTGCGTTCTTCACGTAATTGATTTAACTCCTCTTGCAATGATGTTATTCTGGATGTCAATTCTATTTTTCGACGTTCTTCATCAGCTTGGTAACTTTCCAATTCTAAGTTCAAATGTCTCTGTACGTCTAAGGCAGTTTGGTAACTTCGTTTGGTATGGTGTAACTCTTGCTTGGTTGCTTCAAAATTATTTGTAAGATTTTCGTACTGTTTCTTCAGAATGTAATACCGTTCGCTTAGCTCACCGTTGCTTAATTCTTCGACTTCAGTTGTGTTACTGATTGTGGAATAATCCATTATAAATTTATAACGACATATGTTTAAAATCGTCTTGGTAAAATCTCAAACAGGTAAATAATCAATAACTTAACAAAAAAATCGTAAAGGAAGTGAGTAGAAAGATATTTAAACTGCCGAATTAAATATGCACAATAGATAAAACATAAAACAATTTAATATCCGAATCAGAAAGTTCATCAAACAAACTTTGTACGAAAACGAACTTTTTCAAATAGTGGCTATCGATGCCGATAGGCAAAGCAACTTTTTCCGCTCATTCCGGACAGGCTAATTCAGTGTTGCCAACATTAAATTTCTACTCCCGCTGTAGAGAATGCTAAAATCCCGTCAAAACCCGTCAAGTAAGAATTTTCGAGTTGTTACTTTTCCCTAAATTTTAAAAATGAATTATTTTAAAATTGAGTCTTCGGTTATTGATTTTTAAATCTACTTTTTAAATATATACATAAACAAAATAATTTTTCAACAAGTTAGTGAGTTTTTTAAATTGATGATTCTGATAAAATGATTAACATTTATATTTTGTTAGAGTGTAACAGAAGATATGTTTATTTTTGATATCTCTTACAAGTAATAAATGATAAATATTTATTTTTTATTAAATTATTAGTATTTTAAATATAAATATATATATAATATTGCAGTTACTTCACAGCAATTTTTTTAAAAGTTTGCTTTGGCTTCGATTAACTTTAAGTTAAAGATTTAAATCAATTAATTCGATAATCTCATCATTTTCAAGTTCTTTGGAAGTTAACGACTGAATATAAGCTTGCATAGTTCCGATTTTTTGAAGCACATCATCAGGAAATTCATATGTATGGCAATTTTTACCACACCGCTTTAAACCTGCACGAATGGTTAATAGAGCATTTGTCATTTCTGAGTTCATTTTATTTCTTAGCTTAGTTTTCACAAGATTTGTTGTCCCGCTGAAAAATCCGTTGGCCGTTAAGCGCAATTTTTTCCCGTTGCTGACCTTGCTGACCCGTCAAATCTGACGGGAAACCCGTCAAGTTGGTAACACTGCAGGCTATGTTTAAGAAATCACACATCCTTGATAATATTTAAGACAGCAGGCCCTTCACGTTTCACGTAGGTCTCCATGAACTAGGTGCTACGTACTTTTACGTAATGCTCAACTAAATCCGCAGACTTTTTTCAAGAGAAAGACGTTATGAGCCACTTTTTAAACGTCGATTAAAGCGGCATTCTGTGAGAACGTGTTTTTTCGCTAGTAGAACCGGCCTGTGCATTTAACGAATTGCGGGCACTGCAAATTTTTAATAATATTATAACATAACATACATACATGTGTGTGTCACAGAATGCCGCTTTAATCGACGTTTAAAAAGTAATATAACATTTTTTTTTTTATTCTACATATCAAAAACTCTCTCACAGCGTTAATATGCGTTATTTGTACTCAATTAAATAAAATTGGGATGTTCATATTGAATTAACCGTTTTTTACTGCACAGAAATGATAACTATGATTACATATACTGTGTATGCCATTTTTTCTGTCTGTCTGTATATCTGCTTATTCCGGCTTTTATTGGCAGGTGACTGATATAATAACTTACTACTTTTATATGTTAGGAATCATTGTCATTACATAGTTTAAAACAAAGTCACTCTCCGCTGTCTGTCCCCTTATATGTCTTTAAAACTACGCAACGGATTTTCGGAATGGAACGGAACGAAACGGAAAATACGTTGCGTAGTTTCGATTCGATTCATTTTTCGAAATTTAGCACATTAATTGAAAATGCTGGCTGAACCCTAGACCGATAGATCAAAACAATGTTCTACATTATTAAACACCTTTAGAAGGTCTACAAAAAAGTCAGCGAGGGCATATGTCTATCTCTTAGGGATAACCCACAATGACCATTTTTATTAAAGTGAAACTTTTATTACATCGTCTCAAACTTTTTCGTCTGCGTGTTGCATGTCGCGTGACGGTTGGCCGCGGAGTAGGGATAAAGTGAAAGGCGCTCGTCAGAGCGCCTTTCACGTCTATTATCGTTTATTTATTATTAATTAATTACCCAAATATACACTTTATTTTTATTGTAATTAAATACCGTAAAAACATGTAGAAAAACACCCCCAGACGCCGTACAAACAACACAATAAATATATTTGTTTGTTTGCACTCGGGTGGGTTTGAACCCGCCCAGACCTCGTGTTATCAGTAGTGCGGTTTACCGATGCACCACGAGGCCCGTATGAATGATTGTCTAATTACCGTCCTCTTTACCAATTTCGACACATTTTCTAGGATCGGGTTTGTTTGTTTGTTTGTTTTTTACATACATACATATACGTACGTAAGTATTGCAGGCGGAGAAAAAAAAAAAAATATTATTAATATAACAAATGACACGATAAAAGGGAATATAATAAATTCGTATGTATTGTAAACGACGGAGGCTTTTAAGTTTCCAATTCCAAAAAGTGAACTACATATATGTGACACAGTTATGTTCGTCAATTTATTAGCGATAAGATAGTGCTCTTTATATATGTATTTGTCACATTTTCATAATAAATCAAAATATCATATTTACTGGAGGAAAAAATATCGTTTTGTTTTGTAAAGATCCTTTGTTGTAATGTTGTTAACGTTTAATAGGTGTCGCGTTAACCCTAGTACCGTAGCTGGAATACTCGTCGATTCGGGCGACATCTATCGATATAATACGATATTACGGCAGAATCATCAATAGTAGCAACCTAGTAGCGCCATCTAGGAATTATTGTCGTGACCACGTAAAATAAAAAACATTTATTAAACCCTATTAACAAATACAAGATGGCAACAAAATAAAAATCGCCCTTATCGCACAATCCCCTGAAAGCCGGTGACGTCCGGTTCGGACGTTCGAAAAAAATAATATTTCGAAAATTTTTAGTTAAATGTCTATAATGTGAAAAAAAGTTTCACTTTTACTGTGGTTTCATAAAACCACACAAGTTTTTTTTTTTACTTTTTACGAGAAATGGCCTATCTGCGAAGCGATTTTAAACATTACAGTATTAATTTTCATCCAATTAAGTGTCTTAAATAGACAGCAGGCAATTTAAACGAATATTTTCGAAGATATTGCAGTGTTAACATAGCGGGGCAGCAGTTATTAGCCGGGTCAGCTATTAACCTATATTTTACTGCTTCACATTTATTTCTTCCGTGGCCAAACAACACGTTTGTTTTTCTGTCAACTGTCAGCCAGTCGAAACTCTGTCATTGTAAAATCACAAATGTGTCAATTGCTATGCTACTTGCTACCTTTGTTTTGATAAGTTTCTACAGGGGCGGAGTTTATTCCAAATAACTATAACAAAATAAGGAAATTATATATTAATTTTACGCTTAAATTATCCTCATAATGTCCTCTCCCCCTCCCACTAAACCTCCCCGTGGCGTCAAACAAGGAAAGGAAACTGTAAGTATTTTTAAATCCTCAATCATGTCGCATAATTATAAAGTAAGAATTTGCGCGACTTTTCACTAATTTAGTTACGTTTTATATCTTTTGTTAGTGTTAATTATCTTTTTATTTGCCTTATGTTTAATAATCATCCAAAAAAGTCTTGTCAACGGTAACAACACCGGATATTGTTTATTTACAATAAAAAAATATTGGCACGAAAGTGTTTTAACATTTAAATTCAGTACCTGTTTTCGGATTTTCTCTAATATTCAATTTATATTATCTAATAGACAATCATTCCGAAAAAAGGATAAATAAATTCACTTTAAAAATATTATTCCAGAGTGGTTTACTGATGTCAGTCATCCGTACACTGTCAGCTAGTGAGACAAATGAACAAAGAGAGAAGGAGAGAGCAAAGTTGGAGAAGGAATACAAGAAGAGTGATGCTAGACTTGATGAGTTGGTTGCTATTCACTCGCAGGAGATCATGGAAGTTATGCAGGTAATACAGTTATAGATGAGATAAGAGTTAATAATTACAATGACATTATGAAATAAATAAATACCCAATTAGGAGCTAGTCAAGTCATGCATGAGACTTGTCTGTAGGCTCACCCTGAACTAAATTGATTAGAACCAAAACAAATTTTGGAAATAGCTAATGTTAGATAATACTATAATAAATTTGTAGGTCGCCATATTTTTCAGTCAGTCAAGAATGACACATTTAAATATTAATGATTATGTCATCATCATCATTAGCCGTTTTTGGTCCACTGCTGGACATAGGCCTCCCCCATGGAGAGCCACTACTGCCGGTCTGCTCAATCATGGGAGGTTTTTGCCATAATCGCCACGCTTGGCAGGCGGGTTGGCGATCGCAGTAGGCTGTATTTTCTTGACAGAGAATGCTGCTGCCCATTCTTCCAGCTTTTCCCTTAGTCGCCTTTTACAACACCCACGGGAAGAGATGGGGTGGCGGTATTCTAAGCTGGTGCCACACAGCGATTATGTGTCTAGTGCTAATTAATTGTATCGTAATTAATCCATCTGACCAGTCGAATCTAGTATTTTGACTCTTGATTAAAGATATTTATTGGAGATGTCATTATTATTTTTATAGAGTACTAGCTGACCTGGCGAACTTTGTTCTGCATCAAAAGTAATAAATGAGTAAATTTTGGACACAGTGAGGTTTAATTTGTGCTATTTAATAATCTGTAATATCTTCGTAAATATTAGGCCAGTTTCATCTATATTACATACACAATCTATTTAAGAAACTTAATTGGATGAATATTAATACTGTAATGTTTAAAATCGCTTTGTGAATAAGCCATTATTTCTCATAAAAAATAAACAAATAAAAATGGTCATCCCTAAGAGATGGACATATGCCCTCACGGACTTTTTTGTAGACCATCTGAAAGTGTTTAATAATGTAGAACATTGTTTTGAACTATCACTTAGGGTTCAGCCAGTACTAAAGTAGTAGTATTAAAGTACTAAATCTCTAAAATTATAATTTTTCTTTACAACATCGTATATGAATTACAGATCAAAACCACCCCGTTAGCACCCTCTAACTATTAAAAGAAACTGTATCAAAATCCGTTGCGTAGTTTTAAAGATATAAGCTTAAAAGGGGACAGATAGCGGAAAGTGACTTTGTTTTATACTATGTAATAAATTAATTACATTATTTACAATATATACAATTAAAAAACTATCTGAAATCAAATTTCTCCGCATCTCGGTCTACTGGCAGCGTGCCCAGAAGACTGGCCGCATTGCCACCCTGAATGACAATGCTAATCCTCTGTGCGAAGAATAGACCAGCCCTCTGGTCGTGAGAGACTTCGATCAGCCTCTTTGCAAGATCTTTGTAAAGTGCACGAGCACTCCGAGTGCCCCCATGTCCCCAAAGTCTCAACCCCAAATGGCTCAAACACATAGTCACCTACAAGGTTTCTGTATTTGTGCCGCTTGAGACTTTCTGCCGAAGCAGCAGCAGCACCGGCCACCTCTACCGTGCTCGGAAGATGCGATGGCGCAAGGGTGTCGACGCAAGTAGCGTCCCACACCAAAGGCCTACTCATCCTCCAAGGCAAAAGAGACATCCCGTCTGGTCTCTTGCCATCATCGCGCACCAAACCGTTCGGTTCCAGAACGGCTGGTACACTGGCGGTGGCAAGAGCACGACGGATAATGTCGTTGATGTTGGCGTGACGGGAAATGCGGCCGGCGCTCCTGGCGCATGAGAGGCCATGATGTCCCTTGCTGTCGACAACCTCTCCGCAGCGACATAAATGCGAAGAAATACAGGGAGCACCTAAACGAAGACAAGTTGCGATACGGAGTCGTATTATCTAATACGACTATATAATATCTATATAATGATGATACCTTGCTCCGTTTAATACAGTTTTACTGTCATTTGTCAGAAATTTAGCAGTGTGGTAGCCGCCCTTAATGTATGGGGACAACACTGTGATGCTGTTGTAGCGCGTCTTGGAGCTTGCCGTGGCTTGTTACGCTTGCGAAGGGACGATTTGAAACGTCTATGGGCAGATGCTAGAACACACCATTATGCTCTACAGATGCTTACAGATATGTGAGTATCATTCTGTTATTATCTTATGTAAATATCAAAGAGTGGCACAAACTTATTAATAAACAGTGCTACAGCCATGTAGTTCACTGCATGCGCGGGGCGGCTTGACCGATGAAATATTTATTTTTATTTATTTATGGGATAAGAGGGCAAACGAGCAAGCCTGTCACCTGATGGTAAGCAACCTGCGCCGCCCATGGACACCAGCTATACAAATAATGTTACTGTTGCCTTGCCTACCTTTAAGGGAGTAAGGATGATGAAGGTTGGGGATGGGGGTAGTGCCTCCGGGTACTTCTCTAACCAAACGAAACGCGGCCTGAGCCACTTTACCTCGATCTTCTGAAAGGTCGTGGTATTTCACCGGTCGAGCCGGCCCATTCATGCAGCTAACTGCTTGGTTCTACCATTGTTAAATAATACTTATGACTACATGTTTATTTGTCACCCTATCCTCTTTTGACATACTGTAATACTATCAGTGTTGCAGTGGGCGGCATTAGTTGCATATCATCGGGTGACTGCTTGCTCGATTGCCACCCTATCCAATGAAAAAAACGTAAGATTCAAAAGTAGCAATATTCTGTGTTATGTGACATGGAATGTTATTTGTAGTGAGCGTGTGGTGGTGTCGGAGCGCGAGACTCGCGAGTCGCTGGCGGCGGGCCGCGTGCTGGCCGCGGCGCACACGCTGCGGGCCGCGCTCGACACTGCGCACACCACGCTCTCGCACGTGGACGCACTCAACACCACCAGGGAACACTTGCAGGTCACTTTGAAACTATTTCATGACCATTCATTTACTATTAGTATTGATCGAATTGCCCGCTTCAGATTCAAAATTCCGTGGCATCGATTCCGGACTTACACCAATAATTTCTCGGAATTTCTTTTAAGGAACTTAGGGACCTATATTTATTTACTTTTGCCCTTTTAACTGTCCTAACGATCTGAACTCAATATTCTAAATGAATTTGTAGGAGAAGAAGCGAGAGCTGGTGGAAGTGATAGTGGGTCGCCTGAGCGAGGCGGTGTACAGAGACGAGCGCGCGCCCTTCTCCCGGCGCGTGTCGGCCCGCCGGCGCACGGCGCTGCTGCTGGCCGGTCCGTCTCTGCTATTTACTTTTTAATTCCATATCAACTGGTGGTGCTGTCAAGTGTGGTGTTGCATTCCCCATTTATTACACATTTCAGTCGTTTTATTGGTATTAAACATAAATGCCTACTATATATCTACATGATATACCTACTACTATAAGTGAAAATTCTTTAGACACACTTGCTTTAGGGAGAGTAACTGGTGAGAATGTGTAATGAAAAGTGTGATCGGGCGAGAATGAGCAGACGAGTGACATATGAGCTACTTAATGTAGAAGAAGGCAAAGTCTAGTTTCGTATACTACAGTTGGGCTGTGAGCGAAGAAAGAGAGGACAACCTCTATCTCTTATATCCAACTAGATTTGATCACACTTTATTTTTATAGAGTTGACGAAGAGCGAAGAAGTGACAGACGAATACCTACAAGAGGTGACCGTAGAATTTGAAGCTTCTCTTGGTGAAGAGGACAAAACCTTTGAGACAACCGTAATGATTTCGTTGGAGGCGCTTGGAGTACTTGACCAACTTAATGAAGCCACCGAGGTAAGAATCCATTAGATGTATATTCAAGAAGACCTTGCTAGATGAAGTAGAGATAACAGAAAAAGAGAGAATTAAAATAAGATAAATTTTCAATAAATTGCTTTTCAGTTTTTAATTTATGAGTGTATCGCTACTGAGCATTTAGATGATTTTTATTTCTTATTACAGAAATTTAAATGCCAAATACAAGATGAACTCCTTGAAGTGATAGACTCAGTGTCACGTCGTATCATAGAGGAGGGTGAAGTGGAACCGGAAACTGAGTGCGAAGAGGATGGTGATATAACGGACGGAGAGAGTGGAACAGAGACAGGACGACCGCTAGCTCGCCTCATAGACAGTCTCAGTGAGGAATTTAGAACATGTGCTACTAGAAATAAAAGGTGATTCAATCAATTGTGATAAATTATCTGTGGTTTATAACAGAAGCAGCAGATAACTTCTCTCAGTCAGTCGGGAGAGAAAGAAAAACATTTGGCTGACAAGCTCACACAGCACAATACCGAAGAATGGCGGGATAACCATACCTAAAATATATGGGTGGACCTAAATGTTCATGGTAGGGGCGGGCAGCAGCGTCCCTGTCTAAAAAGGTCTACCCCTGCGGTCTCCAACCCGTTTGCCCAGCGTGGGGACTAAGTTCCTGGTGGTCTCGCTATTCCCGGCCAAGGCAGCGGTCGTAGTAACGGTGAGATAGGGGGTGCGAAGAATCTCCGGGGCAGGCTGTCAACGTCAACTACGCGTGGCTACCTATAACGAACGCAGTCTTCGGCTGGACCAACACCTCACCGAACTCGAGGTAGAGCTGAGTTACTTGAACTAGCATATTCTAGGGCTATCTGAAGTCCGCCGTGAGGGGGAGGACACGATAACCCTACAGTAACAGTACGGTAACTTACTTTACTTTCGAGAAGATGACCAGCCCTCCCAGGGGGGGTGTTGGTTTCCTCGTTCACAAGGACCTCGTAGTAGCGTTGTGGAGATCAGGGTAGCTTACCTTGTATTGAAGCTTACCAACAGGTACACCCTGAAAGTAAGACAGGTATATGTGCCGACCTCGACATACTCCGCCAAGCCTAACTACAACGTTGTTATGGGGGACTTTAATGCCTAAGTGGGAGTACAAAAACGCGGCGAAACAAAAATCTGTCCGTATGGCTTGGGGTGCCGAAATCACAGGGCCAGATGCTGGTCAACTTCCTGGAGTCTGAAGGGGTCTTCTTGATGAACTCATTCTTCAAGAAGGGTCTCCACAGGAGGTGGACCTGGCGAAGTCCCGATTCTGTGACAAGGAACGAAATAGATTTTATTATTACGGATAATAAGCATATATTTAGAGATGTCTCAATGTGATCAACAGGTTCAATACTGGAAGCGATCACCGACTTCTTCGGGGCTCTCTAAATATTAACTTGAAAGCTGAAAGGATCCGGAAGATAAGGTCTATTCTCCGACCTACGCCGATCCAAATAGTCGAAACCGAAAAGTTCCAAATAGAACTGAAAAATCGATTCGTTATTCCCGAGATTGTAGAAAAAGGAGTTCGAAACTCTCTGCCGAGATGCTGGAGCTAATGAGGCAAAGGCGAGAAACTCCATCCGATCAGCTGTCTTCGTCAGAATGGAGAAGCCTAAACCAGCATATTAGAAAGCTGATGCGGCGCGACCTTCGTCGAGCGAACACTCGAGTAATCGAGAACGCGATCGACCGGAACAAAGGGTCGAAAGTGTTTGCTCAGCAGCTTGGATGGCCCCATCTGACGAAGTTAAAAACTGCGGATGGACGTGTCGTCACCTCTAACCCAGAGATTCTCGTAGAGATCGAATCTTTTTACGGGCTCCTTTATTCCACACGGATGACCAAGCCGGCGGGATACAGCGATGATGACCATAGAGCCCCGCTAACGCGTCACTATAGTGAGGACATCCCCGAAATTGCAGAATTAGGGCGGCTTTCGGGCAACTTCAGAACAATAAGGCACCTGATGATGACGGAATAACTACAGAACTTCTAAAATCGGCGGAACTCCGGTACTAAAGGAATTAGCAAGTCTTTTTAATTCCGTCATACGCCAGGGCATAACACCACGGGCTTGGAGCAGGAGTGCGGTGATGCTGTTCTTCAAAAAAGGTGATAAGACCTTACTGAAGAATTACATATCCATCTCACTCCTAAGCCATATCTACAAGTTGTTCTCGAGGGTCGTCACGAATCGTCTCGCTGCAAGACTCGACGAGTTCCAGCCTCCGGAGCAGGCCGGGTTTCGAAAAGGCTTTAGCACCGTGGACCACATCCATACTGTTCGGCAAATTGTGCAGAAGGCCGAGGAGTACAATCAGCCGCTGTGTATGGCATTCGTGGATTACGAAAAAGCCTTCGACTCCATCGAAACTTGGGCAGTTCTGGATGCATTGGAGCGATGTCGGATCGACTGGCGCTATATCGAGGTGTTGAGATGCTTGTATGACACCGCCACGATGGCTGTCCAGATACAGGACCAGATGACGAACTCCATCCAGCTGAATCGAGGTGTAAGACAGGGAGATTTCATATCTCCTAAGCTCTTCACCAAGGCTCTGGAGGATGTCTTCAAGACCATGGATTGGACTGGACAGGGTATCAACGTGAATGGTGAGTACATCTCACATCTTCGGTTCGCCGACGACATCGTTGTAATGGCAGAGTCGCTGGGACAGTTAAGCGGAATGCTGCGCAGCCTAGACGAATCCTTCCGGCGTGGCGGTTTGGGCATGAACTTGGACAAGACAAAGGTCGTGTTCAATGAAGATATCGTGCCCAGACCGATAAATGTCGGAGGGTCGGTTCTCGAAGTTGTAAACAATTACGTCTACCTGGGCCAAACTATCCAGTTATGCAGACGAAACTTCGAGAAGGAAGCCGACAGGAGGATTTAGCTGGGTTGGGCCGCATTTGGCAAACTGCGTCGAGTTTTCGACTCGCCTATACCGCAATGCCTGAATACCAAAGTCTTCAACCAGTGCGTCCTACCAGTTATGACCTACGGTGCCGAAACGTGGACACTTACGGTGGGGCTAGTCCACAAATTTAAAGTCGCTCAGCAAGCTATGCTTGGAGTATCTCTAAATAAATTTAGAAATGAGTATATCCGACAGAGAACTGGAGTAACCGACATAGCTCGTAGAATAAGCTCGCTGAAGTGGCAATGGGCTGGTCACATCTGCCGAAGAACCGATGGTAGATGGAGCAAAAAGGTCATTGAGTGGAGACCGCGACTGGGTAAGCGTAGTGTAGGACGCCCACAAGCCCGATGTTCAGACGACCTCAGAAAGGCTGCTGAAAAAGACTGGATGCGGAAGGCAGAGAACCGGATGTTGTGGCGCAAATTGAGATAGGCCTATGTCCAGCAGTTGATTACAATAGGCTAATGATGATGATAAAGAAGTACAATTATTCAGAACATAGAATAACTCATCATTTAAAATAGTTTCATCTACGATTTCACTTATTGTAGATTGTTGAAACTTTGGAGGGCGACGTTGCAGAAGTACAAATTGCCTGATACCAGCTTGCACACGGAGCAGCACTATTGGAGCGCCGTACAGCAAGTCGTAAGTACCAACATTATATTAAAAGTATGTTTTGGACTGTTTTGAGGAGCGTCGAAGATTTTTTATTAAATATATAATGTTTGTCGGTGAAGAATGTATTGATGAGTTATGTAGTTTTATCCTTCCCGCGGTTACCAGTTCAGTATCTGAATGTCGATCGATTCATCCCCACCCAGCTTCAGCTACTGCTGACGGAGTACCTGGACATCGAGAGCGTGACGCTGGCGGCGGCGCGCGCGCCCCCCGGCGGGGAGCTGGGCGCCCCCGCGCCGCACGAGCTGCGCCTGGCCGAGTACTTCGCGCGCAAGAGGCCGCAGCGGCGCCGGCCGCGGCTGTTCCGGCTGGCGGGCGCGCCGCCCCGGCCCCCCGCGCCCCGCCGCCCCGGCCGCGCGCTGCTGTGCCGCCCCGCGCCCGCGCACCTGCACGCCGCGCTGCCCCCGCTGCTGGCACTGTGCGCGCACATCGACCAGCGTCTCGGGTAACTATGGATTGATTACAATGATCGCCACTTTTATCCGAGAGCAGTGCGTGAAGCGATTGAAATTAAAAAGAACAAGATTTTCAACTTGGAAGAGATAGTGTGTGACGGTACCTAGAAGAAATATCACCAAGAGATGAGGGTATATTTACAAACATTTGCCCCATCGACGGAGTCCTGATCTGGCCGAAACGTCAAGCTAATCAAAATAAATAATGTTTACATAAACGTGTCGCTTTTAATTCCCGTTCATTATATTTGTGTAATATTACATTATATTTGCCTAAAATTTCATATGAAATCTATGAAATACGTTTCAGATATCAGGTGTAAGTGAGCGGTAAATATGATATTGTTACGTTAAATCGGTGGCTATATTTTGTTTGTGACATGTGCGCAGGGGCGGCGAGTGCTCGCTGCGCGCCTTCCTGTCGGACTACGTGCGCAGCGGCGAGAGCGAGCGCCTGGCCGGCGTGGCGCGCGCTCAGATCGACGCCGTCATGCGCGCGCCCGCCGCCTGGAGGGAGCGCGCCGCCCCGCCCCCGCCGCCCCCCGCCGCGCCCCCCGCGCCCGCGCCCGCCGACCAGCGCGTCATCTTCTCGTGCGCCGCCGAGGGCTGGCAGGCGGCGCGCGCGGCGGGCCGGGCGGCGCGGCGGTGCGGGGGGGGCGCCGCGCTCAGGGCGCCGGCCGCCGCTATCGCCGCGCTGGCCGCGCACGCGAGGCACGCACACACGCGCCTCGTCCCGCAGGTACGTACAACTACACGCACACGCATTGCGTCAGAGACTCGGTGACCCAGCTCTGTGGTGCTGCGCAGGCCAGCAGCGGGCAGGCGAGCCGTGCGGCGCGCTGGCTAGCGGACGATGACATCGTGCGCTTCCTGCAGTCGCTGTCCAACTGGAGGGCGGCCACGGAGCCCGACGCCAAGCTCAGTGCCGACGTTAGTATACACATTTTGTTATTTTGCACATTAGTAAGTAGGATGGTGCAAGTTACCACTTTCATATCACTGAATCTCCAACGCCATGGACGGCAATTGTTTGATATATTAAGACGTATATCTGAAGTCTTGAAGTCAAAGTTAAAAAGTCTTAATTTACCTACACTCTCACTTGAAATATCCGGAGGCCCAACCCCTTTCCCCCTCTCCTTCCCGTCCATATCCTATTATAATTTTTTGAAGTTTATGGTGCTATTATCATGTTGAATATTCTCCTGGGCATTTTGGCGAAGAGTGACGTGATCCTCGAACGTGCTACTAATCAGAATTATATCATCTAAGTATGCGAATGCTTTGTGGTACCAAACAATATATCGCTGTTGTATAGATGGTGCATTTGTTAGCCCGAAAAGGGTGGTTTTGAATCTTGAGTGTTTTTCGATCAGGAACATAGAAAACTATTTTATCCCAATTGCCAATAGCGCCCGAGGATATCGGGCGCTATAAGCAATTGCTAGAAGGCCTTTGACAATTCGATAGTCGAAATGTAGCGCGCATTGCGTAACTTATCTAGGTAATATTTCCGAAATATAGGGGTAAATTATACGAATCACGATTTATAGCAGAGTTGAGTGCTCTACTTTCTAAGCAGAAACTGGGCTGGTCATCTTTTATATTTACTAGCAGTACGGATAAGACTTTCGTCGACTTTCGCATCCTATGTTTCTTCTGTTGTGATAGAATGGTCTCTTTGTATTTATTTCTGCCGTCTGAGATGTTTTGATATTTTTTTTATATTTTGGCATCTTATAATAACAGGTCATTTATGTTTGTTTTTTTTTTAATTATATCGGCGTCTCTCAATCTAAGATTTAGATTTTATATTTATTTATAATATGATCATGAATAGTATGATTTTTTGTTTATGTATATGCAGGAACTAAAACAGGCATACGAACGCGAAGCGGAGATCTTGGGTTCGAGTCTGGGTGACGGCGCCGTTACGCGCGCTGAAATTATTACGGATACGGGAGCGCTTGCAGATCTGGCTGTTCTCTGTGAGACCATGGTGAGACATTATTTTTAAAATATAATATGGCTTACTTTAAAACCTCACAGTCCCATTGAAGTAAAATCGTGGTAAAAAAATATTTCCTATTTCAGGACTGGCTCAGCACTAATATCCGTGGACTGCCAGCACTACTCGGCGGGTCCGGTTCTGTCAAATTAACCGACAAGTTCCTCAACGATATCTCTTCTGCCGCTCTTATATTTGACGAGATATCGCATAAATGTCTACTGTTCCTGCATTTAGAGGTATATTTAATCTTTAAGTTTGAGCTCGCAAATCAAATCTGTTTTTATTTAAATAAAGGATGTGTTTATTAACTGTACGATTAAGTATTTAATATTTGAATTTTTGTTCAGATGCGCATCGAGTGCTTCCACTACCTGGGGCAGGAGGAGCGTGGTGCTACGGACGGCGAAGGGGGTAGCGCGGGGGGCGGCGCGGCGCAGCTGGCGCAGGCGCTGCTCGCGTTCCACGAGCAGGTGCACACCGTGCTTTCTCCGCGGCGCCTCGCGGTCAGTACTCAGTCTGCTCGTCAGTCCGGCCCGAAGGACTAATGAAATATACTAATATATATAATATAAATTTTATTGCACCAAAAGGTTACGCGTTGTTGGTAGGTGTTTGTCATGATGTTTAGCCTAAACATAACAGATGACTTTAGATATATTTTAATTCTGAGAGTGTTATAGGCTCTAGCCCAGTGGTTCCCAAACTTATTTTCTCTACTGCCCACTTTGAGAAAAAATATTTTTTTAGCGCCTCCCATTTTTTCACCTATGTATTTAAAAACCACTAGATATAACTTCAAATTTAATTAATCAATTATTGTGACCTGTATGTATATGTATATTAACGGAGAATTCTAAACGAAACTTTTACTACAACCCGCAACTTGAAACCTGAACGCAGTAGGTAACATACAACGGCTCTTAGGTCTCAAGTTAACTCTTTCGGACTCTACCTGCCAATAAGAATGATTATTGAAACGCAACTATATAGTATTAAAACAGAGTATCTTTTATTAAAAATAAAACTGTGTTTTGAGTGCTTTTGAATGGAAATAAACAAATGAGGATTTTTGAAATACTAAGTTTATGGTGTTTTGTTTGTGTGACAGTATGTGATGTGTGGCGTGGGCGAGATGATGTCTGCGGGCGTGGTGTGGCGCTGGCAGGGCGAGGCGGGCGGCGGGGCGGGGGGCGGGGCGGGGGGCGCGGCGCGGCTCGCCACGCTGCGCCACTGCCTGGCGGCGCTGTGCCTGCCGCACGCCGGCCTGCAGCGCGCGCACGCCTACCTGCACCTGCTCACCTGCACGCCGCAGGTAACACACACCGTGGGGGCGGGGCGGGGGCACGCCGCAGGTAACACACACCGTGGGGGCGGGGCGGGGGCACGCCGCAGGTAACACACACCGTGGGGGCGGGGCGGGGGCACGCCGCAGGTAATACACACCGTGGGGGCGGGGCGGGGGCACGCCGCAGGTAACACACACCGTGGGGGCGGGGCGGGGGCACGCCGCAGGTAACACACACCGTGGGGGCGGGGCGGGGGCACGCCGCAGGTAACACACACCGTGGGGGCGGGGCGGGGGCACGCCGCAGTATAACCGGTAACACACACCGGTATCACAATGTGGCCAAATTGGACCATGTCGTCCCCACATGTACAATGCCTATCCCAGGCATTGTACATGTGGGGGACATATCATACAAGGCATATCCCGTGACAGTCCTTTTACCTAATATGCAACATTCATTTTAATCAACTACAGAAAAAAATGCAAATTATGTTTAAAGGAAGATAATAATAGTATTTTTCTCATACAGGAAATAATAACGTCGGTTCGCGAAAAAGGCGCGCAATTCACAGAACTGGAATACTTGAACGCGTTCAAAGTGATAGAGAATCGTCGCGGGATATCTCCCGCAGACATGAAAGTGCACCTCAAGCAGCTGTCGGCAGCCCTCGGGCACGTTGGGGTCACAGTGTGACCACTAGATAAGGTGTGATCTACCAATTAGGTTTTATTTAATACATTCGCGCTTTTTATCATTCTTTATTAAACACAGATAATGCATCCTCGTATATAAGAAATGGCGAGATTATAGCCATATTCTTCTAATTTTGTCTATAAATAATGTAGCGTTCATTTTTGAGCTACATACTAACTCGCCTGCCATTTTATTTAGTAAATTTTAGTAACACTGAAAAACTTGAATAGTCTACGAAGTTATAAAAGGAGATATACGAGAATTACAAGTGGCAGAAGAATTGCAGAAGTACAAGTGGGAGTACGAAGTATAAAAAGTAATAGAGCAACAGGTCCAGATAGCATACCAGCAGAAAGAAGATTTTGGAAGCTGATGGATGTAAGTGGCTGCCTTTATTCTTTAATAAGCTGTTACACGATGAGACGATCCTAGATGAGGGGCGCAACAGCTCACTGGTGCCCATTTATAAAAACAAGCTTTATTCCTCTATAGCTGTTACATTCCTGAACATCACTTCAGGAATGTAACAGCTATAGAGGAATAAAGCTTATGTCACATAGTATGAAAATATGGGAGAAAGTAATAGGGAGAAGAATGAGAGAGGAAAATGAGATCACCCAGAACCAGTTCGGATTTATGCCAGGACGAGGAACAACAAATGCGATTTTCGCTCTTCCTCAACTGTCCGAAAAATGCCGACATGCTCATAAGAACTTGCACATAACTTCACGCCTTTTGTTACCCGAAGGTGTAGGCAGCGGCTGTTAAGCCTCGTCTCGCCGTTATGTTTACGTCCCAAATGGAATAGGTGGCGAACCTATTGCCATACCGGGCACAAAGTTTTTCAGTCATCGATATTTATCACACATAACTTCCGAAAACCATTTCGAAAAGTCATTGGTGTGAGCCAGTGTCTGGAATCGAACCCCGGACCTCTGGATCAGAAGCCGTGTGCTCAACAACTGCGCCACCGAGACTTCTCATAATGTGTCCATACCACGCCAATCTACAACTTCTAATTTTTTCCATGCACAGAGTTTTTATTGACCTAGAAAAGGCATATGACAGAGTTCCTCGTAAAGTTCTGTGGCGGGATTTAAAAGAAAAAGAAGTGCCTAGGAAGTATGTTAGGCTTGTACAGGCGATGTATGCAGGAGCGTATACGAGTGTCCGGTCCGTAGCCGGTGTCACCAACCAGTTCAGTGTGGAGGTGGGCTTGCACCAGGGATCGGCTTTAAGCCCCTACTTGTTTCTCCTGATAATGGATGCTTTTACATCGGATATTCAGGAGAACGTACCCTGATGCATGCTCTATGCTGACGACATTGTTATGGTAGGAGAGGAAGTGGCCGAGGTAGAACATAGGCTGAAAAGATGGCAGGAGAAGCTAGAGAGAGTCGGTTTTAAGATCAGCCGCGATAAAACTGAGCACCTATTTTGTGACTTTGGTGACTCCTCTGGCTTTTCCTCAATATCTTTGGACGGGAAAAGCGACGGCAATATCTACCGGGATGTGAATAACAGAATGAATGCGGGATGGATGTAATGGCGACAGGTCTCAGGAACAGGATGCGACCCACGGATGCCCCTCAAATTAAAGGGGAAAATATACAAATCGATTGTCAGACCTGTCGTATTGTATGGATCTGAATGCTGGCCAATGAAAGAAGTGGATGAAAGGAGAGTACATGCAACAGAAATGCGTATGTTAAGATGGATGTGTGATGTGACAAAATTGGATTGAATAAGATATGATTAAGTAAGGGGAAGCATGAAAGTATCACCGATTACGGAAAAAATTAGAAGTTGTAGATTGGCGTGGTATGGACACATTATGAGAAGTCTCGGTGGCGCAGTTGTTGAGCACACGGCTTCTGATCCAGAGGTCCGGGGTTCGATTCCAGACACTGGCTCACACCAATGACTTTTCGAAATGGTTTTCGGAAGTTATGTGTGATAAATATCGATGACTGAAAAACTTTGTGCCCGGTATGGCAATAGGTTCGCCACCTATTCCATTTGGGACGTAAACATAACGGCGAGACGAGGCTTAACAGCCGCTGCCTACACCTTCGGGTAACAAAAGGCGTGAAGTTATGTTATGAGAAGGGACGAAAGTCATGTCACAAGGAGAGCGATGGGAATGACTGTGGATGGACACATTAGTAGAGGAAGACCGAAAAAGAGATGGATGGACTGTGTAAAAGTTGATATGAGTATGAAGGGAGTAAGTGTGAACACGACGAGTGATAGAAGAGAATGGAAAAGGATAACATGGTATGCCGACCCCACTTAAAGTGGGACAAGGGTAGGAAAATAATGATACGAGAATTAATGAATATGTCAAAACGTATTAATTAATTCCTGTATCCTATGGTTATAACATTTATTAAACTCATTTAGGCACGATAATTAGGTATTATTGACAATTTATAAAAAATCATTTTATATTTTTCAGCGTTGTTATTTTATAATTTTAATAATTCTAAGATAATTTATTATAGAAATATAATCTATTTTATTTATATATGAGTTTTATTTTCTAACTATTTCAGGTTCGCAAAAGTATGACCGATATGAGGATAATAAAATAACCTATGTAAGCAAAAAGCCTCACCTGTGCTAACAACATCTATAATTTTTCTAAATCAAATCGAGTCACTTTAACATTTATTTTTGTTACTTTGAGCCTGTTATACCAACAGGTGTGGGCAGAGGCAATTATGCATAGACTCGTCGTATTATTAGGACTCGTGAGTTCTCCGACAACTAGCGCACGGGACTGGCGGGACTGGATAACCTTAGCTGCCTAAACTTCAGTTGTTAAGATTTAGATTTAAAAGGTAAATGGAAACCAATATAACATTTTTTATTGTTTTTAAAGAACAAATGTATGAACTCTCTTTTAATTACTTGCAATATACGGTTATAACAGTTATAAATAGATAATAAAGAGAAGGGGGTAGGCTTCCGGTTACCTCTCTCACCGAACGAAACGCGGCATGAGCCACTTTACGTCGATCTTCTGAGAGGTGGTGTTATTTCACCGGTCGAGCCGGCCCATTCTTGGCTTTGCTCTACCACTGTTTGATAATGTCCTTCGGTTCATTTGCTCGTGGCTCTTAGGGCGATATTATCGAACAGCTACCTAAAAATTTTCTTATACTTAAACTAGCTAACCCGGCGAAAATTGTTCCGCACCAAACCTCAAAAATTATCACTTTGTCTTCACTACATTATACATAAAAACCAACCCATTGACACCTTTTATCTATTAAAAGAAACCGCACCAAAAATGTATCGGGATGAAAAAATCTAGCCTATGCACTCCCTTCTGCTTCTGAGACCACCCTGAGCCTCCCACAACACTCCCGTCAGATATCACCCTCATTCTCCTTTGAACTTTCGCTGCTGAGCTAATTAAACTGGCCCACGGCGTCCCGTGATTGTTTCATTTATTTGGGTGCCATGACTGCACGCCTCCAGTCTATGGGAACCTTACCCGACCTCCATAAAGACGCATAATTTGTCAAGGTCAGGAAAGCGTCCCAGACAATAAATTTCTGCTACTTTACAATTGTTTATACTTCCTGATTGGAGATACGAAATTTAATTAAAGACTACTGCCACTACAAGAGTTATATTCTTCAATCCTAAATAAATAAAATAAATAAATGTCCAAAGAATAATTAGTTGATGAAATGAAAAACAAGACTTCTAAACTTACAAATTTATTAAATATAACAATATTAACTAATTCTATAGCGGGAACCATCTCATAGCACCATCTAATCGTATGACTTCGCCATTCAACATTGGATTCTCCGCTATACTGGTCACCAGATGAGCAAACTCTTCGGGTTTACCGAGACGTGAAGGGAAAGGAGTCATTCGCTTTAAAAATTCTACTACACGTTCCGGGAGATAGTTCAGTAATGGTGTGTCGAATAGGCCTAGAAGAAATATATATTACAACTATTAGGTTTTTTTAAAGACTTATCATAATTATATTTAATTTTCATCTACAATCTACAAGATTATAATTATATTTTTTAGGTAAGATATTATATTTTATTCATGGTAAAACAATAATATAATTTAATAAAAAAAACAAACCTATTTTAATTTTCGACTCCTGCATGAATGTACTCACAAAAAACTAGTAAAATACAGTGCAAGATCGACGTAAAAAACTGACAGTGAGTCATAAACATTCGTTAAATCAAGTAGGTTTTTTTTATAGTACCTATCGAGGGGCAAACGAGCAGGCGTGTCACATGATGGTAAGTGAACAGCGCCGCCTATGGAC
This sequence comes from Euproctis similis, assembly GCA_905147225.2. Lineage (NCBI taxonomy): Eukaryota > Metazoa > Arthropoda > Insecta > Lepidoptera > Erebidae > Euproctis > Euproctis similis. The sequence goes on along the minus strand of LR990118.1, from coordinate 1,343,657 downwards.
ACCTGCAACTCATATAGTGTTACAGGTGCGTTGCTGACCTTTAAGGAAGTAAAATAGGGAAGGGGTAGTTGGTTTCCGGGTACCTCTGTCGCCGAACGAAACGCGGAATACCTCTATACGTCGATCTTCTGAGAGGTAGTGGTATTTCACCGGTTGAGCCGGCCCAGTCATGCAGCAAACTACTTGGTTCTACCACTGTATAAGTTAGGTAGTAAGGTAATTTGTTAAACTGAAGTTTTAACAGTGGTAGACCCAAGCAGTTCGCTGCATGAATGGGCCGGCTCGACCGGTGAAATACCACGACCTTTCAGAAGACCGACGTAAAGTGGCTCATGCCGCGTTTCGTTCGGTGAGAGAGGTACCCGGAAGCCCACCCCCCTTCCCCATCCTTTTCTATCCCCTATCCCTTAAAGGTCGGCAACGCAACAGTGACATTATATGTGTCGCTGGTGTCCATGGGCGGCATTAGTTGCTTACCATATACCATAATACATTTAACGTTTCTCAGCCATTGCAACTACAATATGTAGCTATAGTGACGAGCAGCACTGTTTACATTATACATTGAATTATTGGGATGGCATTGGCGTAGTAGGATTAAGAGTCATATTGATGGGAACATCATATGGAGGTTTTGAGTTGACAAAAATCATTAATTTGTCTTCGTTTTATACGCACACTTTTTTGATAGTTGAAATTTCGTTATAAATTCTAATGTAAATAAGTTCTTTACCAAGACTTGTGTGTACAATTATTTACCGCCTGTCCCCCTTGTTAGAGAAAGTTAGCAAGTCTATTACCCTTCCCCCACAATTACATAAACATTTTTCATCTAATAGGTTTATTGTTTTTTTTATTGCTACGTGTGTAAAAAAGTAAATAACTACCGATGACGTAATCAGCACATAGACGTCCCCGACCGCCCATGTCATCCAAAATAAGCAAAGCAAAGACCCCCGGCCCCCTCTAGTGCTTACGTAATAATACACTATATGTGTATTATTACGTAAGTATAACACTATATGTGTTGCTGGTGTCCATGGGCGGCGTTGGTTGCTTACCATCGGTTGACACGCCTGGTCGTTTGCCTTCCTATGCCATAAAAAAAAATTAGGTACGTTATATTAAAGTTGCACTGTTTAAATATTGAGCATAAATAATAGACACAAACCTGGTGCAATAGTAACAACCCTTATCCCCTGGGAGGCTAAGTCCCTCGCTATTGGGAGTGTCATGCCCGCTATGGCCGCTGTGGAGGCTGCGTAAGCCGCCTGTCCAATATCACCATCGTATGCGATTGTAGAAGCTGTGTTTACTATTAAACCTTTTTGACCATTCTTGTCTGGTGCGTTCTGACTGATTAGACCAACTGATAAACGAATAACATTAAAGGTTCCAACTGTATTTATCTGAAATAAAAGATTTTAGCTGCTCTCAGTCAGCCGGGAGCGAAAGAAAAACATATGGCTGAAAAGCTTACACAGCACAACACCGAAAAATGGCGGTATAACCATTCAAAAATATGGGTCAACCTAAATGATCTTGGTAGGGGCGGGCAGCAGCGTCCATATCTTTAAAAGGTTCACCCCCTGCGGTATTCAACACGTCTGCCCAGCGTGGGGACTATGGGCAAAAACCGCGCTTACAACGGCCCCCAGTTCCCAGTGGTCCCACTATTCCCTGCCAAGGCAGCGGTCGTGGTAACGGTGGGACAGGGGGTGCGCAGAATCTCCGGGTTACGGCAGGCTGCCAAAAACAACTACTCGTGGCCACTTATAATAGACGCAGTCTTCGGCTGGACTAACACCTCACCGAACTCGAGGTAGAGCTGGGTTGCTTGAACTGGCATATTCTAGGGCTATCTGAAGTCCGACGAGAGGGGGCGGACACGATAACCTTACAGTCAGCCAACTTACTCTACTTTCGGGAAGGTGACCAGCTCTCCCAGGGGGGTGTCGGTTTCCTTATTCATAAGGACCTCGTTAGCAGCGTTGTGGAGATCAGTAGTGTGTCTGAAACTCACCAACAGGTACACCCTGAAGTTAATATAGGTATATGCGCCGACCTCGACATACTCTGACGAGATAGCTGAGGCGATGTACGAGGATATTGCAAAAGCAATACATGGTACCGCCAAGGCTCACTACAACGTGGTTATGGGGGACTTTAATGCGAAAGTAAGAGTACAAGAACGCGGTGAAACGAAAATCGGTCCATATGACTTGGAGTGCCGAAATCACAGGGGCCAGATGCTGGTCAACTTCCTGGAGTCTGAAGGGCTTTTATTGATGAATTCATTCTTCAAGAAGAGTCTCCACAGGAGGTGGACTTGGCGAAGCCCCGATTCTGTGACAAGGAACGAGATAGATTTTATCATTACCGATAGTAAGCATATAGTTAGAGATGGATGCATTGCAGCGATGTCGGATTGACTGGCGTAATATCGAGGTGTTGAGATGCTTGTATGACACCGCCACGATGGTTGTCCAGATACAGGACCAGGTGACGAACTCTATCGAGCTGAATCGAGATGTAAGACAGGGAGATGTCATATCTAAGACGTCCTCCATAGCGTTGGTGAACAACGCTATGGAGGACGTCTTCAAGACCCTAGATTGGACTGGACAGGGTATCAGCGTGAATGGTGAGTACATATCGTTGTAATGGCAGAGTCGCTTGAACAGTTAAGCGGAATGCTGCGCAGCCTAGACGAGTCCTCCCGGCGTGTCGGTCTGGGCATGAACTTGGACAAGACCAAGGTCAAGTTCAATGAACATGTCGTGCCCGGACCGATAAGCGTCGAAGGGTCAGTTCTCGAAGTCGTAAATAAATCGTCTACAAAAATAAGTCTACCTAGGCCAAATTATCCAGTTAGGTAGAGGAAACTTGGAGAAGGAGGCCGAAAGAAGGATTCAGCTGGGTTGGGCTGCATTCGGCAAACTGCGTCGAGTCTTCAGCTCGCCTGGAAAAGACTAGATGCGGAAGGCAGAGAATCGGATGTTGTGGCGCACATTGGGAGAGGCCTATGTCCAGCAGTGGACTGCAACAGACTGATGATGATGATGAAAAGATTTGTCTCTTTATAGCTGCTAGTTATAAATAATAGCAAGTACGAATAGTCTCTGTGATTTTATACTTCAACTTCTGATTTGAACAGTGGCAGAGCCACGCAGCTCGCTGCATGAATAGGCCAGCTCGACCGGTGGAATGCTACGACCTCTCAGAATATCGACGTAAAATGGCTCATGCCGCGTTTCGCTCGGATAAAGAGGTACACGGAGGCCCATACCCGTTCCCCATCCTACTGCCTTTAAGGTCGGCAATGCAACTGTAACACTAAATGTTTTGTAGGTGTCCATGGGCGGCGGTGGTCAGTTACCATCAGGTGACAGACATGCTCATTTGCCCGCCTATCCCATAAAAAGACATAAAATAAAATAGTGATAATTTTTGAGGGTTTACCACTTTAATTGCAAATGATGTAAAATATACTTTTGTTTAGAATTAAGTTCACTGGGTCAGCTAGTATTATATTTTATTTAAGTATAACATTAATTTCCAACCACAACATTGAACAGGAGTGTGTTACATCAGGTTAACAACAAGTTTTTTTAAGTATGAAACTTTGTCAATATATTCTTCTTGGCATGATATTAATCACTAAAGAACTGCACCAAAATGGCTTGACTATTGAAATTTTGTGTGCATTGTAGGTCTAAGAATCGTTCAAATGCGTTTACGAAGGCTTAAAGGAAATATTCAAATCCGCATTTGCGAGTGTTTTAAAGAAATATTAGCATTTCCGAATGTCCCAAATCTAACATTATATAACATCACTAGTACATCAATCACCAATCTCAGTGTAGAATTTATCAATGACTAACAGAAATCAACCTCCTGCCCTTGCCATCTAGTAGGAAGGGTACTCTTAAAGACTGGCAATGCAACTGTAACATTATTTGAGCTAGTCACTTACCACCAGGTGATCCATATGCTCAATTATCCTCATATTGCTTAAAAACAGTACAATTATTGAACAGTAATTTACTTACATTCACTTGATTACTGAAGTATTCAATATCCCGAGTTTTGTCTGTATTGAAATTATAAGTGGGATATGTTCTGGATTGGCCAGCACAATTTACTACTAAATCTAATCGTCCATATTTATCTTGTACTATGTTTAAGGCTTTTTGAACATCCTCTTCTGATTTTATCTGTGAACCGGTAAAAAGTATTAAGTCCTATATAAATTAGATTTGGAATTCTTGTATATATATTAATAACTTTAAAGTCAAATGTTAACCCCATGATAAGTGAACGTCAGTTTCATTTCTAGTAATGGCCAAGATTTTTCAACTCCAGAATGGAGATTTGCCATAATCTGTTTTCTAGGATGTCAATTGGCCAGGTTTAAAGAATAGATAATATTATGTATATGAATCAAGAAATATTCTATTTACATTTTTACTTAAATTTTACGAAAGTTGTGAATATAGCCTGTATAACCAACGTAAATTGCATGCTTTAGTCTGCGAGTTCTATTCGCCTTCACTTATGATACCTTAGAAGTAGGGAATTGATATTTAGAACTTACACAACCAACTGCAGCAATGACATTGCTCCCTAAATCCTCAGCAACCTTCCGAACTTTAGTTCCCTGAATATCTAAAGTAACCACTCTACCACCATTTTTCACTAGCCTCTCTACCGTCGCTTTACCAAGTCCCGAAGCTCCACCGGTCACTAAACTTACCAAACCCTGAAATAGGTTAAATTAGTTTATAAACAAACTCATCATACACTCATTCCTAAATTCGGCTCTATAATTGATTATAACCTTTAGCATTTTTACAATATCTAGAATAGCGTGAATATGTGTAAAAAGATATCAGGTATTTCTTATTATTGCTCAGACAGATCGAGCAAGATTCAAGTTATATATATATATATATATATATATATATATATTCAAGTTAAATAAATCCTGTAATATAAATTTTAATTCGTAGTAACCTGAACATACAATAAAGTAAATTAGTAAACATATACTAAGCTTTTTTTTTTTTGGTTTTAATTTAATGACCTGGTAACTAAAACCTTTAAGTCAAGTCTTTTTTCAAGATATTACACATTAAATATTTCACACATTTTTAAACTGTTCCAATCGTATTCTTGATATATTTGAATAGGTATTGGTTTGTATGAGTATTTCTTGTTGTTGTTTTAATAATTCACTCAATGTGAGTAGGCAAAGGTCGTTGACCATACAGCCATTTCTTATGTTATTTTTTTTTTCCTTATGTCAATTTATGTAAATAAGGCCAAAGCCAATTCTTATGTATAATTTCCAATTTCGTATGAGTATTTCTCTTTTAATAACAGTTATACAAAGCTAGCTAACACTACAGTAGTAGTGATGGTGAACTCGAGTTACCAACTCGAGTTAACTCGAGTTGGGCCTGACTCAAGTCAACTCAGGTTGATTACCTCCTACTCAAGTTAAAATACATAACTAAACCGACCTGGAACTAAGTTAGTGGGACCTTTATTCCAGCCGTGATTATTTATGACTACATTAATTTATTTTTGTTCTGTTTCTGTCAATAATCTGTCATATCCAATTTATTTCCTGTATCAAAATTAAATTGTAATTTTTTATTCTTAAACAATATAACACGCACAGGTCCTTGCAGGGTAGGCAGAAAAAACAGAGCGCCACAAGACACGATTCTTACACGCCTCACTCGCTTCTTTGACTTTTATAACTCTCTTGTTAAACACGCTTGTCAATTTTAAAACTTCTGCCGTCACCTCCCTCCAGGACTCGTTCTATTTGATCAGGGAAAGTGTAGCGTGGCCGTCCTCGACTCCTGCATCCATGCGCTATTGCATTGCATATCTGCTTAGTCAACCTTGCATAATCCTACATGTCTAATTGTCTGAACTATCGAATATATAAAAATATTTTTTGTAAATTTATAGATAACATAAAACATAACTTCACGCCTGGCAGTCGCTGTTACTCCTCGACTTGTCGTTATGTTAACGTCCCGAACGGAATAGGTGGCGAACCTACTGCCATTCCAGGACAAAGATTTTACACAGACACATAACTTTCGAAATTAATTTCGAAAAGTCATTGGTGTGTACTCGGAATTCAGAAGCGGTGTGCTCGACCACTGGACCACCGAGACTATAGATAATTTTAACTACAACATAGATAAGACAATTAATGCTTGAAGCAATGACTTTTAAGCTTCAGACTGTTCAATGTGGGCAGAGGAATTCTTTTTTATATTCTCTTTATAATTACCCTAATTCATGTCGGTTTGATTAAGTATTTGAATTCGACTTGAAGGCAATCAAACTGGGGTTGACTGGAGTCAGGCTCAACTCGAGTTGACTCGTGTTAGTAACATCCTCAGTGGTGCCATTCCATCCTTCAAAAGAGTGTTAGCCGTAGCAAAGTCTAAGTACATAGGCAAAATTGGGGAGAAACTAATTCGCCTTCCCTCGGGAACTCGTGCGTTCTGGTCTCTCGCCAAGGCTGTCCTTGGAAACTTCTGCAAACCGTCTCTTCTGCCATTGCACAGGGAGGACCAGTCATTGGCCCATGACGATAAAGAGAAAGCCAACCTTTTTGGCACTCTTTTTGCGGCTAATTCGACTCTGGATGATAAGGGGAAAATTCCACCGACCATCCCACGTTGTGACCACGCCATGCCGGAGATCTGTTTCCGGCAAAGTACTGTATGGCGCATACTTTTCTCCCTAGACGTCCACAAGTCGAGTGGGCCTGACGGAATCCCAGCAATCGTGTTGAAGATGTGTGCTCCAGAGTTGGCACCGGTTCTAACGCGTCTCTTTCGGTACTCCTACTCTCTCGGCGCTGTACCAGCACCGTGGAAGATAGCTTTGGTCCACCCGATCCCTAAAAAAGGTGATCGCTTAGATCCATCCAACTACAGACCAATCGCCATCACCTCCCTGTTCTCCAAGACTATGGAAACACTGATCAACCACCAGCTCCTTAGCTATCTAGAAGAGCACCAGTTGATTAGCGACCATCAGTACGGATTCCGTCAAGGTCGCAAAGCTGGTGATCTTTTAGCCTACTTAACCCATCGGTGAGCGGAAGCGGTTGAGAGTAAAGGAGAGGCGCTGGCCGTTAGTTTGGATGTGGCGAAGGCCTTCGATCGGGTTTGGCACAGAGCACTTCTCTCGAAGCTTCCATGTTATGGGCTTCCCGAGAAATTATGCGATTGGGTCTCCAGTTTTCTCATGGATCGGAGCATTAAGGTCGTTGTCGACGGGTCATGCTCCGACTTAAAAGCTGTGAATGCTGGATTCCCCCAGGGCTGTGTGCTATCCCCTACGCTGTTTCTTCTGCATGTGAATGACATGCTGCAGTACAGCAGTCTTCACTGTTATGCGGATGACAGTACAGTATGCCCTATATACCGGCCACCCGCGAATTTCTCGGGAAAACGTCGATGAGTACCGGAACAAACTTGTGTCTGAAATCGAAACTCTGCTTAGACAGGTTTCGGACTGGGGCCGACTAAACTTAGTCCAATTCAACCCTAAGAAGACACAGGTTTGCGCGTTTACCGCTAAAAAGACACCATTTGTCGTAGCTCCCTGCTTTGAGAGCACTCCCTTAGCCGTCTCAGCCAATATCGGAATTCTTGGTGTCGACTTGTCGAGTGACGTCCAATTTCGCGGTCATCTGGAGGGCAAGGCCAAATTGGCCTCAAAAAAGCTTGGTGTGCTCAATAGAGCGGGACGGTATTTCACGTCAGGTCATCGCTTGCAACTGTATAAAGCGCAGGTCCGGCCTCATGTGGAATACTGTTCTCATCTTTGGGCGGGGGCACCCCACTACCAGCTTTCTCCATTTGACCGCATTCAACGACGCGCGGGTGGGCTTGTCGACTACCAAGCTCTTTCCGATCGGCTTGATCCGTTGGCGTTGCAGAGAGATGTTGCATCTCTATGCATCATGTACCGCTTATACCACGGAGAGTGCTCTGAGGAATTGTTCGGACTTATACCCCCTACTGACTTTCGCAATCGCCTGAGTCGCCAGTGTTTCCATCCACATCGGCTAAATAGTTGGCGATCTACGACAGTGCGATTCAGCCGTCACTTCCTGCCACGCACTGCTCCTATATGGAACCAGCTGCCGGCAACGGTATTCCCGGACCGCTACGACCTTGGAACCTTCAAGAAACGAGCGTATTCCTATCTTAAAGGCCGGCAACGCTGATGCAACGCCCCTGGTGTTGCGGATGTCCATGGGCGGCGGTGATTGCTTTCCATCAGGTGACCCGCTCACTCGTTTGCCCCCTTTTCCCATAAAAAAAAAGCAAATGTCGTCCTGCAGATCAGGTAGTAATATTTAAATCTCCTAAAAAGAAACCGAATCGTAAACCTACAATAGTAATCGATAACTTTGATCAGCAAGTTATCAGAAGAACAATTCATGACTTCTACATCACAAATAAAGAAGTTCCCACTTTGAAAACTTTGCACGCAAAATTGAAAGAAGATATCTATATCTATACTTCTATACTAATATTGTAAATGCGAATGTAAGTTTGTTTGTTACGCTTTCACGCAAAAACTACTGAAGCGATCATCATGAAACTTTGTACATATACTCTTGAAGGTATTAGAAGTAACATAGGGTACTTTATATTAAAAAAAAAAAAAAATTTACGAAAGATAAAACAATTGTTTGTCAAAAAATCGTCAAATTTAGCTACTTCAGTAATGAAGTTTTACAGTATTCGTAAATTAGATAACATAACGTAACTTCACACCTTTTTCTATCCGAAGGTGTAGGCAGCGGCTGTTATGCCTCGCGAGGGACGGTATTACAGTATTCAGGGTTGATACTTATACTTATACTTAAATTATTTAATATATAAATTTGAATGTAAGTTTGTTTGTTACGCTTTCACGGGATAACTACTCAACAGATCATCATGAATCTTTGTACACATATTCTTGGGGGTATTAGAAGTAATATAGGATATTTTCTTTTTTCTTATTTCTCTCTTTAATTAACAATATCTGGATGACCGAGCTTTGCTCGGTATTTTCTTTTTTTTTATAAACAACGCCATCTGCTGGAATAGCTTTAGTGTTGTTGTCGTTAAAGCAAGTTAGTTGCTCACAATTTAAAATAATTATAGCATTCGCCAATAGATGTCAGGAATTCCAAAAAGTAAGTTGATGTTTAAGTTGATTATCGATAAAACACGATAAAATGAAATTTTCTAAAAATGATTCCTAGCTAGATCGATTTATCGCCCCCGAAACCCCCTATATACTAAATTTCATGAAAATCGTTGGAGCCGATTCCGAGTTCCAATTAATATACATATATATATACATATATATATATATACAAGAATTGCTCGTTTAAAGATATAAGATATATTTGCACCCTAAGGAAAAACTTATAATATAGTCTACAAAAATATCCTACATTAATACTCTGCATTTATATCTTATAAAATAAAATTGTTAAAGTCCAAAATTATTTATTTTGTTACTAATTTATAATTATAATTGATAATCCCAGCTAAGCAATAAAATAGAGTTTTCATGTTTATTCAGTTGTATGGTATGTATCTTTGATACTTATTTAATGACTTCAATGCGGGCGAAGCCGCGGGTAAAAGCTAGTCGATTATAAAGGTTGTGTCAGCACGTTACGAAAACACGTCATGTCATTAGGTTTTAATTGGAAGCAAACAGAAGATAACCGGAAACTTCTTATGGAAAAACACGAAATTAGATACTTGCGAACTAATTATTTGATGAAAATTGCTGAATATCGTGAACAACGCCGACCAATTGTTTACACCGACGAAACATATATACATACATAACATACCCTCTCGAAATCTTGGTCAGATATGGAAGCACTTCAGGTTTGAAGCAACATATATCGATAGGCAACCGCTTAATCATTGTTCATGCCGGTGGTATGGATGGCTTTATACCAAATGCATTGCTTATGTTTAAAGCCAACAAAAAAAGTGGAGATTACCACGACAATATGAACTATGACAACTATTCAAGGTGGATTCAAACTCAATTAATACCCAACTTACAACCAAATAGTGTTGTTGTTATTGACAACGCACCATATCATAACTCAAGACAAAATCCTGCACCGAATAGTATTTTTTTTTATGGGTAGGCGGGCAAGCGGGCAGGCGTGTCACCTGATGTTAAGTGACCAACGCCGCCCATGGACACCTGCAACTCATATAGTGTTACAGTTGCGTTGCCAACCTTTAAAGGAGTAGGTTAGGAAGGGATGGGGAAGGGGGATGGGCCTCCGGGTACCTCTCTCACCGAACGAAACGCGGCATGAGCCACTTTACGTCGATCTTCTGAGAGGTGGTGGTATTTCACCGGTCGAGCCGGCCCATTCATGCAGCGAACTGCTTGGCTCTACCACTCTTTAGGAATTCTAGAAAACAGCAAATGATTGACTGGCTGACATTTCGAAACATTGAGCATTCATCCACGTTGCTTAAGCCCCAATTATATGAACTGATTCTGCAAAACAAGGTGAGATTTGTAGAGTACAAGATAGACGAAATATTACGATAGCACGGTCATACTGTGCTGCGTTTACCACCATACCATCCGGAGTTTAATCCTATAGAAAATATATAGGGAATAGTGAAAACATATGTCGCAAAAAAGAATGTCGCAATGAATATGAAGGTTATAATGTCATTAGCTGAAGAAAAAATGAACGCCATAACTGTAGAGGAATGGAGAAAAGTTTGTCTGCATGCTATTGATGAGGAAAACAAATATCAGGGTAGAGACGCAGCTTTAGATACAATATCAGAACGAATCATAATTAATTTAAATAATTCATCTGATGAAAGCGAGGATGGGGATGATTGTGATATGCCTGGGGTTGATGAATTAATAGAATAAAACATTTATGGCCGGAAAACACCTAATTCATACACGTCTTCACTGAAGTGAAAACCGGCGTTCACTGCTTGTAATGTTTGGAACTGGCTTGTCTACCTCATACAGTTCCATAGATTACATAGATTAGTACGTAGTGCGTATGCGTAGACGTGTACGCATTTGGTGTGCTCCAGCCACAAACGTATATTACCTTTAAAAAAATAAAAACTAAAAATAAAATGTTGCTTTTTAAAGTGAAACTTTTATTACATCGTCTCAAACTTTTTCGTCTGCGTGTTGCATGTCGCGTGACGGTCGGCCGCGGAGTAGGGATAAAGTGAAAGGCGCTCGTCAGAGCGCCTTTCACGTCTATTATCGTTTATAAATGTAACCAATATTTTATGGTAACTAAAATACGTGAACAGTGACTTACATTCGATTTTCGAAAAAAAATAATATTTCGAAAATTTTTAGTTAAATGTCTATAATGTGAAAAAAAGTTTCACTTTTACGGTTGGTTCTTTCTTTCTTTCTTTTACGGTGGTTTCATAAAACCACACAATCTTTTTTTTATTTGCTGACCATACACTACTACATATGCAAAAATTTCTCCAAGCTAATTTACCTGTACATGTATATTATGTAGTCGTATTAATTGATGATTTTGCTTGAGGAGGAAGCTGAATCTTGAGTATATTATTTATTTTATAATAATATATTCTCATGATAGCCCCCACACTCGGAATCGGGCCGCTCGTGGCGATTGCGTCCGTGTCCTTTTTTGTTCCACGTAGGCACTTTCCACAAGCGCTCGTGTTTGTATTTAATTTTAAATAACATGATAACTGTACCTATTGACTATTTTTAAGTGTCTGTGAACTGTGAAGACCTATAAAATTAAAGTTATTTTGACTTTGACTTTGACTATACCTAATTATTTTTGTTGCTACAATCGACTGGACTATCTGCCACGATCGACAAGTTATAATAAAGATTTTTCTCTTATATGGCTTTTATTATTTTATTAAAAAAATAAAAGCCATATGAGAAAAATCTTGTTTTGAATTAATAACGGAAATTGTGTAGAATTAGTTTAACTGATCTGTGTCCTGTGAAAAGTCATTTAAACGATGGCGGGCTAACAATTTAATATATTTTTTGAACAAAAGTACTCGATGTTTACAAAACATCGATGTTTTTAACCGATACATCGAATGACATCGATGTACAGATCCGAAATATCAATTCGATAAAAACATCGATGTTTTTTCAAAATGGACACCACAAATTTGTTCTATGATCAAGCTCATTTTGATTGGCTTCATATTGGTCGAAATGAACTCGTGTCAAGGCGGTGGCAGCCTATCAAAATTTTTCGAGATTTGCTCGCGAAAACTTTAATTGGCTACAATTTTCACATTCGCGGAATTATCCAATGCTAGTTCCGCGGATTTGCACTATCCCCGAGGAATGTTTTTACGTTTTCGGTCATAGAGGTCGCAATACGCCAACTTAAATCGCGCTATGGTTTCACTACCGTAGGGTTTATATATGAATAGAATAGAATAGAATACACTTTATTGTACAATAGATTACAGTAAATAGTACATAGAAAATGTAGGGTGAGTACAATAGGCGGTCTTATCGCATGCTGCGATTTCTGCCAGACAACCTTTAAGTGGACATGTTAGCTTGGAAGAATAATACGCGGTTAACAGTTGCTTGTTTACAATATACATGATCGGACCTTATGTAGATAAATAAATAGATACACATAATACATATACAGGTACATAAATAGATACATACATACTTAACTACACATAAATACACACATACATATATACATAACTGCACATAAATAGATACATACATACAAATAAAATAACATTATAGATGCAAACAGACGATATAAAACTACGTTTGGAACATCATGCTTATCGGAATCATTTACAGTGACAAATAGTGTTCTTTGAGAAGTTTTTTAAAAGTTGCTAGTATCTGTGCGTGACGAATAAACAGTGGCAATTCATTCCACAATCGAGCAGCCTGGACTGAAAATGATTTGTTGAGAAAAACTGTGGAGTGCACTGGTATTTCCAGGGTCAAGCTCGCCGATGATCTCAAGCATCTCGCATGTGTGTCATGGAGAAACGCGAAACGTTTTTTAAGATAGTAAGGAGTAGCGGGATTGAAAAGAGTATTAAACAGAAGACAGAGAATATGAGTATTCCTTCGAAGGCGAATGGGCAACCACTTGAGCTTATTACGAAATTCGGTGATGTGGTCATATTTGCGTAAACCAAATATAAACCTAATACAGAGATTCTGAAGACGCTCAAGTTTATCAAGTTGGTTTTCAGTGAGATCGAGATAGCTGGTATCAGCATAGTCAAGAATAGGAAGGAGAATAGATTGTGCAAGTGCAGTCTTGGTGGTAATGGGTAGAAGATTACGAAGTCTTCTTAGAGCTCCTGCAGAGCCGAACACTTTGCGGCTGACATTTTCTATTTGGGACGACCACGAAAGTGTACTGTCGAAATAAATTCCTAGATTTTTTACTCTTTTGCTATCAGGGATCGAGCTACCGTTAAATCTTACCTTAGGCAATGTTTCAATGTCAACTTTGGTCAGTTGTCGAGAGCTTCCTATCAAAATCACCTGAGTTTTTCTTGGGTTCACCAATATGCCATATCTTTGGGCCCATTTCTCTATCCTTGATAGATCTGCATTGATTGTAGATAGGGCCTTAAATAAATCCACTAGCGCTTCTTGGGTATATATCTGATTGATATTCCAAATCAATTATAGTACCTCCACTTGCCACTAGATGTCTGTGTACTAATAAAATTCAAGCTTAACAAATTGAAAAGTTAGCTTCATATATACTTCGCTGTTTTAGAGTACTATTGTATATTAATATATATTGCCCCGCGAGGGCCGCAAGGGGGCGTTAAAAGCGTTAAACGCTCTTGCACGAGACATTAGAAGTTCGACTTCAAAAAAAAAACATCGACACCTCGAGCATATCGATGGCATTTCAAAACATCGGATGGATTCGATGTTCGACATTGTTAACATCGATGTTTTCGATGCATCGATCTTTGGCATCGATGTATATCAAATATCCGTATTCCGTAATAATCCGTATCGCTGGGCGTACTACCCGAGTTTATTAAATAAATTTGAATATTTTATTATAGATTAAATAAATAAAGATAGATTAAAATTAATTGATAACGTACAAGAGTAAGAGATTAGAAATAATTATAAAACCTAAATGTTATAAGACATAATACATACTAGTAAAAAATGGAGGAAACCGAATTAACTGAATTGACAAAACAATGCATTACAAGTTTATATCTCTGTACAGAGAACATTTCAAAATATTTAGCTAATGAGAAAGATGAAGAATTTGAGAAATTAAGAAAATGTGTGCAACAATATTGTACATTGGAAGCAGAACAAAAAGTTGTTGTAGAAGCTAAAGAGAGAGCAAAGGTGAAAATAATGCATGTTGCTAAATTATTATCTACTAGCTGACCCAGCGAACTTTGTTCCGCATCAAAAGTAATAACAGCTATCTCGCTATGTTAATTCTGTAATATCTTCGAAAATATTTGTTTAAATTGCATGCTGTAAAGGGCCAGGATTATCTATAATACGTGCACAATCTATTTCAGATACTATAATGGATGAAAATTAATGCTGTAATGTTTAAAATCGTAAAAAGTAAAAAAAAATGGTTATTGTGGGTTATCCCTAAGAGATAGACATATGCCGGACTTTTTGTAGACCTTTTAATAATAATGTAGTACGTTGTTTTGATTAATCACTTAGTGTTCAGGCAGGTTTACGATTAAAGTTCTAAATCTTGAATATTATAATGTTTGTGAATATTATAATGTTGCCATTGTGTTTAATAAAATTATTTGAAATATTACAGACTGAGACAGATACTTTCAACATCAATACATTAGATAAAAGGTTTCAGACACATTTAAGTAGCATAGCCAAGAAAGGTTTAAGAGTTGACAAACACCGCTACATGCTGGAGTTTAATAAAAGATATATGAAAGGATTGCAAGCAGCAATGAGTAAGTATTTTAGTTATTATTTCTAGTTTCTTCTTTTATCTTTGAAGATATTTCTCTATTTCATGAAATTATATGTGTTAGATTATAAAAGCCATACTATATACCAAATATATTTAAATTGTTAACTTAAAGAAAACATTTCATTGACTGATCAACATTGCTTGACTGATGATTCCAATCCTATCTATTGTAAACATTGTTTAATAATTGAAAAATCTTAATACTTAGTTGAAATAATTTTACAGATGCTGCAGTTGATGATTCTGACTTGGCTATAGATGAGGCACAGACGCAAGAACAATATGTAAGTTATGATATCAAAATCAATTTAACATCTGTAGAAGTACACACTATTTTTAAGTTATTTTTAAGTTCTAAATCCTCAAATTAATAGAGGTTACTATCCATTTTTCCTTATTCAGTAGGAATACTTATAGTTTGTCGTACAGGCAATTCGTAAACTAACCAAAAACTATGCGTCACTTGCGTATGCGTTATGGGGTCGTCTATTGATCCCGTAAATTATAAGGGACCCCTAAGCTTTAGGTGTCTCTTAAACTTTGGTGAAAACAAAACTCGCGATAAGTGCCCCATAAATTGGCTTATGAGGCACTTAAATTTTAGGGGCTGTTGGTGAAAACGGGCAATAGACTACCAATTTTTATAATACTTATATTACTAAGTCTTCAAATATTGTATAAGTATAAGACGTGACAATTTTGTTTACAGTTTGATCCTATCACAAAAAGACCAATAAAAGATCCAGTAAGAAATACACTATGTAAACATATATATGAGAGAGATTCAATAATGGGACTCATACAACAAAAGAAACAAATAAGATGTCCAGGTAACTATATAGAGATAATAGATAGATAATATTCTAAAATTAATCATTATTTATAGCCCATGTGAGGTAGTAAGATAGTTTGTGATCAATTTCATGGGATGAAATACAAGGTGTCTCAAAAGAAAGTTTATATTTAGTGAATAAATAAAAAAAAGTAACCAGTATATTGAAAAAATGTTTATTAATTATTAAAGTGGCAATTTATTTCTTAAAACTACTTGGCTTGAAGTTATGTAAGTATTTTTAATTATTCCAGTGGTCGGATGTGGCATTCGCAATTACATATCAACATCACATCTGATGTCAGATGATGAACTCAAGTTTCGTATGAATATGGGTGTGCATTCAACAATGATACAGGAGAGATCAGTGATGGATTTAGATGATACTCGATAGTGAACATTGAATTGTCAACTGATTCAAAGAAACCTTCCAAAATATCAAATGATTCATAAGAGGAGACAAGTTGCTAGAGTTTGCCTTCAGTACTCCAGAGTCTAAGTAATCATTATGTAAAATTTGCTGTTCAGTTTCATTGTTTTTGCACAATCTGTAATGATCAGCTAGCGGCAATTCTACTCAGTTAAGTATTTTATTACCTTTAGTGCTTTATAAGTCTTTCTAAATCATTCTTGATTAAATAAATTTTGTACAAATTCAATCATATGTTTAATTACTAATCGAATTACCTTTATCCGATCCTGTTAATGTCCTCACATTTATTTTTGAAGTAAAACTTCTAATGTCTCTTGCAAGAGCGTTTAACACATTTAACACCCCCTTGCGGCCCTCACGGGGAAAAAATATTATAGTAATATTTTAAACAGCGGAGTATATATGAAGCCAATTTTCAATTTGTTAAGCTTGAATTTTAATAGTACACAGACATCTAGTGGCAAGTGGAGGTACTAATTGATTTGGAATGTCAATCATATATAAACCCTACGGTAGTGAAACCATAGCGCGATTTAATAAGTTGGCGTATTGCGACCTCTATTATTAGTAAATAATCGTGACAGTTCGGTACTCTGCTCTATTTGTTTGTTTTTATTAAATATATTCAACTATATACTCCAAGTGTAAAGTAGTTAAGGAGTACTTTGTTCTGTGGTAAAGCTTATGAACGTAAAAAAATAGTGCGTAACGAGTGACGATGAATTAATTTTACTCCGTGAAAGACAATACGACAAAGAGCTTTTGTTTAAACCAAAACTAGTCGTGATTTGAACAAATATATTACTTGTTACTGGATGTACTTACGAATACTTTGGTAATTATAAACTTATAAATTGTATTTTCTTTTTTAATTCATCACATTTAAAATATTGCAAAGCATACCTAAACAACATTAGCTATTTACAGTTTTCTTTATATATTACATAAAACTATGTTATTTATCAAGTAACTTGATGTATAATTTTCATTTATAATTTTTAAGAGAATTTATTTTCAAGTATAATATATTTCAAGGATAATTTAATGACAAACTGACTTCAGTCATCACTCAGGTTTATACTCATGGTTAACTAATCTTATAAAAGGAAACATTTATAAGTTCAGATTATGGGTATAAATAATAGTCTGTTTCTGGTCCTCGGTGAAATACTTTCTATATTATGAAATACAAAGATACTGCTATCTACCCATCCAATTTTTACATATACATGAGCCTTGGTTGTTCAAGTCTAATAAATATATATAGTTAATTCATAATTAGTTTGTCAATTACAAGTTACAATATCTTAGAATAGAAATGAGCACTGAACCAGAGTTATTTCGAATAAAACAAGTTTTTTTTATTTTTTTTTATGGGATAGGAGGGCAAACGAGCAGGCGTGTCACCTGATGTTAAGTGACCAACGCCGCCCATGGACACCTGCAACACATATAGTGTTACAGTTGCGTTGCCAACCTTTAAAGGAGTAGGATAGGAAGGGATGGGGAAGGAGGATGGGCCTCCGGGTACCTCTCTCACCGAACGAAACGCGTCATGAGCCACTTCACGTCGATTTCCGGAGAGGTGGTGGTATTTCACCTGTCGAGCCAGCCCATTCATGCAGCGAACTGCTTGGCTCTACCACTCTTAAAGTTCAGAATAAAGGGTATAAATAATAGTCTGTTTATGGTCCTCGGTCAAATAATCTCTATACCTATTATGAAATACAAAAATATCAAATATTTTTATATTTGATATCTAATACATATATAAAATTCTCGTGTCACGGGGTGCGTAATTGAACTCCTCCGAAACGGCTCGACCGATTCTCATGAATTTTTGTGTGCATATCGGGTAGGTCTGAGAATAGGACAACATCTATTTTTCATCCCCCTAAATCACAAGGGTAGCCCACCCCTCAATATATTCTTTTAATTATGCGACATTTTTCTGTTTCTTATTTTTTTTTATAAAACGGGATACAAAAATACATACAACCCTAAAATTTTTTTTTAAATTTTATTTTTTGGCAAGACAACGTTTGCGGGGTCAGCTAGTATATATATATATATATATATTATAAGTATATCTTGGATGCGCTTTTAGCAGAGATGGAAGGTACACCGCGGATGTAGAAAGACGAGTGGCGATAGGAAATAGCGTAAACGTAAGAGTAAGAGTGTTGGGCAGATTCCTGGGCGCAAAAAATATTAGCAGAAAGGCCCAGTTAGCAATCCACAATGCAGTCCTGATCCCAACACTAACTTATGGAAGCGAGAGCTGGGTATGGCAGAGTGTGCATGAAAGTAGAATAAACGCGGTAGAAATGAGGGCTCTACGCAAAATCTGCGGAGTGACTCTCGCTGACCGCGTAGAAAACAAGGTTGTAAGGAAGGAAGTTGGTTTGAAAGAGAGTGTCGGTGTAAAAGTAAGAAAGGGCATGCTCCGATGGTTCGGACATGTAGAAAGAATGGTTGACGCAAGACTGACTAAGCAGATATACAATGCAAAAGCGGACGGATGTAGGAGTCGAGGACGGCCAAGACACACATTCCAAGACCAAATAGAACGTGTTCTGGAGGAAGGTGATGTTAAGAGCCTCAAAAACCGACGCGCGTGCATGAAAAGAGTTATGAAAGTCAACGAAGCGAGTGAGGCGTGTAAGAATCGTGCCCTATGGCGCTCTGTTCTCTCTGCCTACCCCGAAAGGGATTTGGCGTGAAGTTATGTATGTATGTATATATTATCTTTAATATAATCCCTTTGAACTTTGAAAATGTATAATACAGAGTTAGAGTATATATAGAGTATATCTATATTATTATATAATAAAACTAAGTCGATAAAATGTGCGTGCCGATAAAACTTAAAAAGGAGTCCCGACACGATAAAGGGACTTATGTGGTGTGATAGCCCTTTATCCCTCCTCGAACAAGAAAGTTCCCGTTTTAATCTAAGGGGCATGTTTTTAAAGATTTATGGGACTTTCCGACCCTTCAACTTGGAAATTAAGTCCAGTGGCGCCATCTGTTATCGAATATTTGAACTTCGTTCAAGACAACTATGGAGACTATACACTCCAATAGTCATAGAGTATAGTCTCCATATTTGTGAGCCATTGCAGCATGTATAGTAGTGACGCGAAATTTAAAATTCCAATTTCAATAAAATCTTAAATTTCATTTGTTACTATAATAAAGTTGTTAAATTTTGTGTATTTATACGTCATTATTTACGTATATTTTGGATTTAAAGCGACATAATTTTAGTTATCCAAATTAGTTCTCAAAACATTAAAAAAATTAGGTTTTTAAATTTCGCGCTTTTACTACAAATGCTACCGCTATAGAACCTTTTATTATGGCGGACGATAATGACCAGAATACTCTAGAAGGTGTGAGAGAGAAAATATTTTCAAATTTTCTCGAATATTCTAGAGCATAGCTCTCTGAATATATAAGAGCCCGGTGTCGCTCACCAGAGTTAGTTTAATTTGAACAGCGAAACGAGCGATTTCAAAACGAAAAGAAGAGAAGTTATCTGTGAGCCTTTATTTAGAAGTATCACGTGTGAGTATTTTTAATAGTGTGTTTAATTAACTCTCGATTTTGAAACGAAATAGAAAAAGTTATTTGTGGGTTTTTATCGTGAAATTTCAAATGTGAGTATTTTTAATAGTGTTTGATTAATTCTAATGGTTTTTTTTCATTAAATTGTAATTTTCTTAACCTTCAAAAAGTCGCGCGGCGTCGAATTGATGCCTTCTATATACTTTTGGCCGTAAACAAAATATCGCTCGACCGCTTGAAGGTTAAATATATTTTTTTTTGTCTCAACATACCCCACGTTTCCGTTACAAAATAATTATCTATAAAATGTTTATTTAATTTATATTTTATAGAATACAATGCCCAGACGTAAGAGAGGAGGAGATTTGGCCAGTTCTGCAGCGAAACGGCGGAAACAAAAAGAATCTCGAAGAAATGAAACTTCGTCTGAAAATTGGAACTCCAATCATACTACTCAGAAATCTCAACTCCCCAAAATTATGTAATGGAACTAGAATGATCGTAAAACAGCTATCGAATAATATCATTGAAGCTGAACTTATTTCTGGAAAGACCAAAGGACAGACAGTATTTATACCTAGAATACCTCTGATCTCTTCGGAATTGCCATTTCAATTTAAAAGACTGCAGTTTCCAATAAAATTAGCCTTTAGTTTTACAATTAACAAAGCGCAAGGACAAACTTTAAAATATTGTGGCATTAACCTCAAAGAATCCTGCTTCTCTCACGGTCAGCTATATATATGTAGCTTGCTCAAGAGTAGGAAATCCAAAAAATTTATGTATATATACTCCGGACAATAAAATGAATAATGTTGTTTATAAACAAGTATTGTAAATAATGAGAAAAACGTTTTCAATAAACTTTTTTTTTACTTTTTACGTCATAGTTTATTTTTTTATTTCGACTCTACCACGTCATCTCATATCAACTCCCGGGCGAAGCCGGGTTTTTTAGCTAGTATATATATATAGAGGGTACTCCTTTAAGAGAGTGGG
The DNA here is from genome assembly GCA_905147225.2 of Euproctis similis. Taxonomy (NCBI): domain Eukaryota; kingdom Metazoa; phylum Arthropoda; class Insecta; order Lepidoptera; family Erebidae; genus Euproctis; species Euproctis similis. The sequence goes on along the minus strand of LR990118.1, from coordinate 1,322,747 downwards.
AGGGAAAGGGGCTCGGACCTTTGGATACCTCCCTTACCGAACGAAAAGCGGCACGAGCAACTTTACGTCGATATTCTTATTCGAACCGCATGGATCGAATTTTTCATTTTGCAATGTAGTATGTAGGTATATATTATGAATGTACCTAATCACTATGTATTACGTAGTTCTTGATTTTAAGACTCATTTTTGAAGTTCTTAAACACGCTAAGGATCATATTATTAACAGTCGAGGAGCCAAGCAGTCCGCTGCATGAATGGGCTGGCTCGCCCGGGAAATACCAATTACTCTCATTGACAGTTAGTTTTAATGCTTTTTTGTTTATCAAATAAAAGGGCTTTTCGATAGTATGTTGAAAAATGTGACGTCATCCTAAATCCAATATTGCGAAATAAGTATTTTAATGCATTTTTACTATATGGGTTGAATGGGCTTGAGCTTGGGGGAGTACCCAAATCAAAGAACAATACGACGTTGAATATGGCGTATGCTCTTAAATAGAGGAGTAATTACCAAATTCTACTCAGACCCATATTAAGATTTATACTCGAGTGGGGATTGAATCCGCCAATCTCCGTTCTACATTCGATTTTACCAATGCACCACGAGGCCCGTCGTAATGTATGTAAGATGTAGTCTTTTTAAATTAAGCGTGTTATAAATGTATGTTTGTTACAAAGTTTTACTTCCATAGCGCGGAGGGTCTCCACGCGAATTTTTTCCTAATACAGTTCAAGCTAGTAAATAAATAAATATTCAAAGAAACCCACATTTTTAAAGTGAAACTTTAATTACATCGTCTCAAACTTTTTCGTCTGCGTGTTGCATGTCGCGTGACGGTCGGCCGCGGAGTAGGGATAAAGTGAAAGGCGCTCGTCAGAGCGCCTTTCACGTCTATTATCGTTTATAAATGTAACCAATATTTTATGGTAACTAAAATACGTGAACAGTGACTTACATTCGATTTTCGAAAAAAATAATATTTCGAAAATTTTTAGTTAAATGTCTATAATGTGAAAAAAAGTTTCACTTTTACGGTGGTTTCATAAAACCACACAATTTTTTTATATGTGACCAATATCTGTTCAGTTCACTGCTCCTGCTCTCCTACTCCAACGATTATTTAAAATTAAAGGTGTGTAGCGATAAATAAAACTGCTATGTTCATTTAACCTTAATTAAATATAGATATTTATTTGACACAACTTGATATTTTCTAAAATTAAAATCTTCTTAACAAAAATATAAAAACACTTTCAACAAATTATATTCATATAGTATAACGTAAATAATATAATCAAAACTATTTGCTAATAAAATGGCTCTTGTTGCACCATTTTTCATTTCTAAAAGAAACAATTTACAACCATGGTCTCGTCTTATATTAATTTATTTAAAGGAATATAAGTTTGAATATGGTTCCTGTTCAATTAATTTTGGTTCTACAATAATATTTTTTGTATTATTGTCACATAATTTCTAGTTTCTACACTCTAGCTGTAGCCAATATACTAATGAACAAATTTAACAAAAAACGTTAAGATTACAGACACTGCAAATTTACTTATTTTTAGGTATTTATAACACTTTATTTAAATACAATATTCGTTTTTAAAGCGCATGCTCACAAAATAATATAATATGTATATAGTCGTGTAATAAAATAAAGTAATATGATATTTTAAAGGCCACTGCAGCGGGTCTTTGAGGTCAGGGACTTAGGCGTACGATTTACTACTGATTTGAATTTTAGGACTCATATTGTGAATATTTGCAAACAAGCTTACCGAAATTTAGGAATGGTATTACGTTCAGGTTGCGGTATTCGGCGACCCTGATATCCTGGCCAATTTACTAATTTTAATGCATTGAGAGCACTATATGAAGCACTTGTAAAAAGTCATTTGGAGTGTAATGCCGTTGTCTGGTCACCGCATGAAGTCAAGTACAAATTGATGATCGAGCGTATACAGAACAAGTTTGTTAGGTTTTTATACTTCATAATATATGGTGTTTATCCGGGTTACCCGCTGTTGTATCCGACTCTCTTTGTATTGGGCATGGTGGGATATTTTGAAATTGAGGTGAGGAGGGACGTAGCTGTCGCCACTTACTTATTTAAAGTGCTTCGCAGAAAAATACATAACCCGAGGGTTTTAGAGCTGATCCAGTTGTGTGTACCGGATGCATACGCGGCGCGCGCACTAACCTCCTACAGCGCGCGCCCCTGACGTGTAATGTCGGAACGTACTGACATATTTAATTGTACACTGAACGAATTCAGAAGAGCCTGTTACTGTACCCATCTGTAATATTGGCATACGCTATTGCATTAGGTATCCTGTAATGATAGTAAAGTAAAAACCTAGTAGGTGCACACAGTTTAAATTATAAATTACTTAATCTGTTACAGAGCTCAAAATTGTTAGATTTTTTATAATATTGCAGTGTTCATAGTCCTTAATTAAACACTATTATAATGAAGCTTAGTACATAATATTAAGGGTATGGCACTCGTTTGAGCATAGCTAGGGCAGGCTTAGGAAGTAGAACGCGAGGAACGAGAGCGCGTAGAAGAGCGAGCTGAGCGCCATGATGGCGCGCAGCGTGGCGCGGCGCAGGCGCTCGGCGCGCGCCCCCTGCCCCCCCGCGGGCGCCCCCCGGCCCCCCGCGCGGGGGCGCCCCCCGGGGAGGCGCTCCGTGTTGAGCACTTTCTTGTCGTACAGCTTGTCGGGCGAGCCGCGCGCCAAGTTGGCGGCACTGACGCGCGCCGAGCTCTTGGCCAGCGCCTCGTACGCGCTGGGCTCGGCCGCCCCGCCCCGCGCGCCCGCCGCGCCCCCCGCGCCCCCGCGCTCGTCCGGCAGAGCGAACTGCGGCAGCGGCGCCGACTCGCCTGCCTCGCTCCACTCCCCGCCCTCGCCGGCTTCTTGCAACAACGGTAACTAATTGTTACTATTTTTTTATCATAAGTAATCATGTGGCGTGAGAAGATATTTTATGATATAACTGTTTCTCATTCTATCCCATTTATTTCTATTTATTTATGCCAACATTTCCGATTACTTCTAACCTCATTATTCGCGAGCAATAAACTAAGTAAGATTGATCGGAAATTATTCACCCGATCTTACTTATTTACTTATGAACTGAATATATTTAAAGGTCTACCATTTGTGTATAAAGTCAATATGAGTATTTTTCAAGTGTCATATTGAAATAAATACAGTTTTTCAACTCCAATTTTTTTTTCCCTCGGCACCAAATAGTATAGTAGTAGTTTATTGTTGGCCATAAACTCATTTAAGAACCTACCTTGTGAGTATTGAAGCATGTCCGCCGGTGAGTACGGCAGCGGTTGCGGGGGACGTTGCACAGCCGGGCGTGGCGGCAGTCCCCCCGCCCCCTGCCGGTAGGTGAGCGCGCGGCGGGGGGCGGGGGGGACAGCGGTCTCTGTGTGGAGCTCTTCAAACCGCGTCGTGCACAGCACGCGCAGCGCGGGGCAGTGCTGGCGCGGCGCGGGGCGCCGGCAGCGCGGGGCGGGGCGGCGGGGCGGGGGCGCGGGGCCGCCCAGCAGCACGCCGGCCCACGGGCCCGGCTGCGGGGCCGGGAGGCTCAACGGCATCACGTGCGGCAACCGACTGGTCACGATGCAACCCGATGTCGTACACTGTCAGACCCCACCGGCAAAGGTTCGTGTTAAAATTAATAAAACGCATCACGATATTCATGGGCGATCAGAAGTTACTTACCATCATCATCAAGTGTAAACCCACTTGCCCTCAGATTCCATAAAAATAAAGGTATCATTGAACTATGCAACTTTAAAAGTGTATAATATAAGTGTTGGAAACTAACTTTGTGGAGCGAGTGGGGGCGCACCAGCAGGGGCAGGCCGTAGCGGAAGTAGCGGTCGCTGTAGACCACGGTGGCCAGGCGGGCGGCGCGAGTGCACGGCAGCAGGTTGTAGATGGAGCGGGACAGGCGCTCGGGCCGGCGCAGCAGGCGGCGCAGGGGGCCGGCGCGGGAGCGGGGGCGGGGGGCGCGGGGCGCGCAGTAGCGGGCGCGCGGGGGCGCGGCGCGGGGGGCGTGGCGCACGCGGCGCGCGCGGCGTCACTCGGGCGGCAGCAGGCGCGCGCGCCGGGCCGCCTCCAGCTCGTGCAGCACCTCCAGCGCCGTGCCTGAGCTCCACGCCTGCCACACACACGTGGTACTCCATAAAGATGTCACTGACACCAAGCGCAGACACTTATAAGTAACTAAGCTACGATCCATAAATATTTTCTTAATTTTAATGGTCGACTATTCTGGCACATGAGTTTCTTGCCCGATTCTTCTCATAATAGCCCTATACTCAGAAACGGGCCGCTCCAGGCGATCGCGTCCATGGAGACACTATCGTGTTTAGATATCTCATTAAAATCAGAAGTGAAACTTTGTGACAAATATACATTTATAGCACACTAAATGTAAAAAGAGCACATCTTACTTACATTATGACGGGTTTCATGGTACATAAAACTGTGCAATCGAATATAAACCTTTACAAGGGTCTCGGCAGAATCTGGTAGAAAAACTAGTCCTCTATTTTGGATGATCTTTCATTTGATACCCATATTGTAGAAATGTATTCAAAATATTTATTCTGCCATATTGGATTTAGAATGACGTCACAGTATTTTTATTAGCTTTTTATTAGCTTCACCTGTATGTTTGTAACCGACTTCTTTGGGTGCGATTTTGACCCACTTTAAACGGCCAGATTTCGTTCAAACTTTGTAGATTTATTGAGGACCGATGACAATACACTAATTTGATAAAATTATTCCATTTTTCAATTTGCAAAATATGATTTTTGTTAATTTTTTAGTGTTCATAGTTCACTTCTCGCACCATCTAGTTGGCAATCAGCGGAAAGTCTACGTTATCAACTTGAAACGAGTTCCTTGTATAAGTCACAGATGGCGCTATTCCTCAAAATCGGTTTTGATATCCGTTGTTAGCACGCTTTAAAATAGTTAAGCAATAGTTTAAAAAACTAAGAAACGCGCTTGTTATAGAAAACCTAACTAAAAAATATAAAATAAATAATAGTTTAAAAAAACTAAAAAACACGCTTTTTATAGAAAACCGAACTAAAAAATAGAAAATAAATTTTAATGAATTTAAATTAAGAAAATAGTGTTAAAAATTTCAATGAATATAAATTAATAATAGTGTGAATAAAAAAAAATATTTTATTTAAAAAAAAGCGTGGGGTGCTTTTTAAGATATTATCGAAATGATAATCACTCTACTCATATCTGTCAATAAAATATTTATAACTATTGACACCATGCACGCTTTTTTTAAAATAAAATATTTTTTTTTATTTACACTATTATTAATTTATATTCATTGAAATTTTTAACACTATTTTCTTAATTTAAATTCATTAAAATTTATTTTCTATTTTTTAGTTCGGTTTTCTATAAAAAGCGTGTTTTTTAGTTTTTTTCAATTATTATTTATTCGAGTTACTCCCAACAAGCCCTTTCATTTGATATCCATATTGTATAATATCAACTTCGCCATTATTCGATTTAGAGTGACGTCACATCATTTCTTGAGTTACTCTTAACAAGCCTTTTTATTTGAGACCCATATTGAAGGAATGCATTAAAAATATTTATTCCGCCATATTCGATTTGGAATGACATCATATACTTTTTTGAGTTACTATCAAAAAGCCCTTTCATTTGATACCTATATTGTAAATTTAGCATTTAGAATATTTCCGGATGAGAGGTAGTGGTATTGCACCGGTCGAGCCGGCAGATTTATGCAGCGAACTGTGTGGCTCTACTACTGTTACTATGTGAATATTATTATACAAACTAAGCGTGCATACAAAATTATAGCTCAATCGTTTGAAGATATCTACTTCAAATTTGAGTTCTGAGATTCACCCGAACATACATAATTAAATACATTGCAAAATAAAATTATCTGACTTTATTATCTTTATAAAATCAATGATTAGTACCACCATCCGCTACTATATGTCTATGTACAGTTTCAAAAGGCATCATTATTTATAATCTTTATTTACAGTAGCGACATCTAATGTCGCTGTATCTGAAATTAAATTGAGAATAGTCGTTCAAATCTACATCGATAACGTAGCTTTACCGTATGGACATATATAACGCGATACGTTAAACTAGTTGATGCCTATATGACTGGTTAATTAGTTATCCTGAAACCAACTTCTATAGAGTAGTGGACACGCCGGTCGAAGTCTATAACAAAGTTAAGCAACGCCAGGCGTGTCAAGCACTTGGGTGGGTGACCGTTATTGTTCGGGTAAAATTATTGCTAAACATTATGTCAAAGCATTGCAATAAATACGATATCGCAAATATAAAAATAAAAAAAAAATACAAAGAAGTTGTCCCAGCTGACGAAGCGTTAAATGCGTTAAACGTTTGCAAGTCGCATAAGAAGTATTCTCTTCAATTATTCAGTTTAAGCGTTGTAATTGTTGACTTTTTAGTGCCTGTGAAGACCTATGAAAATAAACCTTCTTTGACTTCGACACTATTCTATTTTTTTTAATGGTCACACGTGGTGGCCTAAGTTCCCGAAGCGTGCATCGGTATATGTACTCTTAGGAACTAAAGTGCCCGAAACGTTCAAGCCGTTATGGGTTTATTTAGACATAAAAGGCCAAATCTCTGACCTGTGTGCGACACGAGTGCGGGCAGAAGGCGCCGCCCGCGTTGCACAGCTCGGGCAGGCCGCGCCACGGCTGCGCGCGCAGCTCGGCCAGCAGCGGGCCCAGCGCGCTGTAGGCGCCGGCCACTGTGCGCGACAGCTTGCCGTTCTGCTGCGCGAACACGAGCCGCGCGCGCAGGTAGAAGCCCAGCGGCCACACCCACTCGGGGCCCTGGTGACGAACGGGTGTGTTTATCTTTATTGTACTGACTGATGAATAGCACAGCACTATCGCCTTGTATCGATATTTTTATTACATATATTTCCCTTTGGTTCTATAAACAAATAATATTATAATAATAAACAATAATACATCGTATCGTAATACCTGGTGGTAGTTAAAGCCGTGCGCGACACTCGGATCGTCTGAATGGTTGTCATTGTCGTAGTTGGGACGGTACGCCCAGTCGGCCGGGTCCAGGGTCTTTACGCCCAGCGGCGCCAGCAGTAGCCGCTCCAGGTTGTCGAGCGCGAGCCAGGCGTGGCGCGGGTCGAACAGCTCGGGAGCCACCACCATCGCTATGGGGAAGTTGCAGCGCAGCTGGTAGTCGGCCCAGGGCTGCGTGGCCCCGTGGGAATCCTTGTAGATCGCGCGTCGGTGGACGAGATCGGGCCGCATGTCACAAGCAGAGGGCGCACTCGGCACCCAAAAGTACCTTGGTATCACAAAATTCCGATCGATATTTCGCAAAAAATTACCCATATTTTAATATTCTAGTTTATATCTCTAAAGGTCCTGTCGCTGACAAGAAATTTTAAATGGTCTTATCTAAACTTTTACTATCATAACGCACACCAAGCCAAAACTTGAAATATGTTCCGGTTCTTTTAACATGACTTAATTTGGAAAGCTGCATTACCTCTCAAAGTTGTGTCGTATGCGCTCGGCCCACTGCGCGAAGGTCCAGGAGGTGAGGCTGCCGTCCCGGTGGCGCCGCAGCACGCCGGGGTACGGGTAGCGGCCGGCGCGGTGCTGCGCGGCCAGCCAGGACACCACGCCGTAGGCCAGCCCCACCAGCTCCACGGCGCTGCCGTCCCGCGGCGTGGCCGGCTTGCCGCGCGTGCCGGCCGACTCCGAGGAGCCCATCTTGTCCATCCAGGTGCCGCAGTTGTGCTCGTTGCCGCCGAACGGGAACCCGGTCTCGGGGTCCACCCCGATCTGCACGTTGAACCCCTTGTCCGACATGTGCGCGTCTATCGCGCGCCCGGCGTTGCGCTCGCGGAACACGAGACCCTGAGGGAGGGGAAAGGCGAATAGTGAGCGTGTAAGCCGAGACGTGGAGGGAGGAGGAGCGCGTGCGAGTGCGGACCTGGAAGTGCACGTCGAGCGCCTCCTGCACGACGTCGTGCAGCGGCTGGTCGTGCGCGCCGGGCGGGGCGGGCGGCGCGTCGTCCGCGGGGAACAGGCGCGCCACGGGCTCGGCCAGCAGGCCGGGGCCCGCGGGGGCCTCGCTGCAGTACTGCTTGACGGCGTGCAGCCACCACCACACGGCGTCGCGGCAGTTGTAGCGCGGGCTGGCGCCGCCGTCCAGCAGGTTGGGGATGAGCCCGTGGCGCAGGCACGCGCCGAAGCACAGGATGTGTGACCGGGCTTCCTGCGGACAAAATACGCGATCGCTTATAAAAATTGACGGTTAAATCTTCATTTAAAATATTGCGCGTGGAGTCCCTCCGCGCTAAAGAAATGAAACTTTGTAATAAACATACATTTATAGCACACTAAATGTAAAAGGTGCGCATCTTACTTACATTACGGCGGCTTTCGTTGTGTACAGGTCGAATTACTGACTGTGGAATCGTTGGATAAAGATCTGGGTCTGGATAGAATTTAGTAGATTGATTACTCCTTTATTTTGGACTAGTTGACCCGGCGAACTTCGTTCCGCATCAAAAGAAATAAATTAGTAATATTTGGATCTTAAAAAGTTAAATTTGTGTTATTTATCGGCATGCGTTTTGGCGCGCAAACGCAACTGCTATGTACCTCTATGTTAATACTGTAATATCTTCGTAAATATTAGATTAAATTACATGCTGTAAATGGCTATATTAATCTATATTAAAAGCACAATCTATTTAAGACACTTAATTGGATGAAAATTAATGCTGTAAAGTTTAAAATTGCTTCGTAAATAAGTCATTATTTCTCGTAAAAAGTAAAAAAATTATAATGGTCATTGTGGGTTATCCCTAAGACATAGACATATGCCCTCGCGGACTTTTTTATAGACCTTTTAAAGGTGTATAATAATGTAGTACATTGTTTTGATTTATCACTTAGGGTTCAGGCAGCGTTTTCGATTAAAGTTTTAAATCTTGAAAATTATCATTTTTTTTCACTACACTATTCATGAATTATAGATCAAAACCACCCCGTTGACACCCTCTAACTATTAAAAAAAACCGCATCAAAATCCGTTGCGTAGTTTCAAAGATTTAAGCATACAAAGGGACATAGGGACAGAAAAAGCGACTTTGTTTTATACTATGTAGTGATTTGATCATCATATTCTTTTTCGAGTTACTATAAAAAGCCTTTTCATTTGATACCCATATTATAGAAAAGCATTAAAAATATTTTCGGATGAGAAGTCTTGATATGTCACCGGTCGAGCAGGCCCATTCTTGCAGCGAACTGTGTGGCTCTATCATTGTTAATATTAATATCCAAATTTAGGGTGCATACAAAATAAATTGTAAAATAACTGAGTTTTTCATCTTTGTAGAATCAATTGCGAGTAGTATTGTATCACCGTTCGCCACGAGATTTTGTTAAAAGTCGTTATGCAAATTTTCTTAGTCGGTTATTGTGTTGATTAGTTTATTTTCTACTGTTATATAATATAGTGTTGCAGTTTCGGCACAGTATATACATTCGAGTGCGTATAGCACATTTTAAAAGCTATTTACAGAATTTAGAGAAGCTCGGGGAGAAATCTGTTCTCTCAAGAGAGACGTGGCGGCGCGTACCTGGTACCGGCCGGTGAGCAGCATCAGCCCGCGGAGCGCGACGAAGGTGTCGCGGCCCCAGCAGCGCATGTAGCCGGTGGCGAAGTGCGGCAGGCCCGCCGACAGCGTGAGCGCGGGCAGCGCGCGCGGCGGCGGCAGCGCGGGGGAGGGGGCCGGCAGCGCGGCCGACGGCACGGCGCCCAGCAGCTGCAGCGACGTGAGCGCCAGCGCGCGGCGCAGCGGGCCGGCGCGCGCGGCGGGCGCCAGGCGCTGGAGGGCGGCGCGCGACACGGCGGCGTGCAGGCGGCGCAGCGCGCGCGCGGCCAGGGCGGGCGCCAGGCAGCGCGGCGCGCCGGCCAGCGGGCGCAGCGCGGCGCGGTAGCAGGCGGCCAGCGGGCCCAGGCGCGGCTCGCGCTCCAGGCGGCGCCACGTGTACTGCGCCAGCCAGTCGCCGGCGCGCAGGTTGGCGCACAGCGGGTGGCCCAGGTCGTCCGCGCGCTCCACCTCCTCCAGCAGCGATACGACGCCCTGCACGCGATCGTGTGACTCGTTCGTAAACTGATAGTATTATTGGCGTTCATCCTGCGTCCCGTCGAATATTGATCACGTGACGACCGACGATTCGTATGAGCGTGCTCGCCTGATCTTCACATTTTATTGCGACCTACTTTTTGTGATCGACTTTCATTTTTATTTAAGTGAAACTTTTATTGTGTCGCTTTAAATTTTTCATTCTACTATTGCATGTCGTCTGACGGACGGCGACGGGGAGAGAATACATAATGAAAGACCGAGCCGGAGCCAAAATTAATATAATCTATGATTAATACCGGTTTACCGTAAAGTGTATGAATATACGATATACGAACTCGTTTATGTTAATTGGCCACATTTTTATTTTTATTTTTTATAGGATAGGAGGGCAAACGAGCAGGCGTGTCACCTGATGGTAAGCAACCGACGCCACCCATGGACACCAGCAACACATGTAGTATTACTGTTACGTTGCCGACCTTTAAGGGATAGGGGATAAGAAAATATGGGGAAAGGGAGTGGGCCTCCAAGTATCTCTCACATCGAACGAAACGTGGCATGAGCCACTTTACGTCGATCTTCTGAGAAGTCGTGGTACTTCATCGGTTAAGCCGACCCATTCATGCAGCGAGCTGCTTGGTTCTACCAATGTAAAAATTTATTTGTTAACATTTAAAAACTGTGAAACTCCTAATGAAGGTGAAATTGATTTTTGAATAATTGAAAATGTATGAATGTTTTAAATATGTCACAGATAATTATAGTCGGATTTTCAATTAAACAACAACCACTGACGTTTACGGTGTTGTCAGTTTTTGATGAAAAAAAAAGTGTTGTAGCAAAGCGAATGAATGAAAAATCTCTTGAATGAATAAAAATGCCACGATTGTTTAGTTGGTAATAATTAGTCTATCTTAGTTCAGAAACTTGTAAGATTGTCCCATTTTCAATACATCACGTAATTGAAACCATAGATGTATAAAATATAACAATTATACGTAGGTAAAAAAACATCGTTCATTACATATTTTTTGTTATATTCATCTTCACATGAAAAATTTTCACTTTCATGACATTTTAAAAACTTAAATTTTCATACAGTTTTTCTTATAAAGAAAATTATTTGTTACATAAAGTTTTAGAAACTTTGTTATAAAGTATTTAAAAATGTTTTTGGTGAGTCAAATTATTGATTAAATTGAGTAGTATAAGTTTTAGAGTGTTTAGTACAATTTGAGATGATTAACTATTTCATTCATTGTTCATTCATCTGATTGAATAAGAACTCAATGCATCACTATTACTTTAAATCTGGCATCATTATTTTACAAAGCGACTTTATCTACTGTCAGCTAGCTTTGTCTAATTAAAAATACGAGTATAAGTAGTCATTTAGCTAAAAATTTTTAGGACATTCGAAAAATAATTTTAGCTCTGGTTTCATAAAGCCGTACAATGATTTTTCATTCAGGATAAAAAGAGAGAGAGATAACGAGACGCAAAATGTGTGACCTGCAGTCCCGCGTAGACGAGCGGGCCGTACCCCGGCACGTGGTACACGCCGCTCTCGCCGGCCGTGCAGTCGCGCTCCTCGGCCTCGCAGCGGTACAGCAGCGCCGTGAAGTCCGCCAGCGTCAGGTCGCGCAGCGCCGCCGCCAGCGGGCCCGGCGCCGGCTCGCGCGCCAGCTGCTGCAGCGCCGCGCGCTGGCCCGGCGCCGGCTCCGTGCGCAGCGCCACCACGGCGCCCGGCGGCAGCGCGCGCCACTCCAGCAGCGTGGCGCCCCCCTCCCCCTCCCCGTCCCCCTGCCCGTCGGCCCGCGCGCCGCTGAACGCGCGCGACTCGCCCAGCGGCACGCCGCGCCGCAGCGCGCACGTGTACTCGGCGAGGCCCGTGATGTAGCGCGCGTCGCGCACGTAGCCGGGCCTGGGCGGGGCGCGACTTAGTACGTTGACCACCATTTTATTGGTCACCGATATTTATCACGCATAAACGGTTGAATCGGTTTACTGGATGAAATTTTTTGTAATACTTTTCTGTCTGATTATCTGGTGTTTTTCTGTCTGCCGAAGCCGAAGCCGATTAATCGACCATCTCCACAACCGAATAGTCACGGTGGTCCAGTGGGAGAGCACACGGCTTCTGATCCAGAGGTCCAGGTTCGAATCCTGACACAGGCTCACACCGATGACTTTTCGAAATTGTTTTCGGAAGTTAAGTGTGATACATATCGCCGACTGAAAACTTTGTGCCCGGTATGGCAATTCTGAATTGAATAAACTCTTAGTAATTTAATTATTTTCTTCAATATTATCCACAGCTAAAGAAGAATATGGACGTAAAGTGGCTCACGCCGCTTTTCTCTCGGTGGTAGAGGTATCCGCACTGAACTAAGTGTAGTCTGATCCGCCAGTCACACACTCTTTCGTAACAGTTTGTTTAATTCCGACTGTTTCTGGACCTTCAGCCGTCGGATCCCGTCAAAGATGGATTTCTGGCCGTAGGTAGCCGAGGCCGAAGGCGGTTTGAGACGTCGCACTAAATATGTGAACAGTTTATGAAACCCGCCGGTAGCTCAGTCTGAGACGTGATTATTTCGGATTACAAAAAAGAACATACTTGTTTGGGTCCTTGGTGAGCTCCATCTCGAACAGGATCTCCGCGAGCTGCCCCTCGAAGCGCAGCGGCTGCGGGCGGCGCGCCTCGAGCCCGGGCCGGATGCAAGTGTACGCGACTACGATCACGGACTGCATCGTACACGATATGTTAGTTTATTCACTACTAATTACTTGTTTCAAAATAAAACAAACCTTGATAAACCCCAGTTTACATTAAAGCTACAGGAGAAGATCATTTTTTATTAAAATATCCATAAAACAAATTATTTAGTTTCAATTGTAGAAACGCATAAAAATTTATTTTTGTTTTGTTACTATGTTTCAGTTGATTGGAATGTCGAAACAAACGTGTCTGTAATATTAATAAAAATAATAATAATAAGCCTTTATTTGGTTCTTGACGTAATAAAATACAATTCATTAAATACAATCCAAATGTAAAAAATATTGTAAATAAAATAATATTAAGTCATAGTCCTCCAACTGTCTCCATTGTTCTCTATCCAATTGTCTCCTGCTATCTTTCGTAGGATGTTAAACCAACGGTCTATAGGTCTGTCCCTGGCTCTCTTGCCTCTTGGACCTTTCAATTTCGTGACCAGTTTTGTCCATCGTTCACCCGTCTTTCGTATCATGTGGCCAGCCCATTTCCACTTCGACCGCTGTGCATGCTTTCCCGGGTTTATGACTTTGGTTTAATGTCTTATATCACTGCTTCTTTGTTTATCTTTGAGCCAAGAATGCTTCTCTCCATAGAGCGCCGCCATGTCCGTAATTTTGTTTTTGTGTATTTATTGTAGATTCAAGTTTGTCCTCCGTATGTTAGACATGGTAGTATACACGAGTCCATGACTTTTTTCTTTAAATTTAATGGCAGTTTCGATTTTAATGTTTCTTTTAAGCTCCAGAATTTCTTCCAAGCCATATTAATTCTTTTGTCTAGTTCTTCTTCTGTCGTGTGTATTTAAATGAAATTAGCTTTTCAAGAGACATATATAATGGTCAACCGATTGGCGTTTGGTTTAATTTAATAGGGCTTTGTATACTGTTTATGGATACTTTGGTCTTGGAGGTGTTTAGTTGTAAGCCGGGAGTGCTGCTAGAAGTATTTAAATCGGTAATCATTTCTTCAAGTTGTTTTGATGACGTCGAGATGAGAACGTATATTTATTTCTTTTTCTTCCCTAAGAATGGATCGCCTTGTTTCACCCCAGTTATTTTAGTCCTAGTCTATCGAGCTTTATACGACTTGTACTTTCATATGTATGTTTTTACTTATATTTATGTATATATTCGGAATATTTTGGTGTTTCAGTGGCTGCCAAATGCTCTCGTGCGTTATCGAGTCGAATGCCTTGGCATAATCTACATACGCTAGATAAAGCGGGGACGCTAGATATGGTCGACAGTTGAGAACCCTGGTCTAAAGCCTGCCTGCTCCTTTGGTTGGTGTTTTTATAAATCTGGTTTAACCTTTTTTCTAAACACATTGCGAATAACTTATACATTGTTGAGAGTAGACTGATTGGCTGGTAGTTGCCAATATCTTGTGGATCACCTTTTTTGTATAATAGAGTTATTTTTGATTAAGCCCATTTTTGGGGGATTTTTTGTGTTTCCAATATTTTACTAAACAATGTCATTAGATGTTGAATTAATAAAATGTATTCCAATTTTCAAGGCTTCGTTGGGAATATTATCTAACCATGGGCTCTTTTTGTTCTGTAGTTAATTTGTAGTGTCCGACCGAAGCTTCGGCTTCTGCTTCGTCCACCTTCGGCCAAAAAAACCTTCCTGACGTCAACCTTCCTCGGGAATGTTTTTCGTTGGTGAGATAGTGAAGGGGTAGTGGCTGTGCCTGCGGATACCTCTCTCACCGAGCGAACAACGGCATGGGCAACTTTACGCCGATATTCTTCTTTAGCTGTAGATAATATTGAACAAAATTATGAAATTACTAAGAGTTTATGAACGTTCGGCTTCGGCTGAATGTGGTGAAGATTGCCGAATCGGCTTCGGACAAAAATAGACCTTCGACACTATTAATATGTCAATATTTGTAATTACTTCATCAGTATTGAAAGGTTGGACAGTACGATTCATTTCCCAGTTACAACTCCATGTTCTAGTAGTAGTATTATTCCTGACTATTCCCTATACTAGTAGTATTTCTGAGTGTTGTTTTCATCCTTGTATATGTTCATATAAAAATCTGATGCTACTTTAACTAGATCCTTACGTGTTTGTATAGTTTTTGTACTGTTTCTTGACTTTAAACTTGTTATCCACTTTTCATCTGTGTTTAACTGTTTATTTGCTCTTTTTTGACTTCCTGTTTTATTAAGATTTTTCTCAATTATTTTTATCCTATGAGCCTTATAATCTTGTTGTAAGTTTTCGTTTGTAGTTTTGAAGCCAATTATTTTCTTTCTTTCTGTGTCTTTTGTGGTTTATGTAGTAGTTCTGATCGTTTCTTGATAAGTTCTTTCGTTTCAATATGGTTCAATTGTTAAGATATATCGTACAATCGTACGATATATCTACGATCGTACGATCGTATCTTACAATTTCTATATTTCGGAAAAGCTTAGGCCAGGCACTGAGAATATAGTCTATTGGTTTCTATTTTGTGGTCCATATCCATAAATTATTAATCTTCTTTTAAAGTGAAACTTTTATTACATCGTCTCAAACTTTTTCGTCTGCGTTTTGCATGTTGCGTGACGGTCGGCCGCGGAGTAGGGATAAGGTGAAAGGCGCTCGTCAGAGCGCCTTTCACGTCTATTATCGTTTATAAATGTAACCAATATTTTATGGTAACTAAAATACGTGAACAGTGACTTACATTCGATTTTCGAAAAAAATAATATTTCGAAAATTTTTAGTTAAATGTCTATAATGTGAAAAAAAGTTTCACTTTTACGGTGGTTTCATAAAACCACACAATCTTTTTGAATATTGAATTGATTATGGTAAGCTTGTTTTCGTTTGCGTATTGCACTAGTCTGTCGCCTCTTTGATTTCTAGTGCCGTAGCAAAAGGTTCCGAGAGCGAGTGAGAGTTTTTTTCTTTGACCTATTTTGGCATTAAGATCACTCATTATTTTTTTTTTCCGTCTGCAAGGCTTCTAGCGTGATTTATTTGGTCATAGAAGATATTTATTTCCTCGTCTGTTGCGTCTTGAGTGGGGGCGTATATTTGTATTATGCCTCATTCTCGTATTTTCGAATATAAGATTTAAAAGACTCTCTCGGATATACCTGTGTAGTTCTCTATATTCTTCTTTTTATTAAAAGTCCAACTCTTTGCTGTCTTTTTGGTTTACCCGTGTAGCAAAACATAGAATTTTCATCTTTTATGATGTCATTTCCACTTCGTCTTACTTCAGAGAGTCCGATAATGTCATGTTTGATACTAGTGAGGGAATGCTACAATAGTTCCATTTGTTATGGTTTGAGTACGGATCTAACGTTGTAGGTACTGATATACTGATTTTTTATTTGTTGGAGGGCCTTTATAAGATAGTCGTTTATGGTTTAATTTTTATTATTTTTTTTCGGCTGGTTTTTACTTTTTTCCTGTTATTTGATGGTTTAAATATAGTTTGCAGTTTTAATAAAAATACTCATCTTTTATTCCAATACAGTAATAAAAATAACTTTAACGAAAAATATTCGATCATTATTATAAAGTCTATTTGAAACGTAACTCGCTGGTAAACGTGATCATCATACGTATAAAGCGATGTAAGAGAGCGTGTCGCACCGACCTGTCTCGTGCGCGGGTCGTGGCGCGTCACCGCCACGATGTCCTCGTCCATCTGGTCCACGTACACCTGCGACAAGCCAGGCGTTAGGCGGGCGGCGGTCGACATGTACCGACAGAGAGCGAGGTGACACTTGCCTCGCTGTAGCCCTCGGTGGCCAGCTGCACGTGCAGCTCGTTGAGCACGCGGCGCGCCGGCAGCAGCGCGAGCTGCGCGTGCACGTGGGGCACGTGGGGGGCGGAGGGGGGCGCGGGGGGCGCGTCCGCCCAGGCCGGGTACAGGCGCTCCTCGTCCACCACGTGCACGTGGTGCGGCACCAGCTCGTCCAGGCCGCGCGTGGAGCCGGCGGCGCAGCAGGCCGCGGCCACCAGCGCCGCCGTGGGCAGCACGTCCAGCGCGCTGCGCGTGTCGAGCGGCGAGGGGTTGTCGTGCGTGAGGTCCATGAGCAGCGCGTGCGCCACGCGGGGGGAGGCCCCCCGCCGCGCCCCCCGCAGCAGCGCCCCCACCCCGCGGCCCCCGAAGCGGTGCACCAGCCGGCCCTGCTCGTGCGCGTCGTGCGCGCTCTGGGCCTCTACACACACGCGCATTGAGAACCTCACACTGACCGTCTGTTCGCTCAATGACAAAACTCAACTTTAAAGTAATAAGATCTTACAACATTCGAAACTGTGTGTAGTGTTAACTCTCGGAACTCGCAGCGAGCTTATTGAAATATTTAGCAAAGTAAACAAAAAGAACAGAACACCATGAGAAAAATAAATCAACTTTGGATACGACACGTTCTAATTGACCGCGGAGAGAGCGTAATCCTCGACTATCACCCGCTCCGCTTTTACTAAATCGATAGATGACTTTTAATTCCGATCTAAAGTGAACCCATCGGTGAACCGACGAAGGAAGCGTTACGTACCGCGAATGAGTGACGTGATCCCGAGCCGATTGACGAAGATGTTGTCGACGTGGTCGGAGTTGGTGAACAGCTCGGCCGTCACGTACAGGTCGGGCTTCACGTTGCGCGCGCAGTCCAGCATGTACTCGGCGACCTGCGCCCGACAATACATATAATTCACATGCAAGTCTTCAACTTTTTCTCAATTTATTAATAATTTAAATAAAATCCGTCTTATCATCAATAATTAAAGTAATTTTTATGAAACTAAAAAATGCAAAATTTGTAGTCATAGTTACATGGAGGGGCGTGGAGTGGCAGTTGTCGAGACGGACTCCGTCGAACACCTCGGCCGTCAGTTCCACATACTCCCGCATGTGCGCCCACAGGAACGGACTGTCTTCTGGCTTGTCACCGTACCTATTGAATACGCGACACGACATCGACGTGGTGAATTATTTATATTTTCTCCACAAAATGAGTTAAAGGAAGTAAGGAACATGTCAATAGTTGAGACCTGAGCTTCACGCTGTCCCCCCAGGCGATGAGCTCCCGACGCAGGAAGACCCTGCCGTTGGCAGGGCGCGCCGCGAAGTCCTGCAGCGGGTCGGCGTCCATCACCCAGCCGTTGTGCGCCATGACGGCGCTGCCCCCCGGGCCCCACACCAGCTCCTCGGCCTCCTGCGCGCTGCAGCTGTCAGAGCTCCACGTAAAGTACGGCGTCACCAACGGGTGCCGGCTGCTCACCTCGCCCGTGGCACCGGGCGCCTCCAGTTTGTGGTACCTGAAATGCACGGACTACTGTTCCCTACATTATTGTTTAACTTGTAAACTGTAGAGATATACAGTAAGTGACAGGCCCGTGACTTGCCCGTGCACGTGTACGCTCGTACGCACCGCACGCCGGCGATGACGTTGTCGAGTGCGGCACGCAGATGCTCGCGCGTCTCCTCGGCGGCCGCCTCGTTCAGCTCCTCCAGCTTGCTCTTGAACTCGTCGCAGCACTTCTGCAGGCGGGACTCCTCGTCGTAACAATCCGCTCTGCATAACATAACGCTTCATACTATACAATAAATTAGATATCTTTGACCGTTCATTTTTTTTAGGGTGTTTGCTGTGTAGCGCCGGCTTAGAATACCGCCACCCCATCTCTTCCCGTGGGTGTCGTAAAAGGCGACTAAGGGAAAGGCTAGAAGAATGGGCAGCAGCATTCTCTCTCAATATTTGAAATTGATTGATGTGACATAATGGAAACTATTTTCATTATAAACATCTTACAAATGCTCGTAAAGAATATATGAGTAAAGAAGATTTTTGTGCTTGCGTTAAAAAAGGTAACGACTTGCGGTGAAAAGATATCGTCGGGACATTAGTAGACAGCGAGAGAGGCACAGCGCGAGCGGCTGATTACCTATACAAGTTGTAGATCTGCAGCGCCAGGTCCAGGTCCACGGTGGCGCTGTGGCGGCGCAGCTGCACGTCAGTCAGCAGCTTGAGGGAGCGCTCCTCGGCGGGGGCGGGGGCCTCCCCACCGGCAGCAGCGCCGGGTACCGGGACTCTGCAAATGTTCAACAATACATATTGATCACACATGGATTGGACAAACATGAAATGTGTTATTCCTTAAATAATATTCAGCTAATAATTATTAAAATCATTACACAGTATAAAACAAAGTCACTTTTCGCAGTCGACGAAATGATACAGTTTTTTTTAATACATAGAGGGTGTCAACGAAGTAGTTTGTCTGTTTGTTTCATCTATGATGTAATAAAAAATGATAATTTTCGAGATTTTGCACTTTAATTGCAAAAGCTGGCTGAACCTTATGTGATAAATTGAAACAATGTTCTACATTATTATACACCTCCAAAGGGTCTACATAAAAGTCTGCGATGCTTGCTCTGCGAACTTGCAGGACGTAATTGGCGTACTCTATGATCTCCAAAGCTTTTGACTGCGTGACACACAATACACTTTTACGTATTAAGCTTAGTCCTTACGGCATTAAGAACGTAGCACTCAGGCTAGTTGCATCCTGCATAAATAACACAGGACTGATTATCTGGATCATCAGTGACTATGGGCGTTCCCCAGAGTTCCATTCTCGGCCCCTTATTTATTATCCATATTTATATCTGATTTATACAATGATTTGCCCTTTTGCGTACAGAAATTACGTAATGTCGTACTATTTGCCGATGTCACTTCACTTTTCTTCACGGTAGATTTGATTTTGTGTATTGTTTTCTTACACAAGTTCATGAATGGTTCATGGCTGATATAATTAAATAAATTCAATATAATTAAATTCAGCATGCCATTTGTGTTAAAGATCCGGATATAAATATATATCTGAATAGTACAATCCTAGACACAGTGAAAATAATAAGCTTAATCTTGTGAATAAATAAATGATTGATTGATTGATTTGTATTTTTTGACTATTATATAAGTGAGTGTAAGATCTTCGCTGACTTCTTTCTTACTACATTTATTGCAAAAATTCAGTTCTACATAAATAGTTGTAAAGGTATGGCACACTGACTTGTTTCTGGCGAGGCAGTAGAAGTTTTGCACGAGGCGTGGCACGTCGCACGTGTAGCACTCGTGCAGGCGCAGGTCCTGCAGCGCGGGGCCCAGCAGGTCCCGCAGCGCGTCCAGCTGCGCGTGGTCCTGCAGGCGGCCGCCCAGCTCCCCGCGCGCCACCTGCTGGGAGGCCCGCGCCAGGGCCGCGTCCAGCAGCGCGGCGGGGCGCAGGTGCGGGCAGTTGGCGCAGTTGTAGCTGGCCGCCGGGTGCTCGCTCAGCCAGCGCGTCTCGTTGGCCGTGTGGTTCAGCACTATGTCGCTGATGCACAGCATCTGTCACGTGCGACACATCTTACTGACGAGGTTGTAATAAAAATAACGCTAACGATATACGTTATGAGAAAAACTGAGTACTTTTTTATCTGTAACATACTACACTAGTCGCGGTGGTCCAGTAGTCAAGCTTCTGGCGCTTCAAAGTGACTTTGTTTTATACTATGTAATGAATATGATGATTCATTACATAGTATAAAACAAAGTCACTTCCCGCTGTCTGTCCCCTTGTATGCGTATATCTTTAAAACTACGCAACGGATTTTAATGCGGTTTTTTTTAATAGTTAGAGGGTGTCAACGGGGTGGTTTTGATCTATAATTTATGTATAGTATAATAAAAAAAAGTGATAAATTTTCAAGATTTAGATCTTGATGAATCGCAAACGCTCCCTGAACCCTAAGTCATAAAACAAAATCATGTACTACATTGTTATACACCTTCAAAAGATCTACAAAAAAGTCCGCGAGGGCATATGTTTATCTCTTAGGGATAACTCACAATGACCATTTATATTTTTTTACTTTTTACGAGAAATAAGGGCTTATTTACGAAACGATTTGAAACATTAAAGCATTAATTTTCATGCAGTTAAGTGTATTAAATAGATTCTGCATTTAATATAGATCAATATTGCCCTTTACAGTATGTAATTTAAACGAATATTTACGAAGATATTACAGTATTAACATAGCGGGACATAGTAGTTGCGTTACGCGCCAAAACGCGTGCCGATAAATAGCACAAATTGAACTTTTTAATATCCAAATTTTACTCATTTATTACTTTTGATGCGGAACAAAGTTCGCCGGGTCAGCTAGTTACATAGTATAAAACAAAGTCACTTTCTGCTGTCTGTCCCCTTATATGCGCATATCTTTAAAACTACGCAATGGATTTTGATGCGGTTTTTTTAATAGTTAGAGGGTGTTAACGGGGTGGTTTTGATGTATAATTCATGTATAGTGTAGTGAAAAAAGGGATAAATTTCAAGATTTAGAACTTTAATCGCAAACGCTGCCTGAACCCTAAGTGATAAATCAAAACAACGTACTACATTATTATACACCTTTAAAAGGTCTACAAAAAAGTCCGCGAGGGCATATGTCTATCTCTTAGGGATAACCCACAGTGACCATTTTTATTTTTTACTTTTTACGAGAAATAATGGCCTATTTACGAAGCGATTTTAAACAGTAAAGCATTAATTTTCATCCAATTAAGTGTCTTAAATAGATTGTGCATATAATATAGATGATCATGGTCCTTTACAGCATGCAATTTGAACAAATATTTTCGAAGATATTGCTGTATTAACATAGCGGGACAGCAGTTATTACTTTTGATGCGGAACAAAGTTCGCCGGGTCAGCTAGTATAATATAATCCATGATCAGTATAAATTGAAAATCAAATTTATTGATTGAAATATTAGTATATACTTAAAACAGGATTAAAAATATTTACACTTGTCATTAATTACATCAGTCACATTAACATTTATATTTGATCATCTATTTTGATTGTTAAATAATTGTTTTTTACGTGCACAATACTCGCGACTACGTTCTGTTGAACTTTTTCCTGGATTTATTTTCATTATAAATTGATTTTCATTTTTTGCGTCGATATTGACTTTATCTTTTAAAATTTATTATTTAGCACAACAAGATATAAAAGTACTCACAAACACGCAGTTAAATAATAACACACATATACTTAAACATACTCTTTTGATGTGAACTCTAGCTTATTTTAAGAATGTTATAAAAAGAAAAATATTTTAAATTTGGAATGTCACGTTTCATTTATTTATATTGATGTATTATTTTTCTCTGTACTAATTGCATATATATCTCCAATACAAGCTTTTTTTGTATTATTCACATAAAACGAACTAAAGTAATACTGGCTCATGGCTGACACTAATATTTAAAAACAACTCGTTCAATCGTTATCACTATTGATAATTATTAATTTAGTTTATAGATGTCGCTAAAGCTTAAATACTTTTGGCACATGAGTTTCTTGTCTTGGCACATGAGTTTCTTGCCCGATTCTTCTCATGAAAGCCCCTACACTCGGAATCGGGCCGCTCGTGGCGATTGCTTCCGTGTTTTTTGTTCCACGGAGGCACTTGCTTCAAGCGCTCGTGTCTAAGCTTTTTAAATATTATTTTAATTTTAAACATTTTTGTACATTGACTATTTTTAAGTGTCTGTGAGGACCTATGAAAATAAAACCACTTTGACTTTGAATAAAGTTCAGGAAGTCGTTCAAATCTACATTGGTAATCTGTGTAGTATTACCTGATGGACATAGATGGCAATAGGTACAATAAATGAAATCGCATTCCGAAATTTTCATAGTATACGGGTAATTAAGTCACTTCAACTACCATCCGTAGCCTAGTGGATAACCCGCTTCGAACAACCTCTAGATTAAGTGACATCGTGGCTGAGTTTAGCCATTGGATGTTTTTGTGATTTTAAAAATTGTTTCTATACAGTGTGTCAATGTAGAAGCTGAAATTCCAAAAAACAAATAGGAGAGACCGATAATATAAAATAAAATAGTATGTATATTTCTGTCTCATTCTTTCCTGTATTCATCCTACACATTTTTGTATTTGTGTCTCTTACCTGTCGTATTTCCGTTGCATCCGGTTTGAAATCACAACGATTCTAAAGAAGTTTCACTTCAATAAGATCGATGACACATTTGAAAATTCACCATCTTCGTGACTGATTTTATAATAATTCTCTATTAAGTACGTAAATATCAAAGAAAACACTGTGAACGTTTATTATGCGTGCGGTCACCTTCCATTCCGTGCGCATCTTGGCGACGAGGTTCTCGACGTCGGCGAAGGTGTGGGGCGCGGCGGCGCCCTCGCTGAAGGCCGGGTCGAGCCGCAGCTGGTCGGCGAGGCAGTAGCCGGAGCGCGACGCGCCCAGCTGCTGCACGGGCGTCACGTGCAGCATGTTGTAGCCCGCCTCGCGCGACACGCGCAGCACGCTCTCCCAGCGCGCCAGCGGGCCCAGGCACTTGGCCAGCAGCGTGTGGCACGCCACGCCGTCCAGCGGCAGCGGCGCGTGGCCCGCGGGGCCCACGCGCAGCGTCGGCGGCACCTGGAACCAGCCCGAGCCCTGCGGCCCGACCGGGGACTCCCTGTACGAACAAGCCGAGATGTTAGCGCTCTCGACCGACGACTCGAGTTGCGCGTGCGGTGCAGCGGATGTACTGACGCGGTGTCGTAGACGAAGTAGTAGTGGTAGCAGCCGGCGCGCGCCACGCGCAGCTCGCAGTACACGTCGGTGTCGGTGAGCAGCACGCCGGCGCCGAGCGACTCGCGCGACTCGCGCGACTCGCGCTTGTCCCGCTTGCTGTCGGGCTCGTCCTCGCTGTCGTCCCGCCTCCACTCCAGCCCGTAGTACTGACTGCGAACGAACTCGCTCGCCTCGCACGCATCTTCGCTGTCGCCGTCACAATCTACACATACATATATCCGATCCTCATATGGCTATTCTTAAAACACAAAACCGACCTGAACTCATGAAACCGTTGAGTTTATACAGGATTTCATACCTATTCAGTAATTACACGTCTTTAAACCTAAGGTGCGGGTAGCCAGGACATGACGAATAATTTGATCCGTACCGATATAATTCCCAGAGCCGATTGGCATACATAGGGCGCGACATTGCCGATCTTCGATATTTATCTCATGTAACTTAAGAAAATATTTCTAGATGCGACGAGCGCGAGCTTTCAGTATTAACAGAAAGTCAAAGAAAGAATCATTCCTTCAAACAAGAATGCATTGAACATATCGAAGTAATTTGAATATATTAAATAATTAAAATAGAGCTTATATTCCATATATTATTATATAACTTACCAGCATCGGACATCACGTAATTAGTGTAAACGAATACTTTTCTACCGAGCAAGGAAGCTCCGGGACAGAATTGTACATAGTGGCCTTTTCTGAATCTGCAAACAACAATATATATCGTTTTGTTTTTCTTTTTCCAATTTTATTCACAAATCCCGAGTAAAAAAAGTCCGGCTCGATTGGCCATCATATTCCATGTATTTATAATGTCAAATATGATTTACTCAATCGAGCCGAATTACAATATGAACACATATACATAGAATATATATAATCTTCGTAATATTCATTTATTTTAGTCCCAAATTTATATCAATGCTGGAAACCGATTTCTTTAAATCGGTTTAAATTAAAATTACCTACTTGAATCTTAGTTTTTGAAAAAGTCTCCACATATATAGGTAGAGTGTACCATTGTGCTTACCTGTACAATGTGGAGTCATTATGTTCCCCGTGCTCTAACGTTATGATACGCGTCTGTCGCTCAGGCTGCGGCTCGGGCTCCGCCCCCGCTTGCGCGATCATGCATCGCTCCACCGTCATCTGTCTCTGTACAACAAACATATTGCGCACGTAAGTGACAAGTATAGTTACGCCTGAGCACTGAAAAGGTGTAATAAGTCAACTAATGACCGTAATAGACGTCCATCAGATTCACCCAACATTGTTGGTAAAATAGTAACTATCAAACAAATTTATATTAATACAACTGCATCCCTTGGCAGAAAGATTAAGATTTAATATGATCTTAATTCTAGTATTCAATACTCGAGATTAAAATATCTCTGCATAAACTAGCCTGTTAGAGTATATTCTATGTATTGATTAGCCATATAAATGTTACATATTTAACATAATTTTAAAACAGTTTTCGTCACTTGAGTTTGTTACAATAGGCGTTTGTTTTCTTTTGCCATAGATTTACTTTCCTCGAGTGTTAATATGTAATTTTAATTCAATGATGTACGATTTCTTATATTTATAGACAGTTTGAAGTGTTGCATAAATTAAATAGATTTTAAATTAGTAAAATGAGATGTAAAATGATTATTTAAAAAAAACGAGAAAACAACGTTATTATTCTCGTGCGGATTTGAAAACATAACAAAGAGTGACATTATTTAATCTAACATTATTCACGTCATTTAAGCTTTTTGAATAAACTTTGATACCAGTCGCGTATAAGTGTAACTGACTGCTATGTCCACAACGAATTCAACAAATCTCGACATCATATCCAGTTGTCACCATTAAATTCGCGTCTAAACATTGGAGACGATTCATGGGAGACTAATGACCTTTTCAATGACAGACTTCTCTTGCACTTTCCTCATGTAGTCACTCTTCTCTCGAGTCACCATTTTAGCCATATCGTATAGTCACCGTTTACAAGTACCCATGAACAAGCACGTTCAGTTTGAGCGCAGCGTCTGCGGCTAGCAACCTTATATAAACACAGGGCCTGTTCAGTGTGACCATCCACTGCACGGGTCTTGGGTTTCAGCCCTTTGTCTCTGTCGAGGCTGATTGTGAAACAATGCGGACTATAACTGAAGAGCGATATACGATATAGTCATCTAACAAGCTGTCTTCTGTCTACTGGTTCAGTACTCTGCTTCTGTTTCAGAGGTTTTATTGCCTAACATCAGCCCGCAAATTTCATGTTGTTTTTATATATTATATTTTTATTATTTTATATAATTGCAGCTTAACCTTCGTCTATAAAAGCGTGAAAAGCTTCCTGCAAAAGTAAGAAGAAAGAGAGAGGATAAAGGAAGGATTGGATGTTCACATGAATTGCTGAAATGCTTTTATAAATTGAATTCAAAATTTTGAGGTTTTTTAGGCTGTCTTCAAGATATGACATAGTAGTCGTGTCGTTACGTCATACCGCTATGTAAACAAGGACGTCGTGGCTTCGAAGGTTTTTGCCTAAAATTGCACGCAAATTAAAAAAAGAACGTGACATATACATACATACATTTTTTAACAACAGCCTATATTTTTAAATTTAATATAACGTAACATAACATAACGCCCTCAAATTCGCGCCCTCTTCTATACGAAGGTGTAGGGCAGAAGCTCGACTCGCCGAATCGTTGTTACGTCCCAAATGGAATAGGTGGCGAAACTTATTGCCATAAACTATTGATTATTAAAAACGTTTAATTTAAATTAACTTTTAAGGTACTTAATGATTGAAAAAAGAAACAACAGTTTTTTAGTGGTTCATTAGAGACTACAGAAACTATTTGCTACACTTTTCAAAAATAGTTGTAATACCCTATTGCGCGGCCTTTTTCTTAAATAAAACTAGTGTCCGACCGAAAGTTCGGTTTCGGTTTCGGCCGAGTTTTGGTCAAAAATCAAATTTCGGCGGAAATTTCGGTTTCGGCCGAAACTTTTGCCGAAACCGAAACCATTATCTTACTAATTCTGTCTTCTGTTTCTTTGTTGAGAGTGTAAAAGTACATACATATCTTTACATTAAGTCTCTGTGGGGTAGGCAGAGAAAACAGAGGGCCATAAAGCACGATTCTTACATCCCTCACTTCTTTGACTTTCAATCAACATTGTCACACATGCTCGCCGGTTTTTAAGACTCCTGGCATCACCTTTCTTGAGGACACGTTTAATTTGATCATGGAAAGTGGTTGCCCTCATCGACTCCAACATCCTTCCGCTTCTATACTGTACATCATACATTGACTAAGCGCCAATCTTGCATCAATTATTCTTTCTACGTGTCCAAGTCTCGGTGGCGCAGTGGCTAGCACCCCGCTTCTGTAAGAAGTAGTGGGTTCAAATCCTGGCACACACCAATGACATTTCGAAATTGTTTTCGGAAGTTATGCGTGATAAATATCGATGACTGAAAACTTTGTGCCCGGTATGGCAATAGGTTCGCCACCTATTCCATTTGGGACGTTAACATAACGGCGAGACGAGGCTTAACGGCCGCTGCCTACACCTTCGGGTAACAAAAGGCGTGAAGTTATGTTATGTTATGTGTCCAAATCATCGGAGTATGGACTTCCTTATTTTTTACACTGATACTCTCTTCCCATCCTCTTTTAAACCTTCCTTCCTTATAACTTTTTTTTTGACGCGAATGGTGAAACTCATACCGCAAACTTTGGCAGCGACCTCATTTCGACTGCTTTTCCATTATTTTCATGGACCCTCTGCCATGCCCAACTCTCGCTTTCATAAGTTAGTGTTAGGATCAGTACTGCACAGTGAAAACCGAGGTTACGAGGTATCCACCCAACGCTTTATTTACACTGTTTTCTAACTTTACTCTTCTTTCTACATTCCCGGAGTACCAGTAATTTAAGTAATTATTATTATGAGATTAATGTTAGGGCCACGCAGTTTGCTGGAAGAACGGGCCGACTCGACTAGTTAGATACAGTCGTGTTTTGCTCGGCGAGAGAGGTACTGTAAACTCTTTGGTATTTTTAGATATAAACTTTTTATTACGCGTGTTTCGAAATTTGTATTTTGAATTTAAAAAAAAAATTGAATTTAAAATAAAATAGGAGGACTCGATAATTAGACTCCAAAGGAGAAACTTGAAAGAAATACCAAAGGTGTAATAATAATAAATAATATTCGCTCGATTAAAAAAATTGTAATATATAAGAAGCCGGACGTGGTGCCAGGAAGAGAACTATATTGAAGAAGCCTAGTGTGGAGCCCAGGGACAGAGCAACAAAGAAAACTGATGTGGTGCAACGTTACATTTGGCACGTATTATTTCCCTAATATATATAATATGATTTAATCTGTTGGCATTATTATTTAATACACATGCACTGAGCTCATAACTACCCTTATGAATAAAGAATTAAGCTAAATTACATTAAATAGTGGTTCTCACGTTGGTGTTCCTCATATCATATAGATTGGGAAGCTGAGAACACGAACCCGTTATATAACGAGCTCGTTACAGTACCTAGAGGCCCAACTCCTACCCCTCTATCATCATCAGCTTATTGCAGTCTACTCCTGGGAATAGGCAATGTACACGATAACATCCGATTCTCTGCCTTCCGCATCCAGTCTTTTCCAGCAGCCTTTCTGAGGTCGTCTGACCATCTGTCTGGGCGTCTTACGCTATGTTTACCAAGACGCGGTCTCCACTCTATGACCTTCTTACTCCATTTACCATCGGTCCTTCGGCAGACATGACCAGCCCATTGCTACTTCAGCCAGCTTATTCTGCGAGCTATGTCGGTTACGCTCGTTCTCTGGCGGATATACCCATTCGTGAGTTTATCTTTCATACGCCAGGGTGTAAGCCCTGGTGCGTGACGGAATTAAAAAACCTGCTAATTCCTTGAGGATAGGATTCCCGCCGGATTTTGTGGGTCTCTGTGGTCATCATCGCTGTGCACCGCCGGCTTGGTCACACGTGTGGATTAAAGGACCCCACAAAAAGATTCGATCTCTGAGAGAATCTTGGGCTTACGACACGTCTATCCGCAGTTTGCAGCTTCGTCAGATGGGGCCTGCAAGCTGCTGAGCAAACACTTTCGACCTTTTGTTGCGGTCGATCGAATCCTCGATTGCTTGGGTATCCGATCGACGAAGGTCATGACGCATCTGCTTTCTAATACGCTGGTTTAGGTTTTTCCATTCTGCCAAAGACAGCTTATCGGATGGAGTTTCTCGCCTTTGCTTCATCAGTTCGACCGTCTCAGCAGAGAGTTTGGACTCCTTTTTCTGCGATCTCGGGAACAGCCTTTGAGACTCTTTCCTCAGCGTGTTGACCACAGTATCGGTCTGTTCGTCTACATGGCCTGTGGTTTCCAGCAGGTCAAATCTTTTGAAAACATGTTTTTTTTTTATTGGCGAACTTGCGGTCACCTGATGAAAAGCAATCACCGCCGCCCATGGCGTCTGCAATACCAGGGGCATCACATCAGCGTTGCCGGCCTTTCAGATGAGAATAAGCTCGTTTCTTGAAGGTTCCTAGGTCGTAGCGGTCCGGAAATACCGTCGCCAGCAACTGGTTCCATGAAGGAACAGTGCGTGGCAAGAAGTGCCTGTTGAAACGCACTTTTTTTTTTTTTTTTTTTTTTTTTTTTTATGGGATAAGGGGCAAACGAGCTTGCGGGTCACCTGATGGAAAGCAATCACCGCCGCCCATGGCGTCTGCAATACCAGGGGCATCACATCAGCGTTGCCGCCCTTTCAGATGGGAATAGGCTCGTTTCTTGAAGGTTCCTAGGTCGTAGCGGTCCGGAAATACCGTCGCCGGCAACTGGTTCCATGAAGGAACAGTGCGTGGCAAGAAGTGCCTGTTAAAACGCACTGTTGTCGACCGCCAACCATTCAGCCAATGCGGGTGGTAGCGTTGGCGCGTCGAACGGTGGCGGAAATCAGCTGGCGGTATTAATCCGAACAATTCCTCAGAGCACTCCCCGTGGTATATGCGGTAGAGGATACATAGAGATGCCACCTCTCTCCGCAACGCCAGAGGATCAAGCCGATCAGTAAGAGCTTGGTTGTCGACAAGCCTAACCGCGCGTCGTTGGATGCGGTCAAATGGAGTAAGCTGGTACTGGGGTGCCCCCGCCCAAAGATGTGAACAGTATTCCACGTGAGGACGGACCTGCGCCTTGTAAAGTTGCAGGCGATGACCTGACGTGAAATACTGTCCCGCTCTATTGAGCACACCAAGCTTTTTGGAAGCCAATTTGGCCTTGCCCTCCAGATGACCGCGGAACTGGACGTCACTCGACAAGTCGACACCAAGAATTCCGATAGCGGCTGAGGCGGGTAAGGGAGTGCTCTCAAAACAGGGAGCTACGACAAAGGGTGTCTTTTTAGCGGTAAACGCGCAAACCTGTGTCTTCTTAGGGTTGAATTGGACTAAGTTTAGTCGGCCCCATTCCGAAACCTGACTAAGCAGAGTTTCGATTTCAGACACAAGTTTATTCCGGTGCTCGTCGACGTTTTCCCGAGAAATACGCGGGTGGCCGGTATATAAGGCATCCCCGGTACTGTCATCTGCATAACAATGAAGATTGCTGCTAAGCAGCATGTCATTGATATGCAGAAGAAACAGCGTAGGGGATAGCACACAGCCCTGGGGGACTCCAGCATTCACAGGTTTTAAGTCGGAGCATGACCCGTCGACAACAACTTTAATGCTCCGAGCCGTGAGAAAGCTGGAAACCCAATCGCATAATTTCTCGGGAAGCCCATAACATGGAAGCTTCGAAAGAAGTGCTTTGTGCCAAACCCGATCAAAGGCCTTCGCTACGTCCAAACTAACGGCCAGCGCCTCTCCTTTACTCTCAACCGCTTCCGCCCACCGATGGGTTAAGTACGCTAAAAGATCACCAGCTGAGCGACCTTGACGGAATCCGTACTGACGGTCACTTATCAACTGGTGCTCTTCTAGATACTTAAGGAGCTGGCGGTTGATGAGTGTTTCCATTATTTTGGAGAATAGGGAGGTGATGGCGATAGGTCTGTAGTTGGACGGATCTGAGCGGTCACCTTTTTTAGGGATCGGATGGACTAAAGCAACCTTCCATGATGCTGGCACAGCGCCGAGAGAGTAGGAGTACCGGAAAAGACGCGTTAGAACCGGTGCTAACTCTGGAGCACACGTCTTCAGCACAATTGCTGGGATTCCGTCAGGCCCACTCGACTTGTGGACATCCAGGGATAGAAGTATGCGTCGCACAGTACTTTGCCGGAAACGAACCTCCGGCATGGCGTGACCATCCAAAGTCGAGTTGGACGCAAAAAGAGTGCCAAGAAGGTCGGCTTTCTCTTTTGCGTCGTGGACTAGTGACTGCGTTTGCCCCTTCTCTCATAAAAAAAACTCGCGAATCTACTCCGTTACTACTACCTTCTCTTCGTTTCTGGAATATGTTCCCCCGGCCAAATGCTTTTTTTTTTTAATTGGGTAATAGTCTGATGTTGCAAATTCAGATGTATATAGTACCTACATGGTTCAGTACTTTAAATCGAAGTTTATGTAGCATAGCCATGACGACATCCGA
This sequence comes from Euproctis similis, assembly GCA_905147225.2. Lineage (NCBI taxonomy): Eukaryota > Metazoa > Arthropoda > Insecta > Lepidoptera > Erebidae > Euproctis > Euproctis similis. Next base: position 1,291,455 of record LR990118.1, on the reverse strand, counting down.
TTTGTACGGCGGTGCATTATCGTAGTGGAAAACTTTTTGGTTAATTCTGACCGTTTTTCTTGTTTATTTTCAATTAATTTATCGAGCGGATTAGCGTAGTAGCGACCTTGACCGACAATACCGACTGACGCGACTTGGCTTTTTTGGTAGCGGAGAATCGCTATGATTCCTATACAGTGATTATTTTTTGTCTGAAATATAGTAGTAAATGCAAATTTCGTCGGTGGCTATAAATCTTCGTAAAAATAGCTACTATTTGACCGAAACACCGCAAAATTCTCAGTTGTTTCAGCAGTCAACAAACGCGGAACCCATATTGCTAAAACTTTATTCAGACCTCATTTGTGATTTAAAATATGATATAGCCGCTCAGTTGAGATGTTTGTGGAATTTATCGATGATTTGTGGTGTGGCGGACGTCGACGCGCGTCACTTCTCGTGTCATTTTCGATAATCTCTCTGTCATGTATTAGTCTGATAAATCTGTTATATAAAGTTATTCACATTTTCTCTATAGAACAGGAAGATGCAGATTCACCTAATGTTTTATTCTAACATTCCTTTATTTTTCTAGGCAAAAATTTTTTTTGGCGAGTTATTTGATCACGACTCTAATTTCAATTCCAGTTTCCAAGAGAGATCCAGATTCTTTGACACAAAAAATAAATATCCGCCTATCGAAAATCTGCACACAAGCAAGTTATTGAGAGAGTAGGACATTGAACTATAATAAATTTATTTCCATCAAATTTTCAATCAGCCCAGATGTATAATAAAGATACGAATTAAACGTAGATTTCAAAATTATACGAATTACACATGACCAACGGCAAGAGACAACCGTTACTTTTTAGAGACTATATACATTTTATATATAGCTTTGAAATAGACCATTTTACCTACAAAATAATTGAATGAACTTCACACTAAGTGAATGGCTAAAGATGTTTATATATGTAAAAATAACGGATATAAATTATAACATTAAAACAACTTTTAGGATTATATCGCGTTTATTTATTACTTATTTTTAAAAAGAATATTTTGTTCATAACTCGTGAAAATGATCTCTGTAAAGAGTTCGAAACGTCGGGAAATAAATTAAAATAAGTAATAAATAATCGCGATATAATCCTAAAAGTTGTTTTAAATTTTAATGTTATGAATGTAATCACATGTCATCACATCGCAGAAGTCTGAGAAATGGATATAAATTCAGCCTTCTGAATTCTATTCCTCAAATAAGAAGTTAGAAGTTCGAGAGCCTTATTCCTAATGCCATAGTGATGAAGCTTTCTCATGACGTTTGGAACTAGAGGGTGCCGTGTTTATTGTGTCCAAGATATTATTATTATAAATTTCGTTCAGGGAGTCAGGGATCGGGGGGCAATTACTTTTTCTTTTCCCGACCCTTATCTATCCCAATTTAAAGGATGGACAAGCGACTGTGACCCTTTCGGTGATGCAGAAATCGATGGATAGCGCTAGTAGCTTATTAAAGGGTGATATGCTTGACCATTTGACCTCTATTCCCATAAAAAAAATAAGTTTCACATATACTGTTAACAAATAGTAATCAGTATTGTATAGTACCTCTGTGTGCCGAACATTAAATCGTGATAAACAGCAAAGCATTCTGACATTTAACTTTTTGCTAATAACACTAATTACAATTTACACCTCTCAACTGGAGTATCTTTTACACAAGAAACCATGTAGCACAAGTAAATACATATACACTTATCTTAACCGATAATCAGATCTTTATTAGGGCATAGGTAATCTAAATTCAATCAAACAAGGAGTCATAAAGTCATTGCAGTGTGACAATCTCTGCACACAGACTACATTAAATTTTTTTTTATGATTTATTGAATAAAGTATCTAGACATAAAAGAATGTGAGACCAGTGAAATAAAGGGATGAAACCTTAACAGTTTAATTGATACCACACTGCTTACTCACTTCACTTTAAAAATGTAAGATACATATATGATTTAGGAATCTTAACATCAAAGTGTGTGGATGTTGGTTACCATCACAATTTTTTATCCTCAGATCTCTACACAAGGTAGGTAGTAGTTTCATCAGTAAAAGCAGTAAAAAGAAGTGTAAATATGTAATATCCTAATAAAGAAAGTTTCTAATGATGAAACAATTCTTTAATACCTTTTTAATTTTATACATTTTATACTTTTTTTTACTTATATTTATAAAAACTTCATTTCATTAAAATATTTTAGTATTTAAAAAAAGTACTGTTTATTAAACTAATTACTATTTGTTACGTGATTTATGTATTATAATACAATAAATAAACAATCGAGAAATAGGATGAAATAGGTAGGTAAGACTATTATAATAAAATGTTAACTTACTAAAGTTTTACTATCTTGAGTTGAAGTTTATTTCAAACAGTTCCAAAACATTTATTGTGGCTTAGACTGTTAGATTACTTTATAACTTGTAACTTATAATACTTAGTAAAATGTTATAATTAACTTATTTATTTTAAAATTGGACGTGCTAATAAATTTTTAATCATCATTGTTTTGAAGTTGTGATTCAAATTGTGACAAATGTGTCCTCAAAACGACCTTCACGGAGTTCACGGTTCAGGGAGTCAGGGATCGGGGGGCAATTACTTTTTCTTTTCCCGGCCCTTATCTATCCCAATTTAAAGGATGGACAAGCGACTGTGACCCTTTCGGTGATGCAGAAATCGATGGACAGCGCTAGTAGCTTATTAAAGGGTGATATGCTTGACCATTTGACCTCTATTCCCATAAAAAAAATAAGTTTCACATATACTGTTAACAAATAGTAATCAGTATTGTATAGTACCTCTGTGTGCCGAACATTAAATCGTGATAAACAGCAAAGCATTCTGACATTTAACTTTTTGCTAATAACACTAATTACAATTTACACCTCTCAACTGGAGTATCTTTTACACAAGAAACCATGTAGCTCAAGTAAATACATATACACTTATCTTAACCGATAATCAGATCTTTATTAGGGCATAGGTAATCTAAATTCAATCAAACAAGGAGTCATAAAGTCATTGCAGTGTGACAATCTCTGCACACAGACTACATTAATTTTTTTTTTATGATTTATTGAATAAAGTATCTAGACATAAAAGAATGTGAGACCAGTGACATGAAGGTATGAAACCTTAACAGTTTAATTGATACCACACTGCTTACTCACTTCACTTTAAAAATGTAAGATACATATATGATTTAGGAATCTTAACATCAAAGTGTGTGGATGTTGGTTACCATCACAATTTTTTATCCTCAGATCTCTACACAAGGTAGGTAGTAGTTTCATCAGTAAAAGCAGTAAAAAGAAGTGTAAATATGTAATATCCTAATAAAGAAAGTTTCTAATGATGAAACAATTCTTTAATACCTTTTTAATTTTATACATTTTATACTTTTTTTTACTTATATTTATAAAAACTTCATTTCATTAAAATATTTTAGTATTTAAAAAAAGTACTGTTTATTAAACTAATTACTATTTGTTACGTGATTTATGTATTATAATACAATAAATAAACAATCGAGAAATAGGATGAAATAGGTAGGTAAGACTATTATAATAAAATGTTAACTTACTAAAGTTTTACTATCTTGAGTTGAAGTTTATTTCAAACAGTTCCAAAACATTTATTGTGGCTTAGACTGTTAGATTACTTTATAACTTGTAACTTATAATACTTAGTAAAATGTTATAATTAACTTATTTATTTTAAAATTGGACGTGCTAATAAATTTTTAATCATCATTGTTTTGAAGTTGTGATTCAAATTGTGACAAATGTGTCCTCAAAACGACCTTCACGGAGTTCACGGTTCAGGGAGTCAGGGATCGGGGGGCAATTACTTTTTCTTTTCCCGGCCCTTATCTATCCCAATTTAAAGGATGGACAAGCGACTGTGACCCTTTCGGTGATGCAGAAATCGATGGACAGCGCTAGTAGCTTATTAAAGGGTGATATGCTTGACCATTTGACCTCTATTCCCATAAAAAAAATAAGTTTCACATATACTGTTAACAAATAGTAATCAGTATTGTATCATACCTCTGTGTGCCGAACATTAAATCGTGATAAACAGCAAAGCATTCTGACATTTAACTTTTTGCTAATAACACTAATTACAATTTACACCTCTCAACTGGAGTATCTTTTACACAAGAAACCATGTAGCTCAAGTAAATACATATACACTTATCTTAACCGATATCAGATCTTTATTAGGGCATAGGTAATCTAAATTCAATCAAACAAGGAGTCATAAAGTCATTGCAGTGTGACAATCTCTGCACACAAACTACATAAAATTTTTTTTTATGATTTATTGAATAAAGTATCTAGACATAAAAGAATGTGAGACCAGTGACATGAAGGTATGAAACCTTAACAGTTTAATTGATACCACACTGCTTACTCACTTCACTTTAAAAATGTAAGATACTTATATGATTTAGGAATCTTAACATCAAAGTGTGTGGATGTTGGTTACCATCACAATTTTACACAAGGTAGTAGTTTCATCAGTAAAAGCAGTAAAAAGAAGTGTAAATATGTAATATCCTAATAAAGAAAGTTTCTAATGATGAAAGAATTCTTTAATACTTTTTTTAATTTTATCCAATGTTACTTATATTTATAAAAACTTCATTTCATTAAAATATTTTAGTATTTAAAAAAAGTACTGTTTATTAAACTAATTACTATTTATTACGTGATTTATGTATTATAATACAATAAATAAACAATCGAGAAATAGGATGAAATAGGTAGGTAAGACTATTATAATAAAATGATAACTTACTAAAGTTTTACTATCTTGAGTTGAAGTTTATTTCAAACAGTTCCAAAACATTTATTGTGGCTTAGACTGTTAGATTACTTTATAACTTGTAACTTATAATACTTAGTAAAATGTTATAATTAACTTATTTATTTTAAAATTGGACGTGTTAATAAATTTTTATTCATCATTGTTTTGAAGTTGTGATTCAAATTATGACAAATGTGTCCTCAAAACGACCTTCACAATATCACCAAAAATTTACGTTCGAAAACAACCAGCAAACGCCAACAAACAGTCTTTTTCTTTAATGAAAATAGAATATTTTTATTTTGTCGTGGTAGTCTTGCAGTTCGGGGGTAGAGTTTTTCAGTTCGCTGCATGAGTAGGCCGGCTCGACCAGTGAAATAACACGACCTTTCGGAATATCAGCGTGAAGTGGCTCGTGCCGCGTTTTGTTCGTTGAGAGAGGTATCCGAAGGCAAGATCCCCTTTTTCCTCCTACTCCCTTAAAGGACGGCAGTGCACCACGGTGTTCATGCGCGATTAGTAGTTACTTACCATCAGGTGACTCGTTGCTCGTTTGCCCTCCTATCCCATAAAAAATATATAATATTGTTGCTGAATATATCCTTTACCTGTCATTACTCCTTTGCCTTCACTAACTAATATTATGTTTCCCTATCTACTTCCATTTATTCACCACTAGCTGACCCGGCGAACGTTTTTCCGCATCAAAAGTATTACCTGCTGTCCCGCTATGATAATACTGCAATATCTTCGAAAATATTTTTTTAAATTGCAAGCTGTAAAGGGCCAGGATCATCTATATTACATGCACAATTTATTTAAGACCCTTAATTGGATGAAAACATTGAAAATTAATACTGTAATGTTTAAAATCGGTTCGTAAATAGGCCATTATTTCTCGTAAAAAGTAAAAAAATAAAAATGGTCTTTGTGGGTGGATTATCCCTATCTACATATGGCCCTCGCGGACTTTTTTGTAGACCTTCTGAAGGTGTTTAATAATGTAGAACATTGTTTTGATCTATCACTTTGGGTTCAGCCAGCGTTTGCAATGAAAGTGCTAAATCTCGAAAATTATATTTTTTTCTATAAAACATCATTTATGAATTATAGATCAAAACCACCCCGTTGACACCCTCTAACTATTAAAAAAATCGAATCAGAATCCGTTGCGTAGTTTTAAAGATATACGCATATAAGGGGACAGACAGCGGAAAGTGACTTTGTTTTATACTATGTAATGAAGATAACTTCCGAAACGAATTTCAAAAAGGTCTTTGCTGTGAGATTCGAGCCCACGACTTTTTGACTTAGAGACGGGGTGCTCGACCACTAGACCACCGAGACTTGCTTACCACAAATATTTCAATATTAAAAAAATATATATTACTCACATATTCAATCATGATTGCAGTCCTCTGTCTGTAGTTATATCTAGCTGGCAAGGTTACTCAGTTTGTTCATATTCAACGCATTAAGGGTGCAAGTTAATTTACCGCTTAGCTTCGAACAGTCCAGCTCTTCAATAAAGAGACCTTAATATATTTCAGTGCAAATTAAATAAAAGCTTTTAAAAATATGGCAGAAAAATTTAACTAACAACTAAAAATATATTAGAAAAGGCATGATCCGATCGTTCGAACGCAAAGCCGAAAAGCAGATGGATGTAGTAGTTGAGTACGGCCAAGACACACATTCCATGACCAAATAGAACATGTTCTGCAGGAAGGTGAGCCCCAAAAATCGTCGCGCGGGCATGAAAAGAGTTATGAAAGTCAACGAAGCGAGTGAGGTGTGTAAGAATCGCGCCTTTTGGCGCTCTGTTCTTTCTGCCTACCCCATAAGGGATTTGGCGTGATGTTATGTATGTATGTAAAAATATAGCAGAAATGAAGCCGCAGGCGGAAACTGCCGCCCCCAGACCCCAAAAAGGCAGGCCTTGGCGGTCTAAATATATTAATTTTTAGACCGCAAAATGCCTATAAGCTGCCCTCAAAAGAAAGATCCTGGTAACTGCAGACTTTTTTCTACTTTTATTAAAGAGGTAAAGATCCACCATACACTTTATTATTTTTTTTCATAATGATTAGTCAACATTATCAGTAAAGGCTCTAGCTAGATTTTCTTGAGTAGGTATATTGAAGAAATCTTTAGAAGCCAACAAAACAAAAATGTAACCTCAGAATTTGTGTGAATTTCTGAGGAATTCATGCTCCTTGTTCTTTATTTTCTTAATACGCGTATTGTGTTTATGAGACATAAAACAGCAAAAATACTATGCCTGTGCCATAAGGGTTCATTGCTCACCCCCAATTAGTGATAGCGTGACAACATTTGAATATGTGTTGACTCGACCTCTTGTAGTAGTATGCAGTACTTTTAGAGCTTTCCGTAACAAAAATACTGACAAACAGACAGACCTACAAAAATTCTAAAAACCATATTTTTAGGTTTGGTATTGATGATCATGTCCCAAGTACTTGACTCTTGTACAATTGATAGCTATAAATAATAACAATGTACACCTTTTTATACAAAAATTTAATACAGCATATTAAAAATCAAACAGGGTTTTTGCAATTGCTTTTTCCGACTCCCAGGCTTCTGCACATTCTGGATCATATTTAATTTTCTTGACTCGTTTGGGAGCTGGGCAATCATCATCTAAATGTTTCCGCTTCTTCCTCTTTTTTTCTCCTGTATGTAAAGAGTCAGGCTCTGTCTTAGGAAATATGACTTCATCTAACACACCTGTATCTTCTTTCTCTACTGTGTTTTTATCTTTTTTGTGTTTTTTCTTTTTCCTTTTCTCTACTGTCTGTACTGATTCTTCACCATTTACTGGATGTAATTTTGCCTGAATGATGGAGGGTACTTTAATTTTCTTTTTATAATCATATCCAAAAAGAGGATGACGATCTTTTATGTCAGGTAGTGGTGTAAAATTAGTCTGTTTATTTATAATAATATTGTCTTCATAGAAACGTGGTTTAGGTATCCTTCTACGAAAATTGATTGTACCACGAAGTGGTAAATTCATAAGTTCATATTTATTCTTTGTTGCTGATAGAACTGTTACCATGCCCGTGTGTTCCTCATCTATGCATCCATCATATGTTTGGCCAGTAATTTTGATTTTACATTTATCATTGATATTTAATTTGGTTCCAGAGAGAGACATAGCATCTATGTTTTTAGGACATTTTATTATCCATAGTTCATCATCACTGGTAAAGATAGGGTTTTGTGTTGATTCAGGTGAGACCACCTTTAAATTACTATTTGCTTTAAGGTATTTCTTTAATTTTGATGAGGTTTCATTTTCTATATTTGTATTGAAATCACTACCTTCATCATCATCTTCAAACATTATTCTGTCTGAAATTCTTGTGCTTTTCCTCTGTTCTTGATCTTCATTTATGCTTTTTGGTTGTTTGATATCTTCTTTAAATTGTTTTAGAACAGTACTTTTGTGTAGGTTGATATTTTTCTTTTTGTTTGATCTAGCTTTACTGTCATCTAATAATATACTAGCCAACTTGTGATCTTCATCAGCTAGAATCGCAGAAATTTCACCACTACTTGTTTCATCTGGAAATGAATCATTTTCTAAAGTAACTGATCTTTTTGATTTTAATTTGGCATCTGATATAATTATATCAGAATGTGACACCTGCTCTTCAATATCCATATCATTTTCTGACACTATTTTATCTTCCTTTGTTTTTCTGTGTTTCTTCTTTTTCTTTTTTGATTTAGCACTACCTGATTCATAGTCTTGGTTTAAATTTTCATTAGATAACTCTGAATTATGAAATGTTTTGTCAATTGTTCCAGAGGCATTTGAACCATTTATATCTAGACTTGTCTTTTTAGATTTACGAACTGGTAAAGAAGAATTAATTTCATTTTTTACTTTTAAATCAAGATAACTTTCATCATAAGAGTCTGAGTTTACTGATGATTCTCTGCAATTCAAACTTCTCTTATTAATATTACCTGATGAAGAACTGACCTTTTCTTGCTTTACCTTTGAATCAAGATAACGCTCATCATAGGAATCAGACTCCATTGATTCATTATTGTCCTTTTCATCTTGGGAGTGTTTTAATTTTCTTTTTTTTTTCTGAACATCACTTTCACTATCTGGTTCAGTCTTGATCAGCTTCTTTTTTTCTTTCTTACAGCTCTCATCAGACAATTTTTCTTTTTTAATTTTAATATTTGGTTTTGTGTCTTTTTCATTATCTAATTTATTGTAATTTTCACCAGACTTCAGTTTTAACTTTTTTTGCTTTCTATTAGGCTCTGTTTCGATGCTTGTATCATCCCTGGAAAGTATAATATGTCAGTTACTAAATTATATTTGTATAATTACTACTAAAAAGTGTTAGTATAGTAATTAAGCTTTTTTTGATGGCATAAATATGGTGTCTCGGTGGCCCAGTGACCGAGCACACAGCTTCAGATCCAGAGGTCCGGGCTCGATTCCTGACACTGGCTCACATCATTTCACACCAATGACTTTTCGAAATTGTTTTCGGAAGTTATGTGTGATAAATATCGATGACTGAAAACTTTGTGCCCGGTATGGCAATAGGTTCGCCACCTATTCCATTTGGGACGTAAACATAACGGCGAGACGAGGCTAACAGCCGCTGCCTACACCTTCGGGTAACAAAGGGTGAAGTTATGTTATGTTATAAATAAAAAAAAAATCCTTTTAAATTAATATCACTATAATCTTGTGTCCTTGAAATAGTTATCTTCATTAGATCAGCCAAGAGAGCAAATGTGCGTAATTAAATGACCACTCGCATATCAACATTAACTATATAAAAAAATAAAAATTTATTCATCTCAAGAGATACGAGAGAGAGAGAGAGAGTTTTATGCTCTGCACGCGGAAACTTTATTATATCTTTAAGAAAAAAGATATCATCAATTATCCTCATACAAACTAAAACTTTAATATATTAGATTTACACTAAAATATGGTTTTAAATTTACATTTACGTTGTATATGTTCACATTTCTAGTACTTACATGGAATCGCTTTCACTATCACTAGAAGCAGTTACCCAAGTAAAACTATCTTCAGAAGAAGATTCCATTCAATAAAACCTTAATATTTTATTTCTTATACAAAGTTTTTAATGGTTTTTAGGAAATGAGAATTTCTATTTTCTAACATAGCTAACCTCAAACTAGTTTTTTTTTGTGGATTTTAGTGACCGTGTAACTAAGACCTTTAAGTCAAGTCTAGAAACAAAAAAAACTAATCTATAGTCGTATTGCACGCCTCATTAGCGGAGCGTGAGGTAGTGCTCTACACTCGACATGCCAAAAAATCCGGTCTTTCGAAACTCAAATGACTGTTCTTTCACTAATATTACACTTACAGGATAATATGAGTGCACTAATATCAAGTTAAATAATCTGTCTAGCACATATGATATATTTTATAAACAATTATTTTGTTTAACATAGTAAATAATAACATTAAAATCAATCATTCTTGGACGTCCGTTAGTCTGTGGTTATGGATCCATGTATGTGGCAGAGAAATTGGTCGACAAATTCATCATACCGGAATACTTTATTTTTTATTATATGAAGTTATACCCCGGGCTGATTCCTAGTTAATATTAGCGTTCTAAGTACTGTCGTTTAATTATAATTTGTAAAAAAACTAAAATACGACTGTGTATTTGTATATCTAGAGTCTGGCCAACGAAAGCTGTCCATGTATTATTTTCAGAAGTTTTGATATGGCAATAATTTAAGACTGTCAAAATTGACACTTTGACGTTTCGTACCAGCTGGTATACACTTCGTAGAAATTTGGGTGATCTGTTTCCCACCGTTAATAAAAACCAATAAGATCTTCGAATTCACACTCAATGCCGATCAATTTACCAATAGGATCGTCGAATTCGTGCGTGTTAACCAATAGGATCGTTGAATTCTGCAGTTTTTAACCAATAGGATCGTCGAAAAAACCGTGATTAACCAATAGGATCGTTGATGTGAAAATAAGAAAAATAATTTCATCAAGCGCCATTTTCTGTTATAATAAATTCTTTGCGAAATAAATTTTAGCAAAGTTTTTAGTTTAGTCGCAGGAAATTACATAAATTTTCTTCCATATTAATTCGCATTGTACTGAGAATAGCTAGAGTTGTACTCTAGTTCCTCGTTATATTCGTAATAAGCATTAGTTTGACGTCCGATAAAAGATTTTTCTAATTTCTTATTTTCAATATGGAGAATTCAAGAAAGTACAAGAACGTATCAAGAAACTATAAAAATTGCATCAGTTGCAATTAAAGACGTGTCCCGGGCTTTGATGTGCGTTTGGCTTAATTACCGCTGGACCCTGACAGGTATGAAATTCTTAAGGACATCTTATTAATTCTTCAAGTTACATATCCAAAATAATTGACATCGAGATCTTCAATTTATTTATATTTATACTTGCTAATGGATTTGTTTTGAACTGCGGCAAGCAACTCAATTTTGCTTCTGGTTATGAATTTCTTATAGGTATATTTGAAGGTAGGTAACTTGATGGTCGATGATGATTCTTACTATATATTATTATAGTATTAACTAGCTTTTTTTATAATTATGTATTTTCATTTGTCCAAAAGTATTCAAATATAAACTCCAAATTATTGTAACTAGGTCATAGCATATCCATCCACGGAAACAATATTGGCTAAAATATCTGTTTTCAAAATATCATGAGTTAAAACGGTCATCTTGTGTTGTTAGCCCGATATATGATCTGCCATGGTTTTGAAGAATAATGAAGACAACAAACATAAAGACAAACAATTTTGCTTCATCTTTAAAGTATTTATTATGCAAAAATATTATTATTCAGGTCTTACGATCTTATACTATCATGCATTAGGTTTTTTATTTATATGTTAACTAGCTTCTGCCCGCAGTTCCGCCTGCGTAAAAAGTAAAAAAATCCTGAGGGAATGTAGGTATAACTGGGATAAAAGTATCCTTTAAGTTAATCCAGGAAGTGTGGCTATATGGCAATTCTCATCAAAATCTGTTCAATGGTTGATGTATGAAAGAGTGACAAAAATCCATACATCCTCACAAACTTTCCCATTTATAATAATAGTAGGATAATATTATACTTATACTTATATATTAATAATTTTAGATTTCTGCATCATTTTATACTATATTTTTAACCAAATTCAAAGAACAAATATATATTAAGCTCAAAATAACAGATTATGCTTTCAGATATACCTATTCATTATAAAAAAAATAATAATAATAATCATACATCATATTACTGCAGAATATTTGTCTACTACTGAAATCTGATGTAATTTATAGATGTCGCCAGTGGGTGAAAGCCATCGGTCAGGAAGATCTGGTCCTATTACCTATAGAGAAACTGCATGTAGTTGTTTGTATGTTTCGAACATTTTAGTGAAGAACATATTAATAAACAAAGAACAAGACTCTTAATACATGCCGTACCAACTATTAATTTACCCACACCTTTAGAAGATGAACTATTTGTTAATTTCCCTGTGTATTTTGGCCAACATCCGAGAAGTAAGTAATCATCAATCATCTCTTCAAACCTAAAATGATTTGCAATGTGTACTGGTTATTAGTTTGGCATAACTATTCTTAGTGACAATATGTTGTATGTAAAACAATAGTGTTGAAAAGGCAAATGAATATAAAATAAATTTCAGTCAATTAAGTGTTTAAGTTTTTTTCTGTCTTTTGCATGGACTTTTACACTATTCAGTTATTTAAATTTAATAATATTTAATTCATCTCAGATTCTGTCACATGATTAGTCCCATTCACTACTTCATATGCTGTGTATAAATTTAATCAAATATTAGAACTCTAGTACCTACCTATATTTTTACATAAACATTTTCAAAGACTACATAAAAAATTCCATTGGTATAATATTTTTTTATTAATTACTAATAAGTATTAAACATATGTTGTGTTAAAGTACCAATCGAAAAGTCAAAATTCCATGTTTCATAGCTCCTTTGCCAATGACTTACAATTTTTACTAAACACTCTTTCAGGGCCTTTACAAGATAAATCTAATTTTAAATAAATCAGTAGAGAATCAATTAAAGAAAAAGAAAATCTAAATCCAGTAGAGAATACTACTATATCACTTCTGGAACGGAATCCTGTCAGTTTCCGTAAGTAAACATGCCTTATTAATAAACAGGAAGTATCTTAGGCCTAGAATTAGTGGTATTTTTATTGCCATTCTGGTCACTAATACAACATGTAACGGTTGTTTAGCTACTAAGACTTACATACAGATTTATTAATTACAAGTTTGAATCAACATACAATCGTTACATATTGTATTAGTGAAATACCTACTGTATTACAAATGATTCCATGAGTTTTTTTTGCCCGATTCTTTTCATGAATGCCTCTTCACGCAGAATCGGGTCGCTCGTGACGATTGGTTTTATTGTTCCATGCAGGCATTTGCTTCAAACACTCGTGTTTAAGCATTTAAAATATTACTTTAATTTTAAACATTTTTGTACTTTGACTATTTTTTAGTGTCTGTTAGAAGACTGAAGACTTATGAAAATAAAACCACTTTGACTTTGATAAATAATATGAAATATTGATTTGCTGGGTAAAGGTCGATGTTCTACCTACGGCTAACTAGACCATAACATAAATATTTTCAATGGACGGCGCGGCGGTCTTATTACAACAGCCATTATTACCAGGATTTTTTTTAATCTAAACATGTCTTTTTGCATATTTCAGATTCACCACAAGCACCGGGACCTTCACACATGGTGAATGTGCAAAATTATCAAAGGAAAAGGCCAAATGTTGAAACCAAAGGTATGTTGTAACAAATACAGTTTTATCGTTTCACAGATGCTTTAAATCACTAAATTAAAAATTTACGCGTTACAATATAATCAACACAAACTAGAAAAATGTACACAACAATAATAACATAGTTATTAATTGTCCTGGCTACTGGCGCCATCTGCTTTCAGTTTTAACTGCTGAGCCCCCCATCATGTTGATATCACAATTCCGCAATAACAATAATTGTACAATCTGTTGTATTCTTTATAAAGTTTAATCATGAGTGTAAAACAAAGAACACGAAATTATTTAATAGGGTTTTGTGCCCAAAGGGTAAAATCGGGACTCCTTTAGTAAAACTTCGCTGTGTGTCTGTCTATCTGTTGCCAGACTGTATCTCAAGAACCGCAATAGCTACAGTTGAATTTTTTACAAATTGTTGGAATTTGTAATTTTATTCACGGCCATAGACAACATTATAAAAGTCCTGGGAACTGGAAAAATATTTTACACAGAATTCATACAAAGGCGCGGGCAACAGCTAGTGTCTGTATGTCTTTAAGATGAAATGTTATTGTTTCTATTTATTTTTGTTTCATGGTTGATATCTAGCCTTTATATTTTCTAGGTTTAACTTAGAAGAAGAACAATTGTTGGCGAGATTAAAGGCTTAAAAATTGACAATAAAAAAATTGTCAGAAACTTCATTGGATCTGAACAAACTGGACAGCACTATATTGAGGGATCTAGTCGGTGATGTAGCTAAAAATTATAAAAAGAAGCCAGCAGACAAGCGTTGGACTATGAAGACAAAATTGTGGGCTTTGGCAATTTTCAAACGTTCACCTAAAGCCTACCAATATCTCGAGGGTGCTATATCTGTACCTAGTGCAAAAACTCTTCAACACTTACTTCATAAAGTACAATTAGAACCGGGTATTGATAAAAAATTTATTTTTTAAATATTCAGAAATGTTATCAGGTTTTTCAGATCAGGATAAGCTTTGTGCATTATTATTTGATGAAATAGCTCTAAAAAAGAGATTAATATACAACGAAGCTAATAATAAAATAGAAGGCTTCGTAGATTACGGTGACGAACGCGATTCTAAAGCCGACCATGATCTTGTTTTCATGGTTCAAGGGCTGAAAAAGAAATTCAAATTACCTGTAGCGTATTTTTTTGTTCATGGATCAGTTTCTTCTGCCAAACTTTCCACATTAATTAAATCACTTATAATTTCACTCGAGCAATTTGGATTTAAAATCTTAACAACAGTGTGCGATCAAGGTCCTACAAATACTGGTGCATTAAATTTATTAAAAAAATTCGGTGGGCAGTCTTTAGAAGAGAATTATTTTGTTTTTAATGATAACAAAAAAGTTTTCATAATGTATGACGTACCTCATTTATTTAAATCAATTAGGAATAATTTTTATAATGCGGGAGAAATTGTATGGATACAAAAAACGGGTAGATGGAAATGTTTAGTTCTGGCTTTAAATTTTCCGAAATTAAATAAGAATGTTGTTCATCCGAGATATAAAGCGAAAATGCGCGTTAAATATGCTGCGCACGCGTTAAGTAATACCATGTCTGCAATTTTGTATATGCTGGCATGGAAATATGTCAATGCTGCAAATGAAATAAAAGAAACAGCTGACATTATCAAAGAGTTAGATAAATTATTTGACGTTTGCAATGGCCCATCATCTCCTAAAGATGTGAAAAGGGGTATTAGAGAAAATGTTAGTATTAATTCAAATCATGTCGAGTTGTGGAGATATTTTTTTAACAAAATAGAGAGTATAAAGTTTATAAAATCTTATTCGATATTGCTAGTTGCAATATCGAATCAGATTTTATAAACTGAAGAATGTACGTTGTATAAAAGGGTTTAACATAACATAACATAACTTCACGCCTTTTGTTACCCGAAGGTGTAGGCAGCGGCTGTTAAGCCTCGTCTCGCCGTTATGTTTACGTCCCAAATGGAATAGGTGGCGAACCTATTGCCATACCGGGCACAAAGTTTTCTGTCATCGATATTTATCACACATAACTTCCGAAAACAATTTCGAAAAGTCATTGGTGTGGGCCAGTATCAGGAATCGAACCCGGAACCTCTGGATCAGAAGCCGTGTGCTCGACCACTGCGCCACCGAGACTCGAAAAGGGTTTAAAATATCATTAAAGTCACTGTTAGATATTTGAGATATCTTGCAAAGGCATGGGTTCGAATATTTAAATTTGCGCCAGTTAAACCAAGATTCTTTAGAGAATTTATTCGGCTTAATCCGACAACATAGTGTTAATAATAAAAACCCAACATGTACCCATTTTGTTGCTGCATTAAAAACAGCCTTATTCTCAGGATTAACGGCTCCGCATAGCTGAGGTTCAAACTGCGAACCAGATTCAAATTTTTTAATTTTTTATTATAGTATTATTAATTTTAATGAGCAACCACAAACCTCGACTAGTTGCACTAGTACTACTAATCTGATTAAAGACGATGCACCTGTGCTGTCATTGTCTGATGAGGTAGAAAACTCCCAACTCGACAATTCATGTTCTTTTGAAAATCAGCCCGTAGTGTATGTCAGTGGTTATTTAGCTTCCAAAATATTACGTGAAACAAATTGTCTTGATTGTCAAAAATCTTTAGTGAATGAGAACCCCACTGATGAATTGTATAATTATATTAGTTTGCGGGAATGGTGGGAAGACAAGGCGTCTCTCACGTATCCCAGCATAGGTTTGTGTGAAACCGTAAATAGAGCTAAAAATATTTTCGAACTTTTTGGAAATCATCACCAAACAAATGTAGGTATGTCATGTGTTTTAGAATTTCTTGTCTCTTGCGATTTTAGTTGGCCTACATGTTCTAAGCATTTAGACTTGAAAGATGCACTGTTAAAGAGAATCAGTAATTTATTTATAAGAAAATATTGTAGAGACATGAACAAAAAGATTGCGTCTCATGAAAATGAGACATCATTATAATGTGAAGTAAGTGCCCATTAATCTTACCTGTAGTCATGGAATCACCAATCAATATTAGAATTATAATAGGACTCAATGCAGACGTCTCGGTGGTCCAGCGGTCGAGCACACGGCTTCTGATCCAGCGGTCCGGGTTCGAATCCTGACACAGGCTCACACAATGACTTTTCTAAATTGTTTTCGGAAGTTAAGTGTGATAAATATTGATGATTGCAAACTTTGTGCCCGGTATGGCAATAGGTTCGCCACGTACATACACTCTACACCTTCGGGTAACAAAAGGCGTGAAGTTATGTTTATGTTCTCAATTTAGTTTCAAGCCAAGCCACTAAATGCTTATACTATGGAACCAGACATCGGACATATATACTTTTTTTTTTGTAAATACTTATGATATATAGAAAACACCTAAACGCCATACAAACATATTGTTCATCACACAACTGTTCGTACTCAGTGTGAATCGAACCCACATATTACACATATGCATAGTGTTTACTTCGCAACAGCAACTGTAATTTTACTAATCAATTACTACTTTGTTTCCAGTTCAATGCCATCAGATGTTTTTAACCAGCTACAAATCCCCTATTAGACCCGTAAGTTTGCATGTTCGAGCTTTACTCAAAATCTACTCGATCTGATTTCATTCTTGATCTCATGTCATTATATTGTCCTGTATTGTTTTTTCTTTATTCTCAAAGCTCTATTAGTTACTTATCAATTCCTTGGGATAAAATCATGGATTTATATGAATCGTGGATTAGGCATATTGGGGATACCACGTAAAAAAAACGCGCCAAGGCTTCTACCTCAATGGTGGTGGGGAAACGGGGCGTTAATACTACTAACATCGCTGAAAATATTGCAAATAACCTATTTTTCTTTGCATATGTAAGATTACTGCAGACTTTTAACAAATTTGAGTTTGATTTAATATCGCTTCTAATTTTCTTCCAATACTTAGATGAGTGAATGAAATATGCATTATTATTTGTTTAAGTACCCTGACTGAATGTAAAATCATTCTATCTATTACGAAATATATCAATTACATAAAATTAAAATGTTTTTTTTTTCCTACGACAAAATATGGATGCGGTATTAGTGAGTACCCGAGTATATCGATTTCGTCCTGCACTAGTATTTATCGTATCCAAATTTCGATACAGTACATCACTATGCAGTGACAGCAGTTTGACAGTGACACTGACATTTAGCAGTGACAACGAATGGTTGCCAACCATTCGTTCATGTCGGCAAGGATGCCAACATTACAGAGGAAGAATGAATGATTAGTTTATACATTTTTATGTTGGTGAAAGATGCGGTGTGAGTGAGCTCACCAAAGTACTTGGAGTGCCGTCTCTAATTTACGTACTCTCTGTTTCGTACTTGAGTCATCTTCTGTTTACGTTGGTTTAAGTGCATCATATTTTCATTGATTTTGTTTAAAATAATGCCGAGAACAATTAAAAGTTCGACGAGGAAGCTTCTATTTACTATGATTGACAAATATAAAGACATAAAAAGTGATTTAAATCAGAAATCTGCAGAGAAAATACTACGACTGGATTCAATCCTTTCACTTTCAGGTTAGTTTATTGAATTTCTAATGAACCATTTTGATACTTTTAGACTATTTAAGACAAATCGCAATATTTTTCATGGTGTATCTACTTTTCAGGAAGTATTAACAACGAGGAGACAAAACTTAAAATTGTGGAAGCAGTACAGAAATTGAAAACTCTCGAAAAAAACGAAATGGCGACTTCTGAAACACATTATTTAGAAAAGATATCTTCAATGACAGGTATTACTTTAGAAATTATAGATTTTAACAGTTACTTCGAAGAGTTATATAAATTTATGACAATGTATGGATGGCTAAATTAAATAATATAATATTATGGTTTTGTAATAATGTCTTTGTATATTATTATGGTTTTTGACTTTAATGACTAATAATTAATAATATACTGTTACATACATAATTTATTGTATTTGTTATCTTCAGATGTCAGTGTGAAGACTCTAAGAAGAATTAAAATTGAAGGGTCCAAAAATCAAGGACAGTGGAATACTCCGGGGAAAAATCGTCCACATTCAGCAACAGTTTCCAATTTGGATAATTTTGATATTTCAGCTATAAAAAACAAAATAAACGAATTTTATGGAGTTAGAAAACAAGTCCCAACACTGAGAAGCCTGCACAATGAGCTGAAGGAAGCAATTGAATTTAAGGGATGCCGTGAAACCCTTAGAAAAATTTTACACAAGAACGGGTTTGAGTTTCAAAACAATAAAAATGAACGGGCTTTACTTACAGAAAAATAAGAAATTGCGGCATGGAGACATAGATTCCTGAGGACAATACATAAAAAGAGGCTAGAAGGTAAACAGATTATTTACCTTGATGAGACATATGTACATCAGAACTATAAAGTAAAAAAATCATGGCAAGGACCTTCAACAAGCGGTGTCACTACTAATATATCATCAGGAAAAAGACATATTATTGTGCATGCCGGATCGGAGGAAGGGTTTGTGCCAGGTGCATTATTGGTATTCAGCACAAAATCCAAATCAGCTGACTACCATGATGATATGAATGCTACCAACTTTATGAAATGGTTTGAGGAAATGTTGATACCTAATCTCACTAAACCTAGTGTAATCGTGATGGACAATGCAAGTTACCATGTGAAACAAGTAAACAAACCCCCTACTATGTCTGATTCTAAAGCTAATCTCCGAATATGGCTTCAAGAAAATAATATTCATTTCGATGAATATCACACCAAAGCTGAATTAATGTGTTTGGTGAAAGATAATAAACCTGCCGTTGTTTACGAAGCAGAAGTGCTTCTAAAAAAACACAGTCATATCCACAATCACGAAATTTTGTTGTTGCCACCGTATCATTGTGACCTCAATGCTATTGAGCTTGTATGGAGTCAAGCGAAGAGAAAAGTAGCAAGCAAAAATATAGGAATACCAGGGTCTGAAATGCAAAATTTAATAAAAGAATGTTTTCTATCCATAACTGCTGATGACTGGAAGAAGTACACTGATCATGTACTAAATGTGGAAAATCAGTACAAATTAAGGGACCATATTACTGAAAACGAACTTGAACCATTCATAATACATGTTGGGGACAGTAGCAGTAGCAGCGAAGAAAGCAATGAAGCTGATTCAATATCAGGTGTAGAGTTTTTGGAATCCGATTTTAACTATGACTCATAGCTCCTATATTTGTACGGCTCCTCGGGGTCCTCGACTGTACCTAAATAATAGATTATTTGAAAATAATAAAAAGACAGAATTAAAAGTTTAAAATCTTTTATTTGATATTCTTCATAATACAATCGAAAATTGCAACAACAGTTGTTAACAAAACAAAATTTTTTCAACTCGAAAAAAATGTACTTGCTGAAAAATAAATAGTATTAACTCCGTTTATGCAGTGTATAGTCAGGGTTAACAGCTCTTGATTTTTTAAAATTCCCGCCTTTTTTCTTGGACAGCTTTCGTTGGCCAGACTCTATATATACATTTTTTTTGTTTAGTATTAGATTTTTTTTTAAATGTGAATGACCGCTATTAGGCGTGCACTTTTGGATTTTCCAAATTTTTATTTAAAGTCGGGTCAATTATAAGACAACATTTGACAGTTCATCAAAAATCAACTATGTAACGGTGGGCATTGGATATTTTTTTTTTCTTTTTGTTAGGACTGCACAAATTGCTTTACTTGTTTAACTCTTTTCAATTACGGTTAAATATTTATAGTAGTAAGGACCATTTAAAGATATTTCATGATTTGCTTTCAATTATTAACCACTCTAAACGTAACAAACAATTTCTGATTTATCAAACTAAATGTCGTGACCATGTTGCGTCGTGTTATCTTTTATCTTTTTAAATAGCAGTGATGTGTCAATAGTAGTGTCCGACCGAAAGTTCGGTTTCGGTTTCGGCCGAGTTTCGGCCAAAGATCAAGTTTCGGTTTCTTCGGAAACTTTTGCCGAAACCGAAACTATTGTTTTACTAATTCTGACTTCTGTTTCTTTGTTGAGAGTGTAATAGTACGTACATATCTTTACATTAAGTCTCTGTGGGGTAGGCAGAGAAAACAGAGGGCCATAAAGCACAATTCTTACATTACTTCTTTGACTTTCAATCAACATTGTCACACATGCTCGCCGGTTTTTAAGACTCCTAGCATCACCTTTCTTGAGGACACGTTTAATTTGATCATGGAAAGTGGTTGCCCTCATCGACTCCAACATGAAGGATGTTCGCTTCTATACTGTACATCTACTTAGTCAATCTTGCATCAATCATTCTTTCTACGTGTCCAAATTATCGGAGTATGCACTTCCTTAATTTTTACACTGACACTCTTCCAATCCTCTTTTAAACCCTCCTTCCTATTAACTTTTTGACACGAATGGTGTACCTACATACATACATACATAACTTCACGCCAAATCCCTTGCGGGGTAGGCAGAGAGAACAGAGCGCTATAGGGCACAATTCTTACACGCTTCACTCGCTTCGTTGACTTTCATAACTCTTTTCATGCACGCGCGTCGGTTTTTGAGGCTCTTAACATCACCTTCTTCCAGAACACGTTCTATTTGGTCATGGAATGTGTGTCTTGGCCGTCCTCGACTCCTACATCCATCCGCTTTTGCATTGTATATCTGCTTAGTCAGTCTTGTATCAACCATTCTTTCTACATGTCCGAACCATCGGAGCATGCCCTTTCTTACTTTTACACCGACACTCTCTTTCAAACCAACTTCCTTCTTTACAACCTTGTTTTCTACTCGGTCAGCGAGAGTCACTCCGCAGATTTTGCGTAGTGCCCTCATTTCACTCTGCCATACCCAGCTCTCGCTTCCATAAGTTAGCGTTGGGATCAGGACTGGTGTACCTCATACCGCAAATATTGGCAGCGACCTCATTTCGACTGCTTTATCATTATTTTCGTGCACCCTCTGCCATGCCCAACTCTCGCTTTCATAAGTTAGTGTTAGGATCAGTACAGCACAGTCAAAAGCGGGCTGAGTTTTGTTGCTCAGATTGTTTACGCCCAGGTTACGAGGTATCCACGCAACGCTTTATTTACACTATTTTCTAACATTACTATTGCTACATTCCTGGAGTACCAGTAATTCAAGTAATTATTATTATGAGATGAGTGTTAGGGCCACGCAGTTTGCTGGAAGAATGGGCCAGCTCGACCAGTTAGATACAGTCGCGTTTTGCTCGGTGAGAGAGGTACCTGGAGGCCCGACTCCAATGCCTATCCTCTCCTCATTCCATTTGCAAATCCTTTCCTATCCATCATCATCATCATCAGCCTATTGCAATCTACTGCTGGGCATAGGCCTCTCCTAATGTACGCCACAACATCCAATGCTCTGCCTTCCGCATCCAGTCGTTTGACCATCGGGCTGGTGGGCGTCCTACGCTACGTTTACCAAGATGCGGTCTCCACTCTATGACCTTCTTACTCCATCTACCATCGGTCCTTCGGCAGATATGACCCCAGTATGACCATGGTTACCCCAGTTTTCTGGCGGGTACACATTCCTAAGTTTATCTTTCAGGGATACCCCGAGCATAGCTCCATTGCTCGCTGAGCGATTTCAAATTTGTGGACAAGCCCTACCGTAAGTGTCCACGCTTCGGTACCGTAGGTCATTACCGGTAAGACGCACTGGTCAAAGACTTTGTTCTTCAGGCATTGCGGTATAGGCGAGTTGAAGACTCGACGTAGTTTGCCGAATGCAGTGGTCTACCTAACTGGATAATTTGGCCTAGGTAGACGTATTTATTTACGACTTCGAGAACTGACCCTTCGACACTTATTGGTCCGGGCACGACATGTTCATTGAACATGACCTTGGTTTTGTCCAAGTTCATGCTCAAACCAACACGTGGGAAGGACTCGTCTAGGCTGCGCAGTATTCCGCTTAACTGTTTCAACGACTGCTATTAAAAAGAGAACTCCGAATAGTCAATCACGCGAACTATTGGTGAAATTATATAATTATTTTGAACGAGAATCAGGTAATGATGGACCCTTTTTACCTTTGTTGCGTCAAAGGTAAAAAGGCACGAGAACGTGTTGCTGAAGCATTGGGAATAGGGAAGGCGACAGTAACCAAAGTTCTGAAAGAAAAATATGGAACCATAAGTTAAGAAAATTGTTAGCGTTGATAACTTTGATGCTGCTGTAATCCGCAACCACATTTATGGATATTATTCGAAAAAAGAATATCCGACCCGGGAAAAGCTAATAAGGTTAACGACCTTTAGATTTGAAAAATGTGACAAGCGGAAAATCCCGCTAGATGTTATTTTGAAGAGAGTAACATTTTCACGAGAAGTAAAAAAAAATACAGATTGGGATGATGTCGTCTTTATTGACGAAACATGGTTGAATGCAAACCATAAAGTTTCGCGGACATGGATTGACGATACAGTGGCCTCCACCTCAAAAGTTCCCCCGGGAAAAGTTAGAATCAACAATATCATTGAAAATGAATTAATAATAACTTTTAGTGCTGACAGCAGTGATAGTTATAGTGATAGTTCAGATTGTTCCACTTAATAAATGCATTTTTTATTTAAATTGTGTACATGTCTTATTTTGCTCCTTTAAAAAATTAAAAAATAATAATAATGGGACATTATTATTATAGTAGTAGTAATTATCGATTGATTCACCTTAATCGATATTTATAATGCAGACCATCTCACTAAAAAGATAGAACTGACAAACGTCAAATGTTGTCTACTAAATTAACCCGACTATAGACAATGCTAGCTGACACTAGTTAATGTCACTTTGTAAATTAATGTTGGCAAATTTAAAGTAACAGTGATGCATTCAGTTCTTCAATTCACATGAATGCACAATGAGTGAAATAGATAATCATCTCTCAAATTAAATTCTAAGAGCACTGTTACACATGCTCATTATTAGCATGAGAGCATGCTAGTATCGAACATGCTCTCGATACTAGCATGTGTGTACAGACCTTGACCATGCTAGTTTCGAGCATGCTCGAAAATCGACAGCCGTGCTATTATCGACCATATAAATTCAGAAACATGGTTGAAAATAGAATGCTTATTGACAGCAAATGACACAAGCATGCTCATAATGAACATGCTCTTTATTCGCATGTGTATGTGTAACAGTACCTAACCTCAAATGACGTCAATGAAATACTTTTTAAAATCCAAATTGGACAGGGTAAAGCTTAGAAGCCATACTGCCATTTCCGTAATCTTCAAATTAAATCAAATTAATATTTCATCAATGAAGTAGAATACCTATGGAAGAGGCATGTGAACAGTTAATGGAAGCCAGGTGTGATGTCACGCAGCCGCGTAAATTGGCGGCTTTAGTGCTGCGCAGAAGATTTATATTTATCGATAAACTTTCTTGGCTAATTTTATTTTAAATACTATTGAGTAATAATTATTTGTTGTATTTGTTATAGAATTAATATTTTAATAGGAAGTAAATATATTAGTATGCTAAAGATGCTGTTTTGAATATCGAATTAGAGTACATGTTTTACTTACACTACTTACCTTTATTTTACTATTTTAATTAAGTTGCTGACTTAAAGTAACCTTTTTTTTTACGCGAGGAAATCCTTTCTGTAATCCCCCGCCTAGGGATGGCAGGGGGTAGTGTGGGACTCTCAAAACAGTGAACTGCAAATTAGATCCTAGGGTTACCTACTAAAACCTTGCGGTGGCCTTCCTCCGGCGTTGGGGTGGCCCAGGACAGTGGATCGGCCCTCTGGTCCACCCCACCCTCTGCCACGAGGGGGTGCTCGTCCTCGGGGAGCCTCGATGGAAGCTCCCCCGGGCGGGGTGGCTACGACCGCGCGCTGTAAACAGGCGCACGGTCGGTGGCGCCCCAACGACCCTTCCCGGCTGCACCGGGGGGTCATCCTTCCCGCGCCAGACCCGGGCGCACCCGCGGGGTGTGCGCCCTCGCGGCCCATCGGCAGCGGCGATCACTGAGCTCGCCACCTACGAGCGGGATCGGCTCTCTCCCGACCTCGCTCGGCGGCCTCCTTCTGGAGCATCACAGCTTCGCAGAAGGAGACCACAGCCCTCCACTCCTCCTCGCCCGCCAGCATTGCCGCGACTAACGCCGGCGGGGACAAGTCTCGCCCGATCTCGAACCCAGTTTTTCAATTAGAGAGCATTGTGCAACTCGGTGCCGCACAATACCGAATTGTGCTGAAGCCTAATTGGAACGCGAATTGGTGTTAAAATGCGCCTGTAGTGAGCGCAAAAATATCTTATCTTTTTGTTCATCACTCGTGAAAATGATCTCTGTAAAGAGTTTGAAACGTTAGGAAATAAATAAAATTAGTAATAAATAAACGCAATATAATCCTGAAAGTTGTTTTAATGTCATGAACGTGATTCGCGAAAGTCTTAGAGATAAACTCTCATATTAAGTTTTGATGCCACAATCAATCAATGAAGAAGGAACCCTATGGAAGTGGCATGTCGATACAAAATTGAAGCCGGGTGTGACGTCATTTGGCCGCATAAAATGGCAGTTTAGTGCTGCGCAGAAGAATTTTATTTATCGATAAACGTTCTTGGGTCATATTTTTCTAATTAATGTTGAGTATTACTTATTTATCCAATTAGTACTTAACTAGGAAGTAAGTTTATTGTTATGCTAAATATTCTGTTTTGGATGTCAAATTATGTGTACATATTTTTCTTACGACTTCTTACCTTTATTTTCCAAACTATTTTAAATAAGTTGCTGACTGTAAAGTAAGTAAATAACTACTGCAACATACCTCTAGATAGGTGGATAAAAAATAAATACTGTGGTACAGTATTTTTTTTTTATTTTTTTTAGTATATATTATGTAGGGACTACTATTAAGGGACCGCGTGATAAACAAAACGAAACCTCTTCAGAACATTTTTCTAGTTACAAATGCATCTCTTATGACTTTCAGTCTAAGATCAGTTATTTATTACATATTTACCGAATTCACAATAGGTTTGTACTAGTTACGAAATAATACTAATTTATTCAGATAATTCCGCAAAGTAATTATGTCGGTAAAATTTTTCCCAACACTTTCTTACTGGCTGAACTGCCAAAAAATCCGTCATACTTTGCGAGATTTTTGGCGTCAGTAGGTATTATCGTGAAATCGAATTTCATTCACTTTATGTACGCACTGCATTACTGTTAAACTGTTTTCATGCGAGTGATAGTGCTGAGTAACAACGAGACAGATATATGTTTATGTGTGCGCCGTCGAAATGCCTAATATTTATACAACAATACGTACGTACGTATGTACGTATAGAACAATATGTCTCGTCAATTTAAACAAGTCAATGAAAAAGATGATTTTTTTTTATGAAAGAAACAACAAACAGTCTCCGTCTCAGTGTATGTGTTTCAACACGAGTCTGAATTAATCAACTCGAGTTGACTCGAGACAAGGCCAGCTCAAGATGAACATCACTAATTTTGACATAGTCTAGTTTTGAAGCGATTGGTTGACTTACTTGACTTAAGTTCTTTGACGTTTCTTTCTTGTTACAATTGGTGTCCAAGATGGTGAGTCGGTGCCTAAAATATTTAAAAATCGGTTAAAATCATACTTGTTTTGATATAATTAGTTAAATTTGAGTAACGATAAAATACTTTTTGTTTAGAATAAAGTGTCTTTAGTTATATTTTTATATTCTAAACCAGCGTTAACGTATTGTGAGCGCCAATGTTTATGTACCAACATGAGCCATATCTTTTTAAATTATTGCTTGAAAGTGAAAATTTTAACCTGGTCTTCGTTATCCATCTGTTGGTTTATTGTTTTAGACAAATGAATGCTAAAGTCTTAACGTCCTGGTTGTAATATATTTATGAGTTGAGGTTATGTTCGTTCATTGCGGTAGTATTATGTTGTGAATGTTGTGGTATTGTAGGCCCGCGGACCGAAGAAACATTTGAAACGTTTAAATGCTCCCAAAGCATGGATGTTGGACAAGCTTGGAGGTGTGTACGCACCGCGGCCTTCCACCGGGCCGCATAAACTGAGGGAGTGTCTACCGCTGGTGATATTCCTAAGAAATCGCCTCAAGTACGCACTGACAGGCAATGAGGTGCTCAAGATTGTAAAGCAGCGTTTAATTAAGGTGGACGGAAAAGTGAGGACCGACCCTACATACCCTGCTGGCTTTATGGGTGAGTTTTGTTTGTTACCCTTAGCCCTTACCTCTTTGTTAACACACTTAAACCGTATGTTATAGGTTTAAAACTATTTCATAAAGATCTCAAAAGTAGATTGAAACCCATTCTCAATCTTGTGTATTTGTTTATACCCTTTCAATAGACGTAATGAGAAGTATTTGGTCGAAGTACCATTTGCAGTCAGTCAGCTGACTTTTCATTGGGCATAAACACTTAATTGTATACTATATTGTTTTCATACATGACTTAGATGAAAAAAGTTTTATTATGTGAATACATCATGCAGATTTTGACTATTGAGGTATATGTATATCAATACTATTATATTGACTGTTTTTAAATTTACCATTGATTTGGTTTCAGATGTTGTGTCAATTGAAAAGACTAATGAGTTGTTCCGCCTTATCTATGATGTGAAAGGACGCTTCACAGTTCATCGTATCACTCCTGAGGAGGCCAAGGTATACTTGTATTTTTGTATTTTGTGATTTTCCAAATGTCACCTGAATGTACATTCAAATATTGTACCTGTAATTACTTATAAACTTATTACTACTACTTAAATTACTTTTATATTCAAATATCTCTGGATCAGAGGCCTTGCGCTTGCCCACTACGCCACCGAGACTGGCGCCGACAGTCTCAGTGGCGTAGTGGGCGAGCGCACAGCCTCTGATCCAGAGATCCGGGGTTCGATTCCAGACACTGGCTCACACCAATGACTTTTCGAAATTGTTTTCGGAAGTTATGTGTGATAAATACCGATGACTGACAAACTTTGTGCCCGGTATGGCAATAGGTTCGCCACCTATTCCATTTGGGACGTAAAAATAACGGTGAGACGAGGCTAACAGCCGCTGCCTACACCTTCGGGTAACAAAAGGTGTGAAGTTATGTTATGTTATATTCAAATATGAAAGTAAATAAGTTTGTTTGTTTGAATGTGCTATCTTCATAACTATTGATCTGGTTGTATAATTTACCTTTTCTTTGGTCTATGTATCCCTTATTAGTGAAGTAAAGATGATTTATATCATCACACAGAAGCTTCAACAAGGAGAGCAGTAAAAATTGTATTATATAGTCACAGATAAAGCCCCATTAAGAGTATATTGTTAAATATGTGTATCTGCCATGAATAAACATTATTAGGACTACATTTACAGTCATTATAATGTTCATTCACAATTTAAAAGTAAACATTATCTTCAATCTGGAGATTATTAATTACAAAATGTGTTTGAACCAGCTCTGGATGGCAAAGGAACCCATCATCTTCTCTAATGAATTTTTAATGTGGTGAAAAATCAAAGCAAACATTAGTGTATAATAAATATTAATGTATTTATTTGTATAAATTTATAGTACAAACTCTGCAAAGTGAAGCAAGTTGCGACTGGACCCAAGAATGTGCCATTCCTGGTGACACATGACGGGCGCACTATTCGTTATCCGGACCCACTCATTAAAGTCAATGACTCCATACAGTTGGATATCGCCACAACCAAAATCATGGACTTCATCAAGTTTGAGTCAGGTTAGTGTCTAACTTCTTTTCATGTGCCTTCAAGGATTAGGTTCATGTCATTGGTAAACATCAAGAACCTTAATATACTTTTGTCCAGTTGAATCATATACTGTTTCCTATGAAAGTGAGCTCTACTGACACTGACACATACACATTCTTATATTTTCAAATAGCGGTATATTTCTGGATAAATAACTAAATGTATGCTAATTAATTATTGTAATTTAATAAACATACTAAAAACTATATTCAAAACATGATTGATTAATAAAATTTTGCTCATGTGAGTTAGCGACAATTGTTCAGTTTGAATTACGAGTTCCGAATCATGTTATTCTTTCTTGAATGAATCTATGAAATCAATACTAACTGATAATGTTATGTTTGCAGGGAACCTGTGCATGATCACCGGAGGCAGGAATTTGGGTAGAGTGGGCACCATTGTGTCGCGGGAGAGACATCCTGGTTCATTTGATATTGTACACATCAAGGATTCCACAGGACACACTTTCGCTACTAGGTAACTGTTCTACACATACTATCAACTAAATTTCTAAATGTTCTGACCTTTACTTGTTTCTTTGTCATCTGTCAAGCTGTTCATTTGACTGATCAGTTGAGTCACATACATCCCATAAAAGTATTGTATATAAAAACTAGAAGACCTGACAAGGGTTGTCTTGCCAAAAAAATTTATAGGTGTAAATTGAGGGTTGTATGTATTTTGGTAAGTTGTTTCATAAAAAAAATAATAAATTATGGATTTATTAAAAAAATATATTTAGGGGTGGACTACTACCCTTAACATTTAGGGGCATGAAACATAGATGTTGTTCTATGCTCAGACCTACCCAATATGCACACAAAATTTCATGAGAATTGGTCAAGCTGTTTCAGAGGAGTATGGTAACAAACTATGTGACACAAGAATTTTATATATGTATGCAATAAATTACTGCTTTAGTATGTCATATTACTCGAAAGGAGCGATTGGACGGACAGTATTTATCTTGTCAATTTATCTGCACAAAGGCATAAATTTAAATACTTGCCTTCTAACTATGAATGTTGTATAAATCTCTCAGAAATAGATTTAAAGAATATCCCAACATAAGGATTTGGTATAGGGGGGGTTTCCTCATTTGTAGTGTCTGACCAAAGCTTCAGCTTTGGCTTCAGCCAAAAATCCATCTTCGGCGAGATCTTCGGAAGGTCCGGAAACAGTCTGAATTAAACGAACTGTTACGAAAGAGTGAGTGACTGATGGACCGGACTGCACTTAGTTCAGTTCGGATACCTCTACCACCGAGAGTAAAGCGGCATGAGCCACTTTACGCCGATATTCTTCTTTAGCTATGGATAATATTTTGGAGAAAATTATTAAATTACTAATAGTTTATAAACCTTCGGCTTGGGCCGAAGGTTGTGGAGATTGCCGATTAATCGGCATGGCTTCGACCAAAATAGACCTTTGCTCGGACACTACTCATTTGTTAATCAAATGCATGTTACCAAATCAGAGCCTTATCTGTAAAGCTCCCATATTTCTGTTAGGTATAATCACCTAGGTATCTTAGTAGATCATAAGTTGATTGGTTTATATTACCTTTTGAACCTTGGTGAAGCTGTTCTTGAATTTGATTTGAGTATTTCTGTACCTAATGGCGGTATTGTTCAAAGATTACAGTTATCTATGGTGCTACATTAAATGTGTCTGTGTCTCCAGGTTAAACAATGTCTTCATAATCGGCAAGGGAACGAAGGCATATATCTCACTGCCTCGTGGCAAGGGAGTGCGACTGACCATCGCCGAGGAGCGCGACAAGAGGATCGCTGCCAAGGTTGCGGGACAGTAACCACTCTGTATTAAACTATAAGCTGTACAAGTTGTGTGTTTTATTCATTTCTGGGGTGAGGGTGGGTGTATAAATATAGCTATAAACACTTGCTAGCATCATAACTATCAATACACATACAAAAATAGTAATCAGAAAAATCATGTCTGTTCATGTATACCAAGGACTTGAAAATCTTACAGGCCCGGATGTACTCTTGGCTGTAGATAGATGGCTGTAGGTGTACAAGCTGTTGAGTTGAATTTTAACACGCGCATTACAGTAAGTGGAGAACTAAACTAAACTCACCTAAATAATCTCGGTGGTTCACCATGATGTGAAAATTGTTTACACACAAAATATTTAAATAGAATAATAACTAGCGAACATACATAATAAGGAAACAGTCTATTAAGTCTATTTAATGTAATTTAATGAGGCATTAGAATTTATTATTAAGTCAAATAAACACTCTAATCTTGATAGTATGTAGAAAATATTGATATTTTTACGGATTTACCCATATATTTGCAAAATTATGTTTGAGTACAATTATTATCATTAGGTATAATGTCTATTCGAAGACTTAAATCGATATTCTATCAAATTTCTATTTTTCTTGCTACTCACTATTAAAGAAGGGCTTGAGTACTGTTGCTTGATGAATTTGGATTTTACGATAGAGATTTAAGTACCTACCACAAACACATTAATAACTTCGCCACGGTCATTAATTATTAAATAATCTTTCAAAACGTTACAAGTCTGGGGACCACAGAATCGAGGACTTTTAAGTGCCGCAAAAATTAATTTCGCTGATGTCTGTTCACTGGAGATATATAAACTGATCTTGGTCATCCTTTTTAAATCATTTTTGTCTGTATATGTCTCGCTATACTTGTGCTCGACGTTCCGTCAGCCACAAGTTTCAACAATGAATTACATAGAAATAGGGACATAAAAATAGGACCCAGTTTAGGAATACGGGTATAATTTGATGTCCTTGATAAAGGAATAGTAGGGGAGGCCGGGTACGAAATTAACGACGGGTCGAAAGTAACAAACGCTCTCTAGATGTATCCAGTGGCCGAATGCTACCTAACCCTCGTCACGAGACAGCTGGGAGGGTCCTCACTACTTACGGTCTATTGCCACGTACGCCGCGCGCTGTTAGATTGTGAGAAAGATTGAATGATACAAGACTGACTAAGCAGATATACAATGTAAAAGCGGATGGACGTAGGAGTCGACGTCGTCCAAGACTAACATTCTATGACCAAATAGAACATTTTTGACCGCTCGTGCTTGGCTCGCGTTCATTTAATAATCACAACAAAGACAGATCTCAGGCATTTTGTATTTATCTAACGTTCTGAAAGGTCATGTTAGAAGCCTCAAAAATCGAAGCGCGTGCATGAGAAGAGTTATGAAAGTCAACGAAGCGAGTGAGGTGTGTAATAATCGTGCCTTATGGCGCTCCGTTCTCTCTGCCTACCCCGAAAGGTATTTGGCGTGAAGTTATGTATGTATGTAAGGAAGAGTACAAAAGTAACAAAGACCTATTAGTACAAAAGCAACATGTTACTTTTATTATTCTAATGATTTAACTACCAAAATATGTAGTAAAAAAACAAAAGATACGGCAAGATCGGTGATACTCTCAAGGTGGACAAATACCTCCTTTTTCTTACTATTTGAAACTATTCCAAGATCACTTGATAGGTACTTGAAGGTCCTCAGAGTTCTATAGGAGTTAGCAATTCTAGTGGATGAATGTAGAAATGCACAATTTCCAGTTATTTTTTTAAAAAAAATATATTATTTTTTTAAGCCAACAGTTGATGAAAAATGGTTGTTATTGCTATTTTAATCATACACACATACAATAGGTATATAACTTCACGCCTTTGTTATCCGTTATTTTTACATCCCAAATGGAATAGGTGGCAAACCTATTGCCATACCGGGCACAAAGTTTTCAGTCATCGATATTTATCACACTTAACT
Source organism: Euproctis similis (assembly GCA_905147225.2). Taxonomy (NCBI): domain Eukaryota; kingdom Metazoa; phylum Arthropoda; class Insecta; order Lepidoptera; family Erebidae; genus Euproctis; species Euproctis similis. The sequence goes on along the minus strand of LR990118.1, from coordinate 1,259,073 downwards.
TCCGAAAACAATATCGAAGGTCATTGGTGTGAGCCAGGGTCAGGATTAGAGCCCGGACATTTAGATCAGAAGTCGTGTGCTTGACCACTGGGCTACCGAGACTACTTAATTAATTACATATATTAATAACGCGACGATTATATCGCGTTTATTTATTACTTATTTTTATTTATTTCCCGACGTTTCGAACTCTATACAGAGATAATTTTCGGGATATAACGCGATATAATCCTAAAAGTTGTTTTAATGTTATGAATGTGATTCGCGAAAGTCTAAGAAATAAATATACATATATTAACTCAAGCTTTAGATTTTATAAAGAAAATCAAAAAGGATTGCAGTAATTTTCACCTCATTTCATTCACAAACTGCAGCCTTTGGAGCAGTGGCGTAACTATACCATCTGGGGCCCGTGGCAAATTCTTTCGACGGGGCCTTATCAGAGAAAATCCTCGTTCAGGAGTAGAAAACATTCGTTCAACCTCTAGGTATGATAAACCACCTGACAAAGCTAACAACATCATCGGGGAACGTAGTCTCAACCAGACCAGAGATTCTATCGGAAGGACTTGTATAGCAAGGTCTACGCGTTACAAAGTTGTCCAGAGTTATTAAACTAAGGCAGCGATATTCAACCAACAAAAACGTTTTAGTCAGACGTCGCCGACCTCAACCAGAAATAATTTGGAGGTTAAAAATTATTTTGAAAAGCATTAATTTATGTTTTTTATGGAATAAGGGGACAAACGAGTTTGCGGGTCACCTAATGGAAAGCGATTACCGGTGCCCACGGATAACCAACAAACAACACCAGGGGTTTCGCATCAGTTTCTTGAAGGCTCCTAGGACGTAACGTTTCGGAAATAACATTGCAATCAACTGGATCCACAAAGGAGCAGTGCGTGGCCAGTAGTGCCACAGTCGTAGCGGGCAGGTCTTGCTCTGCATAAGACCGCGAAACTGGACGTCTCTCGACAAGTCCACCTGAAAGAAATTGATGAGTACGCCAAAGGGTGTCTTTGTAGCGGTAAACGCGCAAACCTCTGTTCTATTAGGGTTGAATTGGACAAAGTTTAATCTGCCTCCGTTGGAAACTTGGCTAAGCAGACTTTCGATTATTGACACAACTTTCTTCCGGTACTCATCGACCTTTTTTCGAGAATGTCGCGAATTCGACTATGCTATCATTCATGCGATTGCAGGAGTCTTCATTACATTATCAAAGAAGTGCTTTGTGCCAAACCCGATTGAAGGCTTCCGTTGCGTCCAAACTAACGGCCAACGCCTCTCCTTTACTCTCAACCACCACCGCCTACCGATGAGTTAAATATGTTAAAAGATCACCAGCTGAGCGGAAGGGGAAAGGGGGTCGGGCCTCCAGATACCTCTCACCGAACCTAAATATAAACGAAAGATGTCTAATGGACCTAGATTGTTTCATGATGAGTGGGAAACTGAATATTTTACGGGAACGCACCGCGGCTACTATTTTTTTTATCGGTACATGCACTATTTCGCCGATGCGTGAGCGTATAGGCGTTAAATTCAAAATACATAGTTTACATTTATTTTGGCACGCGGGCCACCGTAGGTTGAGTATACGGCAAACGCACCAACTAGGAAAATACAACTTCAAGAGAGGGATTCAAAGAAGAATACAGCTGGGATGGGCAGCATTCGGAAAACTTCATCGAGTTTTCTCATCGCTTATATCGACTATGACGACAAAAGTCTTCAATCAGTGCATCCTATCCGTTTTGGCACGCGGAGCCGAGATATGGCCTCTTACGGTACGACTAGTCCACTACCTTAAAATTCAATCAGCGTGCTATGGAAAGAGGTCCTGGTATATTCGGAGTTCCTCTAAGGGACTAGATCTGGAACAAAAAAATCACTAGAGAACTGAGATGATTGCTCAACGAATTAGCAAGTTGAAGTTGCTGTGGTCATGTATGCCGCAGGATCGATAACCGTTGGGGTAAACTGGTCTTAGAGTCGCCACGGATCGGAAATGGAGATATGGAACATACGTTGAGCTGTCAGTGGACTGATGCACGCTGATGCTGATGCCACCCCCTTGGCATGCTACAACTCCCGGTCTTGTGCCACTTGGATCCAACGACTGCCTGCTGTTGTTACTAAGTCAGTCCATCTAGCGGTGGGACGGCCTACGCTGCGCAATCCAAACCTTTCTTTCCCAGGGTTCATTGGTTCTCGAGCTATGTGGCCTGCCTACTCCTACTCCACTTAAGCATACTAGCTTTACGATTTAAGATGATTGTGATAATTAAAATAAATTATTTTTTGGATTTTGTAACGGTCTCGTTAAAACACATCTAATGATTAGGTTGGTTGAAATGCTTAACGATTACTTTGAAATTGTAGTATGTATTAAGCTGGTCTTAAGCTGTCTCACTACGGATTTTAAGCGGAACCTAAATTTTTTTGTGCACTCTCGGGGGCCTGTGGCCTGTGGCAGCCCTGTCACCTTATTGTTACGCCACTGCTTTGGAAAGAGCAGTGTTTGCGCCATTCAAAAGAATGATAAACATAGCTTCTAACAATGCCAAGTTATCCTGTAAATTTATATTAATCAAAGACTTTGAGTAAATGATTGAATAAATGATTGTTCTAACATATAATAGTGCATCCATTAGCAGTCATTATTTTGTTACTTTCGACCTACCTACGTGTTATTTCCACAAGCTGGTAGAGCAATGCTTGGAACAGTGAATAAAGTTTATTAAAAATCTAATGTCTTCTGTATAAAGATATTATTCAGTGGCCACACAAACGGACATTAACTTAAATAAATTTAAGTGGTTTTTAATTTTAGTTCATGTTTTATGATATAGATATAGACTGTAGAGATAGATGATAAATTACCTATTAATCGAACCTCTCACGGGACTGCTTACGGTTTGGTCGAGAGTCTGTCTGTCTATGTTGCGGATAACAAATAAAACAAGTCCTGTAAAACAACATTAGAATAAATATTTATTTAAACATCTATTAACTGTATAATCTATACATATATTAAAATCGAAGGAGGGTCAAAACTGTACATTGAATATATATTATTTTAGAATACTTGGGATATGATCAACAATCGATACCGAACCTAAAAATATGATTTTTAGAATTTTTGTCTGTTTGTCTCTATGTTTGTTACGGATAAAGTCTAGAAGTACTGCATGATTTTATATTCAATTTTGCATGAACATTGCCAAGAGGACGGGTCAACACATAAGCTAAATATCATCACGCTATCACTAATTGGGGGTGAGCAATTATCCCTTATAATGGCACAGGCATAGTATTTTTACAGCTTTATGGCGTCCACGTAGACGAAGTCGCAGGTTACAACTAGTTGACTATATTTACATCTACAATTTTAATAACCTATAAATAAATAGTTCTACAACTCGCACTTCACCTATGCGCTCGTTAATTGCTGTCTTATTTGTATTGGCCAGCTTCAACCTATTCTGAACGCTTGTTACCAAATGTATCCGGATACATATTCACTGGAAGGTCTTCCAGTGCCGAGGGTCTCACTCATTCCGCGGCGTGAGTGTGGGTGTGGGTATGAGCGTCTGTGCGCGCGCGAGTGTCGCTGTGGGTGTCAGTCCGTGCGCGCGCAGGTGTCGCTCCAGGTCCCGGCGCCGGGCCAGTGCGCGGCCGCACACGCCGCACGTGTGGGGCGAGCCGGGGGCACCGGGCGCGCTGCGTGCGCCGGGCGAGGCGGCGCGGGCCGCGTGCAGCCGCACGTGCTTGTTGAGGTTGCTGGGATCTCCGAAGGCGCGCAGGCAGTACCGACAGCGCAGCGGCCTGTAGCCCGTGTGCGTGCGCAGATGGATCTTGAGTCCGTATCGCCTCGAGTAAAGTTTGCCGCAGTACACGCATACGTGTCCCAAACGCCCCCCGCACGACCGCCCCCACTCTGTCGCGAGCGCCTCGAGCTGAGCGGCCGCCAGCGGCCCCGGGGGTGCTACCGGAGGAGGCGGGGCGAGAGTACTTCTTCGTACGCGTTCCACCACCTCACGCCAGAAAGCCACAGGCTCAGGAGGGGAGCAGTTCATGAACAGATGAACTTTGAGCGGATTAGGTTCCTGGAAGCGCTCCCCGCATTCGTGGCAGTGATAGTGCTGTCTCCCTCGGATGTTGCGCAGCGTGAGGAACGGCATGTCTATGGCGGCCAGTAGCTGGTCGTCGAACCACAGCAGCAGCTCGTGCTGCGCGTCGGCGCGCAGCTCCAGGGCGTGCGGCGCGTGGGGGGCGTGGGGCGCGAGCAGGGCGAGGCGCGCGGTGCGGGCGAGGGCGGTGGGCGCGAGGGGGGCGCGCACACAGGCGCGCGCCACGTGCGGCCCGGCGGCGCCACACACACGGCCGCGCGCGTCCACGTCGGCGTACACCTGCCAACATGAACACTAACTGACAACATATCTTTTGTACGACTACCACATAAATTAAAGTTAAAGATGGGCTAGTGGTTCAGCAATCCGTTTCTGAGTCAAAAGTCCTCCTATACACACACTTATGACTTCAGAAGTTATGTGTGTTAAATAATAAGTATTAATTTCTCGGTGAAATTCGGCGAAATTAAACCCTAATATAATATACAATAAGTAGGTAGGTAAAAAGCGTTAGAAGTTATACTACTTTGCCGTAATAAATATCGTGAATACAGTGGTCCAACAGTGGTACAGTGGTCCAGTGACCAAATAGAACATGTTCTGGAGGAAGGTGATGTTAGGAGCCTCAAAACCCGACGCGCGTGCATGAAAAGAGTTATGAAAGTCAACGAAGCGAGTGAGGCGTGTAAGAATCGTGCCTTATGGCGCTCTGTTCTCTCTGCCTACCTCACAAGGGATTTGGCGTGAAGTTATGTATGTATTTACTGTATTATTATACACCTTTAAAAGGTCTATAAAAAAGTCCGCGAGGGCATATGTCTATGTCTTAGGGATAACCCACAATGACCATTATTATTTTTTTACTTTTTACGAGAAATAATGACTTATTTACGAAGCAATTTTAAACATTACAGCATTAATTTTCATCCAATTAAGTATCTTAAATAGATTGTGCTTTTAATATAGATTAATATAGCCATTTACAGCATGTAATTTAAACTAATATTTACGAAGATATTACAGTATTAACATAGCGGTACATGGCAGTTGCGTTTGCGCGCCAAAACGCGTGCCGATAAATAGCACAAATTGAACTTTTTAAGATCCAAATATTACTAATTTATTTCTTTTGATGCGGAACGAAGTTCGCCGGGTCAACTAGTTAATTATATTCAGTTCACACTCCAAAGACAGCGTTTTTCTTGTTAGACTCCAATGACTCATTTTTGGTTGTTTAGACGACATAATTAGAGGTTATGAAAAACCGCGTATCTCCGAATTCGCGTAAAACGGGGTAAACATCATTTTTCCCTTGCGCGCCAAAAGAGATCTAAATTCAAAAACCTTAAAAGTTTTTCGAGAAGGGGTTATTAGTTTAAGTCTAATTTCTCGGAATTCTGTTTGGAATTTATGTGTAGGGTACCTAATAAATATCGATGACTCATCAATTATGACAATGGCAATGGGTTCGCCACCTATTCCTTTTGGGACATAGCCTAACGATTCGACGAGTCGAGGCTTTAACAGCCGCTGCCTACCTACACCTTCAGGTAGAAAAAGGCGTGAAGTTGTGTTTTGTTATTATGTAATTAAATTTCCATATATTTATAGTTCTATTAGCTGAGCCAGCAAATGTTGTCTTGCACAAGAATAAAATAAAGTTTTATCAAAAAATAAAAATACGGGTTGATCAAACGTTGACGAAAAAAATTAAAAATATATCCAAAATTAAAAAAAATGTCTTAAAAATAGCTTGTGACTCCGCAACGCTTCGTTTGAAATATGTATTAATGTACTAGAGAATAGTGAGGAGTATGGGTGCGGTTGTGTGTACTTACGTATGGAGTGTCGTCCTGCTGCTGGACTGCCTCCAGCAGATCTTCGAGCGTGAACTGGGTGACTAGGGTGTCTCCCTCGACCTGCTCCAGGGCTCGTCGTATGAACACACGCGACATATTCGTAGATCACTACGTCACCACTTTTATATCTTCAGTCTGATGCCTGTATGAGGTGCGTGAGCGCAGGTTGGTAACACAACTGTCGCCAAAATTGGTTTGGGCCTATTATATATATACAAGTGTACACAATAGTCCTCAGAGGGAGAGGGCGGAGACCCTCCCTCTTTGCAAATTCGCGTAACGCCCTCCGCAAATAGACCAGTGATTAAACAATTGTTATGTCCGTCGGTGCGGTTTGGATTTTAAGCAAGTGTGACTTGTTGCACCGATACAGTCAGGTGGGGACGTGGGGTGGTGCACCACTCAGTTTATTATGAGCGTCTAGCCCGAATACTCAACCGCCACTCAAATATATAAGCGCTACTTAAGCGTTTAAGTAGCTGTCGCATTAGACAGAATACGTGAAATTTGAGCAGTAAGTAGCACTTTATTAATTGTGAGATTTAAGTGGCGGTTCAGTATTCGGGCGTCTGTCCAGCATTCAACGGTCAGATAGGTATTCGATTTCCATTCAAAACAAGAAAATGCCTTATTAACAACAAATATTAGGTAGACGTAAACGTAACTACACGCCTATTAGATCGGCCACAAAGATGTCAGTGTTCGATATTTATTACACATAACTTCCGAAAAGAATTGCGAGAAATGATTGGTGTGAGAGAACCCACGACTTCTGAATCAGATACGAGGAGCTCGACTACTAGACCACCGAGACTTCTTTATTAGGTAGACAAGTCATGAAATATACTTAACTCTGGTTTGCATCAGAATAGCTCATGATTTTGTATACCTATGGCATTAGGGTAAAGTATAATTCTAATTAAAAATAAACACATGATCAGTTGAAAACAATTTTTATATATAAAAACATTAAATATTTATTTGAATACATTAACTAAACAACTTTTAAAAATTCACAATAAAGTAGAAATTTTTACAGGCATCAACAAAACAATCTAAAATAGGCACTTACTCAATACATAACAAAAAATATTAATTTAGTCATTACTTTAAAATTAAATCTTCACCAACCTCTACGAAATAGTTAGTAAATTTTCACTTTAAATTTTTTAATATTTATTAGTTGTTAAATCACTAATTGCTACGATTAAAAATTGATTATATTTAACAAATTTTTAACTGAAACATATAATAATTTCTATAGAAAAAGCACAGTAATATGACAATTGAATATTAATTTAAACCAATAGCTAAGACAAAGCTATATTCCGATATATAATGAAGTTGACTGAAACTCAATGCTCAACTCAACGCTGCATGAATGGGCCGGCTCGACCGGTGAAATACCACGACCTCTCAGAAGACCGACGTAAAGTGGCCCATGCCGCGTTTCGTTCGGTGAGAGAGGTACCCGGAGGCCCACCCCTTCCCCATCCTTTCCTATCCCCTATCCCTTAAAGGTCGGCAACGCAACAGTAACACTATATGTGTTGCTGGTGTCCATGGGCGGCGTTGGTTGCTTACCATCAGGTGACACGTCTGCTCGTTTGCCCTCCTATCCCAAAAAAAAAAAAACTCCTGGATTAGTAGTTTATGCTGATATTAGCGCGTTCAACCAAAGAAACATAAACATCTTCAGCTTTTGCTCGCTACTTCATAAATACAATTTCATGCTATGTAATATTACGACGTTAAACTCTATAAATAATATAGATACAACGTTATTTCATTTCATGTCGATTTTTTATTTTATTTCTTTTAAAATACCAATATTATTTATTTTATAATTCCTGAAAGAGTCTCACCAGAAGCTTCCGTAGTCGTTATTATTTACGAATACTGACTAGGGGAGTATATCTCCTTATACGCAAGTCGTTAAAAATCGGCAATAATTAAACATAACTTTTTTTGATATCAGAAATAACTCAATTTGTTAATATTACCTAAATAAATGTAAATACCCGACAACCCAAAAGAAACTCTCATACTATTCGCACTCGATAAAAATTTAAGCGTTCTTCCGACGTGGTCGGGTAAAAATTAACAAACACAGTATTAAAAAAATACTCGACCGCTAAGCCGACCGCTAAGCCACAACGTCCACCGTATGATAGTGGGAACCCTTAATTTTACATTGTTTTTATATTAATATTTATTACAAAAACAGTATTTACTATATAGAAATGTATTTAACAATAGTACTTAAAAAGATAAGATACGGTGAATCAACGTAAAATTCTAGGTACGTAGGTAATAATTTCCAGTCTGTTGAAGTTAGCAATAAATTAATTTAGTAATTTTCAATTATTTTAAAACTAATGATGGTTCAGATTACTCGTAGAAATGTTTGATGTAGGTTTAAATGTGTCGTATTCTAAAGACACACGCAATTTTGATTGCGAGAGTTTGGTATTTTCAATACCAATTGAAAATTACTATCTTCTAAATATTAAATATTATCTAATGGTTATTAACTGTTGTAATTATATGTAAATAAAGTAAAAACTTATTTTGTTTGTTTGTGCGGTCACACACTAAGATTTTCTCGTCCCTGCGAAACACCAGGAATTTCTTTGTCATGTTATAACTTCGCATCTGCACGCACAAGAACCTCACTCCGACTTCACAATTCTTCGTCAGCTGAAAGTTTAAAAATGAATTAATTCTATTGATTAGTTTCGAAATTATCGCTTTAGCACACCAATTTAGTAGTTAAACTTAATATGTGTTGCCTACTTTACAGAAATGTTAAATTTTGTAGGTAAAATGTGTGCGGTGTGCTTCAAGGGCAAGTTCTCGGACCGTTATTTTTTCTTTAAAAGATTAAAGCAATTTATTAACGACATATGCGATTTAGTATAATTAATTTATAAACGTAATGAGGTACTACAATATATTATGATAATATGCAAAAAACGAGTGCAAGTGAACAACGCAGATTTAATGAACAGCGCACACTTGCGGACTATTTGCACAACCGATGTAAAGATTAGTGTGACTTGTATACAATAATATTATTTAAATAAGTTTAGTTTCCTCCTGTCCCGGTCCCCGGCCCTCTGTCCCGGTGTGCCCGGTGCCCAGGGTGGTGCGGGGATCAATTAAATACAATTGTAATAAAAGTGCAGCGCGGCCGGTGCACCGGCTGCTATACAACGAACGAAACTTCTTGATACTTTATAAATGGAAAATATTTAGGTAAACAGAAATTTTACTACTTAAAGACAAAAGTTAATCAATCAATTTCCAGTAGAAAAGAAAATCTATTCGGAGAGAATTTTCGGATGATACAAATGTTTTATTTTCTTATTGTAAATACAACATATTAGGAAAACTTTTGACCATATCTAATAGTATAAAATGATGACATTTTGTGACAACCCCACTTGGAGTGGGATAAGGCCGATAAGGGCAGGAAAATGATGAAATACTACATATTCATGAGGGAATAAAATCATTTCTGAAAAATCCAGATTGTCTATCAAAGTAACGATTGTTATGTATTGACATTCGTTAACATTTTTATCATTTCAAATACCAAAATACAACATGGCCACCTCGCAGTAGTATGACTTAATTCATAAAGTACTGTACAAATTGTATTGAGCATTGCGATCTTTTAAATTGTAACGTTTAATCTCTTTACAATATTATTGTATTGTAGAGGGAAGAGGCGATACAAAAACTATATTGATAGCGGTAGTGCGGGCCAAATGCAGCTGCATAAACAAAATTCTGCACAGGGAAATATACTCTAATGTATACTAAATTAGGTTTAAAATCACTAATGTAATACGCTAGTGTATTTAAGAGACAATTAGTGCGCAGCATCACTTGTAAATGTAATTGTTATCTAAAAGCCGCTAACGGACGGACGGACAAGTAATGTGCACACATTATATATAGATATAAAAATATTTGCTTTCGCCAAAATGTCTGTCGAGTTGTCCCATTACTAGGTAACTGGATATTTTGAGTGAATCAACTATGGCCCCTCTAAATTTGGCGAAGTTAATGTTAGGCTGATAAAAAAATAAGAGAAAAAAGAAATGGAATCATATCTGTAAATATAAGTGACTGAGCGTTGAGTTGAAATATTTTTGAAGGTAACCTGTACGCCCTCATTGACTTACGATGAAGACAACAAATAAGACTGATTTGCGGAAGACTAGAATTATGTAAGATACTGTATGCGAAATAATGTTTACTTAGTCAAAGTAATCAAATAGTATGGCCACTGCTACTGCGACAGTAGCAGTGGTCATACTATTTTCATGGAATTCCAATGCAAATGCAAATGCAAAATTTTACAGCTAACAAATCTGGGATCAGAGTTTGTCAATTCTCCGTTTTAAATTAGTTATTTTTTTAGTTTTCTTTCCACCTTTTTGTGAAGTTCGTCTTGGTTTCTAAATGGTATACAATTTTAATCAATTAAACACTTTCAAAATATTAGCGTTCCAATCTACCTCCCCTATGGTGAGGGCATAAAACAGGCGCCGTGTGGTGTAGAGTTGCCAGGGTTGCCACCTTGGTTATTATAGATAAAAAGAAAAAAGTGCATAGTTTATTAGTCTCGGTGGTCCGGCTTCTGATCCAGAGGTCCGGGTTCGAATCATGATACTGGCTCACACCAATGACTTTTCGAAATTGTTTTCGGAAGTGAAGTGTGATACATATCATACATACATAACTTCACGCCAAATCCCTTGCAGGGTAGGCAGAAAGAACGGAGCGCCATAGGGCACGATTCTTACACCTCACTCGCTTCGTTGACTTTGATAACTATTTTTATGCACGCGCGTCGATTTTTGAGGCTTCTAACATCACCTTCCTCTAGAACACGTTCTATTTGGTCATGGAATGTTTGTCTAGGCCGTCCTCGACTCCTACATCCATCTGCTTTTGCTTTGTATATCTGCTTAGTCAATCTTGCATCATCGTCCTTTCTACATGTCCGAACCATCGGCGCATGCCCTTTCTTACTTTTACACCGACACTCTCTTTCAATCCTACTTCCTTCCTTATAACCTTGTTTTCCACGCGGTCAGCGAGGGTCACTCCGCAGATTTTGCGCAATGCCCTCATTTCGACTGCGTTTATCCTACTTTCATGCACGCTCTGCCATACCCAGCTCTCGCTTCCATAAGTTAGCTTTGAGATCAGTATTGCATTGTGTATTGCTAGCTAGGTTTTTCTGCTAATATCTTTTGCGCCCAGGAATCTGCCCAATGCCCCATTTAATTTATTTCCTAACGCTACTCTTCTTTCTACATCGGCGGTGTACCTTCCATCCCTGCTAAGAGCGCATCCAAGATATAAAATTTCATTCACCTGTTCCAGCACTACATAGTCAACCGTTATCCATGCATCCGTTCTGGATTCCTTCCTTTCAAACACCATATCTTTCATTTTCATCACCTTCAATTTCGCCTTTCCTCACACAATCATCTTTCATAGTAGTGACTAGTGTTTGCAGATCAGACGGCGATTCGGCTAACAGCACGGCGTCATCTGCGTAAAGCAGGCAGCTCACAACTAGGTCACCCATTGGCATCCCTACATTCGTCGATCTTACTCTCTGGGGACAACTGTCCAGGTACAGGATGAACAGCCGAGCGGACAGCACGCAGCCCTGTCTGACGCCGATATTGACGTCAAACCAGGGCGACAAGCCGCCGTCAACACGCACACACGCTGTGCAGCCCTCATAAGTGGACTTCACAGCGCGCAGCAGTGCTCCGCTCACCCCGTAGCCCGGGAGTATGCCCCATCCTTTCGTAACACTCTGTTAAACGCTTTTTCCAGATCCACAAAACCGCATAAAATCTTCCGGCTAACAGCCAGTTGTTTTCCATGATATTACGGAGAGAAAAAATCTGATCCATGCACCCTCTTCCACTTCTGAAACCACCCTGAGCCAAAACTCCGTCAGATATCACCCTCATTCTCGACCTCCAGCATAGATTGCTCAAGGTCAGGAAAGCGACACGGACAGGTTCCACCGTGTTTGATCATTTCAGCAGACATCATATCAATTCCAGCTGCCTTACCATTTTTCATAGTTCATATCGACCATTCAATCCCTTCCATAGTAATGTCGTAATACATATCGATGACTGCAAACTTTGTGCCCGGTATGGCAATAGGTTTGCCACCTATTCCATTTGGGACGTAACAGCTGCTGCCTATACGTTCGGGTAACAAAAGGCGTGAATTTATGTTATGTATGTTATGTTACATAGTTAAAAAAAAGCAAATAAAGTGTATTTGATTATTTTGTTTAATTTGTTTTATTGATTTTTGCAGTTCGTATCAAATTATCATCTTTCCTCAACAATTGCACAGCACCTTCAGAGTTTATATAAAAATTAAAGTATAATTTATGAGTTATTATTATCTTATCACATTCGAAGCCGCTTTGTTTCTTTCATATCGTTATTTTTTATTTAAAGCGTTTTTGTACATTTTATTGTTCTTGGAAATTAATAGCGGGTGGCAACCCTATCGTGTGGTGACCAGCGGTGTGCTGGAGCTGAAGTGGTCAACATTAAACAGATCTCAGATATACTGTTATCGCAACAGATTCAATTAACATCTCTGCGGGGTCACGAGGGCGGGCTATCTCTAGCTGAGATCTGCACACGTGCTCTGCCCTTTCTGCCTGCTCCTATCATACAATCTAACTATATGATTATTTGCTGGCTCATAGATTACAGTTTAATGTAAGTATTATATTTTCTCTTTTAAGTCCTATGACCCACTTTTTTGGTGTTTACCGGTCTACCGTTCAGCATAATCAGTTATGCAGGAATCATAATCCGATAATTACTTATGTACTTGAGAATGCATTGGACAACCGTAGGTGTAGGTAGCAAAAATTATGCTTCAACATGCCTATTGCAAAAGTTCGCGAATCCATAAATGTAATAAAATTTCCCATAAATCATTGCAGTGTGGTTGGATTCCAATGCGGGATGATCATACACTCGAACAGTGAGTGTTATATTAGCTACTGAGCAAGTGGTGCAACATCTTGTATCCTCTTTATATGAAGCTTGTATGAAGTTTGTATGAGCTTGCAAGGTTCATGTCATAATTGGTGATTTGATGAAACGGCACGTGCCACGCTCGTGAAATATGTTGCCACTCCACACTTTGTGGATGACACCGGTTACACTGTGGGGGCACTAGGGGGCGGGGGGACTAACCCTCGGCGTTATTACACATTGTATTATACTCTGTTGTAAACCTAATCACATTAATATGTGCAATTATATTGTATTCACAACTTTTATTGGATTGTTTAAAGTTAATAATTAATATAATTATCATACATTTTCTATATACGTTATGTTCAAACATATCCGTCTGCTGAACGCTGACAAATATATTCGACTAGTCGAGGCATAATTACCACTGCCCAAACCGTCGGATATTCAAGTGATTTTTAAAGGAGTAGGAGGATAACGACTGAGCGGATAACCTGAGGGTAAGGACAAATGTAGCCCACCGTGGACTCCTGCAACACAAATAGTGTTACAGTTGCGCTGCCGACCTATAAGGGAGTGGGACTCCGGATACCTCTCTCAACGAAAGAAATGCGGTATGAGCCATCGATATTCTGAGATGTCGGCGGTATTTCATCGGTCTAACCGGCCCAGCGAACTGTGTGGCTGTACCACATGTGATCATTGTGACATTTTTTTCGTTATTATATTATTGTTCAAGGGTCGAATTATATTTAATATGATCGAAAGTGAAGTGTTCGGGATCAACGTCGAATGTTTCAGTCACGAGTTGTCAGGAGAGGTGTGATCGCGTACACGTGCGCCCACTCCGCTTCGCTCAAACGTTTTGTGACCAAACACAATAACTAATGCTCTTAACTAACACACAGACAGACGAGCCCCGCATCAAAACGTTATTATAACGTCATCACACCATATCAATCTTAATTGCCCGCGACCGCGAAACGAAACGCAACATTTGCATCCCCCCAATGTCCTGTGACGCAGCTGTTCGCTGCTGTGCATATATGTTGCGCCTTAATCACTGAGTGATAGAGTTTCAAATGGAAATGACGGTAGGTAATACTAATTCTTTACTGTGCTGTTTTTATTTGAATCTCTAATTATATAATGTTAAGGTTCTTATTGACGTGAATATTGCACTAATAGTTGTGGTATATCCGTGACGAATCTGCGGCAAGTTGCAACACCGAGCACGTGCGAGGTGACGCGAATCTTCACGCGCAGTGCACAGTGCAGAGGGACGGACAGACTACAGGTTGATAAACAACATTTATACGTATGAGTGGTTTACTCGTATTAATTTAATAAACAATGTTTCATAAAGTTTATTAGATAGAAGCGAGTTGGGAGCTGAGTGCGCATTAAAGTAGGACTAACGCGGTCGAAATGAGGTCACTGTGCAAAGTTTAGGGAGTGACTCTCGCTGACCGCGTCGCAAAAAAGGTTGTAAGGAAGGAAATTGGATTGAAAGAAAGTGTCGGTGTAAAAGTAGGGAAGGGCATGCTCCGAAGTTCCGGACATGTAGAAAGAATGGACGATGCAAGATTGACTAAGCAGATATTCAATGCAAAAGCTGAAGTATGTAGGAATCGAGAACGGCCACAACACACCTTCCATATCCAAATTGAACGAGTCCTTGAGTAAGGTGATGTCAGGAGTCTTAAAAAACCATGAGCGTGTGTATGAGAAGAGTTTGAAAGTCAAAGAAGCGCACTCGCTTCTTTGACTTTCAAACTCTTCTCATGAACAGAGTGCCACAAGGCACAATTATCAAGCCCCACTGGGCTTGATAATTGTGCCTTGTGGCACTCTGTTCTCTCTTCCTACCCCGCAAGGAATTTGGTGTGATGCATGTATGTATATTTTAGTCCCTTTTTCTTCCTTTTTTGTACATTTCGAAGCCTCTATGGTTTACCACCCGAAACTCACGAAGTTTAACTGCTAACCTTCAGTAATAGAGAGTCACACAAATAAGAGTATATATAGTGTGTGTACTCACGTTCCTCCTCGCCCTCTGGCGGCGCGGAGGGCGGCGTGAGCGACTCCTCCGTGGGCTCGTGCTGCGCCTCGCGCACTCCGGCAGTGCGGTAGAGCTCCGCGCGCGCCTCCACCACGTCCCGCACTATCTCTGTAACAAACAAACAAATTTATTGCATTGCATTTTAAAAATATGTTATTTCAAGTTAACGATTAATAATAACTAATCATGATTCAAGTCAGTAACAGTACAGTCGTCAGTTCTTAGAATCACGGCCCCGGAATAATTAATTAATTTTTGGTTAAAATTACGTAACTTTTAATCAGTACCGTCGCTCATACCTACCTACGATACGGTTAATGTTGTAAACATCAGCAGTCAATTACCTGTAATGACGTCTCGGCTGGTGAGCAGCGACTCCATCTCGGCCGACACTTCACTTACCAACCACGGCATGAACTCTTCGTCTACACCTGGAAATAACAATAAACCAATGGTATTAAATGAACACTCGCTTCCCTCCTGGGATTCCGTACGTATACAAATTATAATGTTCATGAAAAAATAACTTTATTTCATTTGAGTAATTTTTGATAATGGTATGTGGTGACCATGAGTCAGTGTTAATGTACCTCTATCGATCCTCTCGACAAGGTATCCCTGGTCACGCAGCCCCGCGAGCACGGAGGGAAGCAGCTCCGCGATGTAGCCCTGCACAAGCACAGCGGCTGCTGCTCGCTCTCGTGCCTCGGTCGCTGCTATCTGAGCTACTCTCGCTTCTGCCACACGACGCTCCTTATTTTTAAAATCAAATGATTAAAAAATTAATAGGGTAGATTTTTTATGCTGGAGGAATAATTAAAATCGGAACATTACTGTCAGTGTTAATTGATTACTGTGGTAACGAAGAAAGTAGGTATTGGGATCATGAAAGTAGTGATGTTGCACCTTCTCTTGGTGCAGTCGCTGATCTTGTGCAGCCAGGCGCTGTCTCTCTGCGAGCTCCGCGTCCCGAAGCTCTACGTAGCGTCTCTGCTGCTCGCGCAGAGTTGCCAGTTCTTCTTCCTGGGCAACCTCAGCCAGCGCCTGTTCCGTCGTCTTACCCACCAGCACTTCCACGATCGGTTGCACCTCAAGGTCAAAGTCGAACAACTGCCACCATATCAACAACTTTATTTTGCTGAGAATGAGTAATAAATATAAAGGCATGGATTTTTTTTACGATTGAGAGGTACCGAATTCAATTTCTATCTATGAAGTGAGTATAGCGGTCGAGTCATTGGAACCATGCAATGCACTTAATTGCGAATGTCTTTCTACACCTGAAGTTGTAGATTATACTTATTATGATTAAAAGAATGAGAAGAATAATTAAAATGATATGTGCTAGTGTATTGTCCGAGAACACAAAGATGCACTCACATCGCCGGGATATATCTGGGTGTGCGCATCAGCTCCGGTCTTGGCGGGCACGTAGACCGGGGTGGCGGGGCGGTCCACGAACAGGTCGGTCTGTACTCCCACCTCCATTTCCACGCCCTTGTCGAACAGCTGCACCCACACACATTAGAACATCGGGTAAAACATGTAAAAATACTTCAGTCTTGGTGGTCCAGTGGTCGAGCTAGATTTGGGCAATTTGGGGCTCACATCAATGATAACTCGCAAGTGAAGTGTGATAAATCTCGATGACTGATAACTCTGTGCCCGGTTTTGGATTTTGTATTGTTTTTATGTCACTGTGAATTACCTCCTCCAGATAATACTCTGTCTGTATGGGATGGTGTCTACGTCCAGGCGCTGGTGGAGGTGTTCCAGGTCGGAGGCGTGCGGCCGCAGCTCGTCTAGCCAGCGCCCGTCTGCGTGTCCGAGCAGCTCGTGCTGCTGCACTTTCCACGCCATCCCCCTGTCGAGGCACAAAAAGTACATGTCTTATATAACTTCACGCAAAGTCCCTTGCGCGGTACGCACAGATAACAGAGCGCCAAGTGTATCGTGGGCGATCATTACATAGTATAAAACAAAGTCGCTTTTCGCTGTCTGTCCCCTTATATGCTTAATAGATAGAGGGTGTCAACGGGGTAGTTTATATGTATAATTTATGCATATTATAATACAGAGATAATGTTAATTTTCGAGATTTAGCACTTTAATTGTAGAGGCATTACTTTTGAAGCGGGACAAAGTTCGCTGGGTCAGCTAGTTTGTTACTATATTTCTGTATGAGTCTATTTATCACTGCTGATCAGGACCAATTATTTTTAGAAAAAGTATGTTTGGTATTTATGAAAATTTATATGTTAAAGTTTGTCCAAGTAATCGAAGATTATCGTTAACTCTAAACTATTGTTCTCGCGTGGTGATCTGAAACTAGTCGACGTGGATGTCCCACCACTAGGTGACCGACGACCTGGTCAAGTTTGTAAGGAGCTGCTGGATGCAGAAGGCACAATACCATGAGCTGTGGCGTTCTATAGGGGAGGCCTACGTCCAACTGTGAATATCAAAAAGCTGATGTGCATGATGAACTCTGGCTGGTAAAAATCAAACCATAAATACGAAGAAACTTTAAACAGACTCTATAAAAATCAATATTTCTTTCAAAGTACGTACGACCAATTCCTTTAGTGAATTATTTAGTAAGTAAACTTTTATCTATTTCCTTCATAAAATCAGCGATCAAATATATTACATTAAATGTCCAATTGGCCATTATCTACTGTACTCCAATCACGGAGACGGTCAGCCCATTTGGCAAACGTTTACTGCGAAATTACTTACACGGTTACATTTAGCCGATTCCTTAATCAATGTTCAATCAAATAAGTGGAACAAACATTACTCATTCATACAAATTGAGTGAGCGCTCAAAACAACGTGCCATGCCTCAGTTACCAGAAGCCAATCGATTTGACTCAATCAACTATGTAATAACCCTCATGATAGGTGAAGGAAAGCGATAAAGATACAAATTTAATTGCAAACTTACGCGCGAATAGTAACGTGTTTCCAGACCTAACCTTCAGCTAAGTATTGGGAATGATCTCTTAGAATATCGTCGTAAAGTGGCTGATGGTGAGTTAGGTTCACAGAGAGAGGTATGTGATGGCCCATCCCCCGTGCCCCTTCCCCTCCCCCAATCCCTGAACCCTATCCCATCCATACAACAGAATGAATCTGATGGTCGAGTAGACGACATCGTCCAGCTGAAGAACGCCGGAGTGCCGGTCACTTGCCCAAATAACAATATTTGAAATTAAATATAACTCCTTATGGAAGTCTCGGTGGTACAATGGTTTAGCACCCCGCATCTGAATCAACAAATAGTAGGTTAGACTCCTGAATTCTTTATAAAAGTTATGTATGACAAATATCGATGACTGACAACTTTGTGGCCAGTTTAGGTTCGCCACCTATTCCATTTGGGAAGTAAAGTAAAGATTCGACGAGTCGAGGCTTCAGCAGCCGCTGCCTACACCTTCGGGTAGAAAAAGGCGTGAAATTACTTTACCGGTTAACAGTAGGAATTTGGTGGTCGAGTGGACGATATCGTTCAGCTGAAGGACGCCGGAGTGCCGGTCACTCGCCCCAATAACAATATTTGGAATAAAATATAACTGCTTATGGAATTGTAATTACTCAGACTCTTGGCGTGCCCCGACCTCATTAGACCGACACGTGAGGTCAGTTACTTAGCGACATAAACTGTAAGTATTTCGTAATAACTCTTACCAATCTTAAAATTAATTGTAGGGTACTATTTGTATATGTTTTGTGTGTGTTATGTAGTAGAACCACACAGTTCGCGGCATCAATGAGCTGGTTACAGTGTTATACTACGACCTCTCAGCAGGCCCGGATCTAGGGGGGGGGGGGGGGGGGGGGCAAGTTCAGAGGGCGGCAAAATCCACATTTTACAGACTCCTAAATTACTTAACTTTGACGGAATAAATAACAGTACACGTAAAAAAACCAATCAGGCTGTATTATTAGCAGTAAATCAATCCAGTAACATTGAATTTAGATCTACTTAACGCAATGGAAGATATTTAACAGCGTCTAAGTGGCACAGGAGGTGGCCTAATAGCAAAGCGGTTATAGGATCTTGGCTTATACATATTTTCTAAGACCAAAAATGTCTTTTTCGTGCGTGCGGCAATGCTAATCCTTTGTGCGAAGAATAGACCAGCTCTCTGGTCTCCAGAGGCCTCGATCAGTCTCTTTGCAGGATCTTTATCGAGTTTACGAGCACTCGGACTCCATGCCCCAAGAGTCTCAACCCCAAACGGCTCAAAAACATAATCACTTACAAGTTTTCTATATTTGTGCCACTTGAGATTTTCTGCTGAAACAGCAGCATCACCGGCCACCCCTTGTTTGTTTCACGCGATGAAATGCTTTATGCACACCCCCCGCCTGGGGACGGCAGGGATAGTGTGGGACTCCCAAAGCAGTAAACTGCAATCCGATCCTAGGACTACCCACTACTAAAACCTCGCGGCGGCCTTCCTTCTGCGTTAGGGTGGTCCAGGACAGTGCTTCAGCCCTCTGGGCTCGCCGTCGCCCCCCTCTAGCACGAGGGGAGCTCATCCTCGGGGAACCTCAGCGTGAGGCTTCCCAGGGCGGAGCGGCTCCGACCGCGCGCTGACGCGCGCACACTGGTGTGATAGCGCAAGGCTGTCGACGCAAGTAGCATCCCACATCAAAGGCCTACCCATCTTCCTAGACAAAGGAGACATCCCGTCCAGTCTCTTGTCATCATCGCGCACAAAACCGTTCGGTTCTAGAACGGCTGCTACACAGGCGGTGACAAGTGCACGACGGATAATGTCTTTGATATTTGGAAATGCGGCCGGCGCTCCTGGCGCATGAGAGGCCATGATGTCCTTTACTGTCGACAACCACTCCGAAGCAACATTAAAGGAACGAAGCACAGGGAGCACCTAAGCACGTTGCGATACGGAAAGTCGTATTATCTAATAATGCTCTTAAATTGGGTGATGGCAGTCATTATCATTAGCCTTTTGAGGTCCACTGCTGGACGTAGGCCTCCCCCATAGATCAAAACAACTGCTGGTCCTGTGCAACTTGCATCCATTGGCCTCCCTCGGATTTTACAAGGTCGTCCGTCCACCTAGTGGGGGTACGGCATATTACGCGAGATTCCTAGTATAGCCTGTTCCATATCACGCTGAGCAACCTTGAGCTTCGTCATGAGGCCAACATTCAGAGATCACGTCTCGTCTTAAGGCACTGCCATCGGCCATCTGCCTTAAGACAAACACGGCACCCCCATTCTCCCACAGCGAGCAAACGAGCACGCTCAGCCGCACCTACAGAACCACTAATAAGCGATTCTTTTAAGATGGCGCAGAGCGAGTCGTCCCATTGTCTCAGGAAAATGGGTTGGTCAGTAAATAAGAGTGTGGATAGGCCAGTTTCCAGGCATTTACTGCGTCGGTCTTGCTTATCACTTCATAATTACTCAGTGTATGGAGCAGATCTAGCTCGAAAATACGAGCGAGATTTAAGCGCCGCCGTTAAATTTTGCCAGGAGCTTTACGCTTTTAAAAAGTAAGCTCCGCTTTTATTTGGTGATTTCTATCTCTTGCGATAGAGCTATTAGCATGATTTGCAGTATGCTTTTCCCGATATTTGTATTGACCTGCGAATTGATTATACCCTTGTAGTGGATACCTGATGCTGATATCACGGATGATACAGGTAAAAATAAATCTAAGTGAGCGGGGGCGGCATTTTACAGTTTGTGCCCCGCCTGAAAAAAAATGAAGATCCGGGGCTGCCTCTCAGAATATCAACGAAAAGGCGTTCATGCCGCGTTAAGATAGATGAGAGAGGTATCCAGAGACCCTTCTAACCCAACCTCAAACGAATCGGAAGTGGGATAGGGAAGGTGGGGACCTTCCCTATCCCACTTCCGATTCGTTTTCTATCCTCTTTTAAAAGTTAACGCAACTGTGAGACTGTGTGGCAGGTGTCCATGGGCGGCGCTATTGCTTCTGTTTCATAAAAAACGCTTCATTTATTCTTTAAGTTGTGAACATGACAAACTTTGTATCATTAAAATTACTTTTGATTGTGTACGTAATATAAAACTTCGTCTAGAATTTCTCTATGTTTTGCCGACAGTTGCATAAAAATCCGCCAATTATAATTTAAAAGAATGAAGCGAACAGACAGGTGGAACTGACTTCATTTTGCACAAAGTAAAGACGCTTCTGCAGACAATTATTGTAGTCTAATTGAGAGTTCATGTGTGAGTCTAACAATTGGGTTTATTTTTTACTCCTTAAAATATACATTTGTAACGGTCCGACAATGTTATCTATCATCTGATGAAACGACATACACTATTTTTAGAATATATATTATATATTAGTAACATTGAAACAACTTTTTATGGACTATGTCGCGTTTATTTAGAACTTATTTTCTATTTATTTCCCAACGTTTCGAACTCTTTACAGAGATCATTTTCACGAGTAATGAACAAAAAATGTTTGTTCATTACTCGTGAAAGTTCATTACTGTGTAGTAATTTCTCATTTTTTTATGGGATAGGAGGGCAAACGAGCAGGCGTGTCACCTGATGGTAAGCAATCAACGCCGCCCATGGACACCAGCAACACATATAGTGCTACTGTTGCGTTGCCGACCTTTAAGGGATAGGGGAAAGGAAAGGATGGGGAAAGGGGGGTGGGCCTCCGGGTACCTCTCTCACCGAACGAAACGCGGCATGAGCCACTTTACGTCGATCTTCTGAGAGGTCGTGGTATTTCACCGGTCGAGCCGGCCCATTCATGCGGCGAACTGCTTGGCTCTACCAGAGTTGTTTGGTTTTCGTGGACTTAAGATCAATTATTACTAGTTAAGGTGAGAACTCACAGCAGCGTGTGGATGTGAAGTGAAAGTGCTGCCTCGCACCACTCGCTTGTCGTGCATCACGTTGGTATACTGTCCGGTGCCCATGCTGCCACTGAAAAATATCAATCAAACCCTTTAGACACATTTTTGGTCTTAACTGGTATGAAAAATGAGACATTCATATTATGGACAGTCATAGACAGAGTAGCAGAAGGCAAATACCGCGTAATTTTCGACGGTTGGACTACCATCCTCTTGTATGTTCAATTTTGTGTTATATAACATAACATAACTTCACGCCTTTTGTTACCCGAAGGTGTAGGCAGCGGCTGTTAAGCCTCGTCTCGCCGTTATGTTTACGTCCCAAATGGAATAGGTAGCGAACCTATTGCCATACCGGGCACAAAGTTTGTCAGTCGTCGGAAGTTATGTGTGATAGATAATCACACATAACTTCCGAAAACAATTTCGAAAAGTCATTGGTGTGAGCCAGTGTCTGGAATCGAACCCCGGACCTCTGGATCAGAGGCCGTGCGCTCGCCCACTGCGCCACCGAGACATAAATGTGTTATAAATGTGTTATATATTAGTTTTTGATTGTTCTTCGTGGTCCAGTAGTGAAGCACCCCGCTTGAAATCCCCGCTGAATCAAGAAGTTGCGGGTCCGAATCCGGGCTTGCATCAGTAACTTTTCGAAATTATTTTCCAAAGTTATGTGTGATAAATAACAACTTTGTGCCCGGTGTATGGCTATAGGTGTGCCACATATTTTATTAAGGACGTAAACATAACGGCGGGTCGAGGCTGAACAGCCGCTGGCTCCTGCGGGTAGAAAAAGGCGTGAAGTTATGTTTTTATAAACAGATATATTAAACATAATTTTATACACCGGTGATCGGTAAAAGTCGTACAGAAAGTTCGTTAACCTGGAGGTAAATTTTTTAATTCATTTAAGCCTATTTTTCGAATCAAATAGCTTATCTATAGAGTTCCATTTTTGTCTCTACTAGATACTAAATATTGTTTATTTTTCATCCCAATAAGTAATTTAATAACGTTGCAAGATAAAAATAAATCGACTTCACCATTGTTCAATTACTTATATATTACCTAATCTTTGTTGTGTAAAATATGAGTATTATTATAAAACCATTACTGAAAAAATCTGAACAAAACAAAAATAATTATACCTAATTAAAATCCCACATACTTTTGATGAAATTTTTGTAATTTTAGTGTAAATTAAAATTAAATTTCTTAAAAAATTGTTAGCTTAAACGGGTAACCTATAGTAATCATCGTAATCTATTTTAAGTGGGCGTCGAGATAAGACAGTGTCCGATATAACGTAGGGGAGTGTTTTGTTGACCCCGGAACGTAACTATGCCACCAGCTCACCAGCCCCCCAGCTAGTTCAGCGCACACATTCACCTGTACACACATAACACATTGAGTCTTACCAATGTTAGGAATTGGGCCGCATGTAACTTAGTTATGAGCTAAAGTTGAATATACCACTGCCCCTATGCGACAATGCCATGCCTTGATGATAAGAGAATAGATAAGGAGACGCCAATACGATAAAACAATTGATTGCAATTATTTTTGTGCATAAGTGACAAGTGTTGTTAGCTGACATACGGTTGTTCCTGTTTGTCGAGCATGCTCGTCATGCCGACCACGCCGGCGATGAGGGCTCGCACTCCGCTGAACATCTGACTCGAGTCCCTGTGACGTTGCACCTCCCCGTTCCCGTTGCACAAGTTGCCGTTCGATACCTGGGGCTCCGGCTTCTTCTCTATTACCGAGCATTTGCTTCTCGGTGCGACAACTTTTGGTCGACTAGAATATGAATACACGACTTTCTCTTTTTCCGGCTGCGGATACAGAGTCT
Organism: Euproctis similis; assembly: GCA_905147225.2. Lineage (NCBI taxonomy): Eukaryota > Metazoa > Arthropoda > Insecta > Lepidoptera > Erebidae > Euproctis > Euproctis similis. The sequence goes on along the minus strand of LR990118.1, from coordinate 1,235,227 downwards.
CCAAGCCAAGGATACGCGCCAGCTCTGGCGGAGGCAATAGAAATTGACCACTCTTTACGGTAGTCATAAAACGGGGTTTATCTCCATCATTCGGCAGTGGAGCATTACGCGAGCGCGTCTTGCGCTCTGGAGATTTTAACATATTGGGAGAAATCTTTTTGTAGCTCTCTGGTTCTATATTATCAATACGTGGATGTGATTGACTTAAGTGTTTGCCAGGTCCTGGACGTTGGTTCGATGATACATTGGGGTTTGATGTAGCTAGTGCACCGTTCTTCGGACGATAACGCGTCGGTCTTCGTAAGTTTGTCTGCAATATTTCCTTCTCTTTGAGTCTGCGGAGTTTGAAGTCAAGCGCCCGCGAGAACTTAGGATCGAACATGTTATTCGCTGGTGACACGTGCTCGCCGTCCATCTCATCGTCGAGTTGCAATGGTTTCACTATGTTAACATTGCTCGCGAGCTGTGGTGTGGGAGAGTCTTCAGGTTTTTTCTGGTCTTCATGGTCTCGGTGTACGATGGTAAACACGTCGGCTTCGTCAGCCGTGGGAGCAGGCGTCATGTCGCCGCGTTACATGTCGTCGCGGGCGGTGTGTTGTGTGCCGGCGTGCTAGTCGCATGTGTGCCGCGTGCTGGCGCTGATGACGCGTGCGGCCACCTGCGCGCCTGGTGCTGACTGCCGCCCGGTGAGGTGGCGACGTGCCGTCCGCCGGTCAGCGCTCCACTCGCTATACAATAGGTCGTAAGCGACACTCAAATCTAGTACACTTGTGAATACATCGACGCGCAAGCGCTCACCTCAACTTTCCCAACATTTCAGAAGTCAGACGTCTTTAATATAATTGTCCACGCGTTCTGGGAAGTTGTCAGTGAATAGCGGCGATATTGAAATTACTTGCTCGTTTATTCATAAACTAGTTGTTGCCGGCAGATCCGATAACTTTTTCACACTCATGCCTGTGAAAAAGTTATCACCATTAGAAAAAAAACCAGGCGTAATGAAACAAAATTTATTTATGCCTTATAGAAAAACTTTATATAACTGTGATACCTCAGCGCAAATCATATTAAAGACTAGCGGACCCGGCTAACTTTGTTTCGCCTCAGATGCAATAAATTAATAAATATAAGTTATTTCTGAAATAAAAGTAGCCTAAGTTATTCCTTATTACATCAGCTACCCGCCAATAAAAGTCCCGTTAAAATCAGTCAAGCTATTTTAGAGATTAGCCGGAATAAATAGACAGACAGATATTTTTTTTTAAAAATATGTAATATTTGTGTGTGTACCATGTGTGTACGTGTATATATCCGTATGCAAGTATGAAAAAGCGGTTATTTCAATATTAGTATACTTTCAGCCGATGCGGGAATAAACATACAGACAGACAAAAATTGAAAAAGTTGCAGTTTCGGCTTCCATTGCTCCTTCATAGATCCTCACGTAAACTTTTCTGCCATACCTCTGGATAGTGGAGACAGAATTTTACAGCTTTGATATTTGTTAAGTGCCAGTAATTCAATCAGTTGCGTGTAAAATGTTCATTTTATTGTTGTAGTTAAGTGGCCACTATGCGACTGTTGATAGCTAATAATTTCAGGAGCTTTGTGTGTGCGTAGGCTCTGTGGTGCTGGTCTGACCTTCAAACCTTTTTTTATAAAGATGACCAGCAACGGCGCGCACCGGAAGTGCGTCATGGTGAGGCTAGGGTAATCGAAATAACCAATAATAAAATTTAAAAAGGTAATTCTAAAAATAAGTAAGATTCAGCATGGTTATATGGTTTATTAAAAATATAAAATATGATGAAACGAGTAAAAGATAAAGATTTAATAGGTTTTTAAGCTAAATTACTTTTCACAGATAAGGGTGTGTTAAACTTGAATCAAAATTTAAAGAAATATAATTATATACCCAAATATGTTTTTAAGGTGTACGCCTGTATTTATACACCTATTACAATCATTAATTTCTCGTTCATTCTACAACATCAGTTTCGCTGCAGTGCGGCTGGCCTAGCTGATCAATTCTAAATCCTTCTTAGTTTTCGGAAGCTATGTGTGATAAATATCGATAGCTTATAAAATTATAGCCTTATAGGCAAGGCTCTCTTGTTTATGACATTGGACCAAATAAAAAAGCATATACAGCAACAGTGGCACTCTAAAAGTGACAGCCCTAGTGCAGATTCTTAACGTAATAATAGTGGTAGCACTGCGTAGCGCACGCTACGCGTGATTACTGACGCGTATTTTTTTTCACCAACTAATTTGTCAAGTGCGAGTTTTGCTTGGAAGTACAAAGATTAAAACATTTTAATAATAATAATAACTTAAGTGAACTCTTTAAAATCTATAAGTGCATGTTTCATTGTTGTAACAATTTGTATTGTTAGTGCATAGTACTGTTGAGTAAATGATAATAATAAAAAAAAAAACCTCCCTGAGTTTCTTGCCAATTCTTCTCAGTGCGAGAGTAATCGAATTGGCGGAAGTAAAAAAAAAAGTGACCTTCACAAGTGTCTGACAAGACCTAAACTGAATAAATGAGTTTTAATTTTGATTTTGATTTTGTGAATTTTGTTAATTAATGACATTAAAACAACTTTTAGGATTATATCGCGTTTATTTATTACTAATTTTATTTATTTCCCGACGTTTCGAACTCTTTACAGAGATCATTTTCACGAGTGATGAACAAAAAGATGGTAGTTGTTCAAAAGCTATTTTCATTGATACAGAGAGCACCCACTTTTTGGAAATAAAAATCAAAAAGTTGATGTTAAAAATATGATTTTTACTATTGGTAACCCACATCAGACCATGAAACAAAAATTTAAAAAAATATTTATAAGATATATTTACTAAAGAAAAAGTTTGGTTTGTACAGATCCTTTGTTTAATAGGTAACAGTTGTTATTTTTAATTATTAGCGTGATTCGCGAAAGTCTTAGATATAAATTTTGTTAATTAAGTCTAGAAGATTACAACTTCTCTTGATTTTGAGGATCCAGTTATGAAGTTTCTGGCTTGGTAGAAGGTGCTACAGGTTTTTACTGTTTCCAAGAAACTAAATAATTATATCAGATACATAACATGACTTCACGCCTTTTTTCTACCCAAAGCTGTAGGCAGTGGCTGCTAAGCCACATCTCGCCGTTATGTTTACGTCCCAAATGAAATAGGTGGTGGACCTATTGCCATACCGGGTTCAAAGCTTACATCGATATTTAAATATTTGCAAGTGGCACAGGACCGTCAGTTGTGGCGTTCATTGGGGAGGCCTACGTCTAGCAGTGGACTTCGAAGGGCTAATGATGATGATGATGATTATTATTATTTACAATATTATATATACATAGTACATAATATATACATTTGACGCGTTGCATATGTCCGATATCTACCAATCGACCATTCATTGTTTGAACTGGCCCATTGTTATTGTATCTGTAAAAACCCCTAATAATTAATATTCGATTGTACAGAGTACACACGGAGAGAGTGAGAGAACATACGAAAATGGCTTGTTTGTGATATTAGGCCGTTTTCTAATCGCTAACACATTTATATTTTTTAAACATTATCAGAGTAAAAGACAGTGATGGCAAAAAATTTATTTTTAGTCTGCTTTTTTTTATTTCAATCACTCAAATTAACAGAATGGATCGAACCACGATCCGTTCTGTTCACTTAGGCCATCGAATCAAAATTGACCGGTGCCCGTGGTGAGTTTGGTGGTGGCCAGTGTTACGTTGCTAGGCAACCGCCGACCATGTCCACACACTAGCCATGACTCCTGGCACCGCCCATTTGTCCAAACGAACCGACACTAGGCAAACTCACGGCCAAGGTTCGTTGAACGCGGCTTTGATATATATACACCTCAAGTGATTTCGTGTTACATAAAAATATATATGAATAATAATTAGCAAAGCAAATATCAGATCAAAGATTAGAAAAATAAGAATATATAATTTTTATTGTATATTTACTTTTAAAATAGTGACTTAGTTTGTGTTAATATTTTTCAAATAAGGTTTAAAAATTGATTTCAAAATTATTAAGTATGTTAGGCCATGAAAGGGATGGATGAAAGAAGAATAAATGCTACGGATATGCGAATACTGAGATGAATGTGTGGAGTGACGAAATAGATAAAATACGAAATGAGTATTTAAGAGAAGGTTTGGAAGTTGTGCCAATAACTGACATAATGGAGATGGAGAGGGAATCGCCTTGCGTGGTGTGGGCATTTAATGAGTAGGAATGATACACATGTCGCGCGGAGAATGATAAATCTGAATGTGGAAGGAAATAAGACTAGAGGAAGACCTAAGAAAATATACATGGACGGTGTAAAAGACGACATGATTAAAAAGGGTGTCAGTGAGAAAGAAGCGAATGATAGAAAAGTGTGGAACAGAGAATCTTATCGCCACCTATTCCATTTTGGGACGTAAACTTAATGACGAGTCTGGGTTTAACAGCCGTTGCCTACATGTTCGTGTAGAAAAAGCCGTGAAGTTGTGTTATGTTTTTGTTGTATAATAATACTGCATGGTCATACAGGGTGGGCGGGGTTTTACCAGGGGTGCGGGGTCTGGGTACGATACCATCGCTAGTAGTAACGTGGATCCTGTCTACATCTGATAACTGTTCTGCAGTGCGACAAGTAAAAACAATATAATATTAAATCCTTGGAAAAAATATTGAGTGACAATCTTACGATTATTAATTATTCTATTTTTTAATAGTCCTTGGCCGTTTGTAATTGATGTCTTTTAATTGTATGTAAAGTTAAAAATATAGGTTTAATTACCACAATTAATATAAAAGTTTTCTGTCTATTGCTTGAATGCCTTCCGTCTAGAAGGTCACAAACTTGCGATCCTGTGCTGTTTGTTTCCAACAACTCCTTGCATCCTCAATGAGATCGTCAATCTACATTTTTTATGGAATAGGAGGTCGAATGAGCAAGCGTCTCTTCACCTGATGCAAAGTGCGTCGCCACTCGCCCATGGACACTTTCAACATACAGCACAGACACAGAAGAGCACAAGGAAGGAATAGGATTCGTAGGATAGGAACTTAAAGAAAGGAGAAAGACCACCAGACAATCGATAGTAAATGCAACTCTCCTAGAACAATACATCGCCACAACGATTTAACTAGGAAACGTCAATATACGAGCGGCCTCAACAAAAAGGGTAAAGGGACGGATATCCGGGACTCTTTCTCACCAGTTAAAACATGACAGCCACTAAAAAGCTAACAACTTCGGCCGTGGTTCGAATCCTGACACTGGCTCACACCAATGACTCGTCGAAATGTTTTCGGAAAGTTATGTGTGATAAATATCGATGACTCGACTTCTTGTTCGCCACCTATTCCATTTAGGACGTAAGCATAACGGCGAGACGAGGCGTAACAGCCGCTGCCTACACCTTCGGGTAGAAAAAGGCGTGAAGTTATGTATGTATGTAATCACTATCAGTACTGTTTTGCAGAGCAACAAAATCCAAAATTGCTCATTTCATCAAAAAACCCTTCGATCTTCCCCCAACTGACCCTGACCTTCTGAACTGAGGTGTATCAGTTCAGCGTTTATCTATAAATGTTGGAGTTCTTATTACAAGTATACGTTTCACCAAGTATATCTGCAGAGAGAGAAGTGGAAAGACAATATCTATCTAATCCCCTGAGTTCAAATAAAAAAAAATACAAAATAACCTGTTTATTTTACATAAATTTCATTAGATTTGAGATATAAAGTGGACATAAATTGTAAGTTCTTAAATTCCGTAACCTAGGCCGCCGAAGCCATTGCCGACCGGTCCGTAGCCACCGTAGCCATAGTTCCCTATACCGTAGCCATTGTTTCCATAGCCATAGCCAGTACCGTACCCGTAGTTGCCAATGCCGTAGCCATAATTATTGTTATTCCCGTAACCGTAGCCGTAAGGCCGTCCCAGACCAAACTGCATGTTGAAGAACGGCCTGCCAAACACCGGAGTCGATGCGCAAGTCATTGCCAACAACAAGACTATCACACAAACCTAAAAATAGCGATTAAAGTAATAAATAACTGTATATCTGCTTAGTTGCTAATATATCTTAAATTCTTTCGAAAAGGGTAATTGTAAAGTAAACACATTACAATTAGGTACCCTTTTCGAAAGAATTTAAGATTTGTAATTACGAATGTCTCGCAAATAATATTTTACGTATAAATTTTGACATGAATAATTGGCTCAAGGTAGAAGTTATAGTTTGATTGAATAATGATAAATCTAGGGCAAGGTTCAGGATAAAATATCACAAATACTTAAATATTAGGTACATAACATAACTTCACGCCTTTTGCTACCAGAAAGTGTTGACAGTAGCTGTTAAGCCTCGACTCGCCGTTATGTTTACGTCCCAAATGGAATAGGTGACGAACCTATTGCCATACCGAGCACAAAGTTTTTAGTCATCGATATATATCACACATAACTTTCGAAATTAATTTCGAAAAGTCGTTGGTGACCACCGACCGCCGTGGTGGTTACCGAGACTCCACTGGACTACCGAGACTAAATATTCAAATAATAAAATATATTATATTACTTACATATTTGATCATGATTGCACTCCTCTATAGTGTGAAGGCGTTCACAAATACCGTCGTATATATATAATATTTCGTTAATAGCTAATAATATTAGTTTTTATAATAGTTATGTTCACTAATTGCAGTAGTAATTAATGGATCATTATGGATCTGGAATATTTTCAACTAACCCATTGACACAATTTACAGTTCGACCAGACGCTTGTTGCTGATCTCAGCAATGAGGTTTACGATATTAGTTCTGTAGTTTTACTTGGCGGCTATTATGCCTAGATATGGCCGAGTTCAGAAACTGAACATTATTTTCAGTGTATTTTATATTGACGTTTGATGTGTTGAACTACCAAGTTGAAATCGTATTGTTTAACCACTGGACCATCGCGACTCGCGATCTCTTACTTACGACACTCGCGAAGTGATGGGCAGATACTATGATCTGATGATGTATTTTTTTTATGGGATAGGAGGGCAAACGAGCAAGTGAGTCACCTAATGGTGAGCAACTATTTACCGCCCATGGACACCGTGGTGTGTTGTCGTCCTTTAGAAACTAGAAAGTAGTTTGGGGAAAGGGAGGAGAAAGGGGACTGGACCATCGAGACTTCGAATCGATCTTCGGAGACATACAAAAACCGTAGCAGGCATAGAATTTATACATGTAAGTTTGTGTTTATTCTGCACTCTCTGACACTTACTTTCTATTCGTTAAAAATAAGCACAGATGTACTCACCATGAGGGATTCTTTTTGAGCTTAGTGTTGTTGTAGAGCGCTTGAGGAGTGTTAGCATACGTGTAAGGGCCCTTGGGCTTAGGGGCAAGTGGGCCTTCCACCAGCACCGAGCGTACGGAGACGCTCATAGTTCATATATTTACAACACAGTTCTATCACAAATAAATTGCCTCCTACAGCACTTCAAATCAAATAACACATAGACACAAGCCAGAGAGCTTCCCTCGTCTGACGTACACATTTGAAAAAAGAACAATAATCAGCTACAACACGCATCGATCCAACTGTCATTTACAATCGTTACTTACAATCTCTGTAAATCATTAAACAACAGATTAACAACGCAATATAAATTCTTTTAAATAAGTCCTTTGACTTATTCAAAGATGACTTGACATGGGTAAAAAATAATTGTGAATGATATCAGGAATAACAAGTTGAGTTGTCATGGTGATTGTAAACAGGACGCTCTCTCTCGCTGACAAATGCGTGACATCATGGGTAATTGGTACATTGCCGGCATACATGTTAAAAGTTATCATTGAAGTCAGAAATACTGTCTCTAGTCGGATATCTATGGTCTCTGTGACTATAATAGTCATTATATAGGCGGAATTATGAATATTATAATTTGATAATACTCAGGTGTTACAAGTGACTACTTAATAAGTTGGATATTAAATTGGTTTTACCTATTTACCGCGAATTTGGTAGTGTAGTAGTGACGGTGTTCTTCCCTGAAATTGCTGCATGATGATATAATATTCTATCAATAAATCTGATCAGACGTTCCTAAGTTTAGTACGTACAAACAAACGAAGTCTTTTCAGGTTATTATTAATGTGGACACGGAGTTTCTACAGTTTATTTAGATAGTAGGTAATGTATGTAGTATACATAAAACATAACATAACTTAACGCCTTTTTCTACCCGAAGGTGTAGGCAGTGGCTGTTAAGCCTCGACTCGCCGTTATGTTTACGTCCCAAATGGAATAGGTGGCGAACCTATTGCCATACTTGGCACAGGGTTTCTAAATTCATTTCAGACTCATTGGTATGAGCCAGGATTCGAACCAGCAACCTCTTGATTGATTAAGCAGATATACAATACAAAAGCGGATAAATGTCGGAGTGGAGGACGGCCACAACTCACCTTCCTTGACCAAATAGAACGAGTGAAGGAGGAAAGTGACATTAGGAAGAGCGACGCGCGAGTGAGGCGTGTAAGAATCGTTCCTTATGGCGCCTTGTCCTCTATGCCTACCCCGCAAGGGATTTGGTGTGAAGTATGTATGCATGTGTTTTTTTATAAAAATAGCATTTAGTATATAAAATCAGCTATTTTTTCATGCATTAGAGCATTTACAGTAAAAATTTGATTTGATAATAAAAAAAATGTGTGACCATTACTAGCGCCCTCTGCTTTCCATTTCTGGAACTTCTTGGGGTGGAAGGCAGACGAATGACGAAGTCCCATGACAATACGTGGCATTAGTCTAGATGGCGCTTCACAAAGTTTTTATACTCAAAGCTTTCTAGAAAGAAACGTTTTACAGAATTTTTCATAGAGGGCATTAAATTTAACCAAGTAAATTTTGATTCTTTGTTACAATATTTTTTGTTAATCATTATAATAAGAAGCTTTTCTTATTATATTTTAGTGGGATTCATTCTATCTTTGCCAGGTTTGTGCGTTTTGAATTGCACCAACTGGGAGTGCTCTCCTAATAATTATTTTTAATGCTAGTTCTTCAATAATTCGCGAGATGGCGTGAAAACCTGTAGTGAATTTTTGTGTGTGTTTATTTTTCTTACTTTTTAGTCGTCAACATTAGTTTTAAGATGAAGATATATTTACAAATTCTTGTGTACATGAAATGCTTACCTACATCTAAAGTGTCGTGTACTGTGAAAGAAAATTACAATAAAGCTAAAATGGACCTGCACCTTCTCTTCATCATCATTAATCCGCAAAACAACTGTTTCTTGATTGAATATTTAAGAGGAAACTTTAAATCCTAAGAAGCTAGAAACTGACAATTTGTACATAATTGTTTTTATGTTTTGTTATGTTGTACAGACTTTGTATATTTATCAATATTATTTATAACTTCACGTCATTGTCTACCTATGGAGTAGGCATCGGTTGTTAAGCATCGACTCGCCAATGTTGCCAATTATTTACTTCCCAAATGGAATAGGGGTCAGAACCTATTGCATTACCTGAGCACAAAGTTGTCAACAATCGATATTTATCACAAGTAACTTCCGAAAAGAATTCGAAGAAAGAACGAAGAAATTATTGATTTCAGCCCGGATACTAACCCACGACTTCTTGATTCAGAAACGGGCGATTCGATTTTTGTTAAAGGTAGTTGAACTTCTTAGTTTTGCTTCTTTCAAATTTGAAAGTAAAGTTTATGAAGGCTACTTAGAAGATTTTTTATCACGGTGAGATAGATGGGTCCAATTTCCACCCGAGTACCTAAAATTATTTTTGTTTATTTCTTAATACGAACTTAACTAACCTAAGTCTCGGTGGTCCAGCGGTCGAGCAGCGCGCTTCTGAATCCAGATGTCGCAGGTTCGATGGCTCACACCAATGACTTTCGAAATTAATTTCGTTAGTTATGTGTGATAAATATCGATGACTAAAAACTTTGTGCCCGGTATGGCAATAGGTTCGCCACCTATTCCATTTGGGACGTAAACATAACGGCGGGACGAGGAGGATTAACAGCCGCTGCCTACACCTTCGGGTAACAAAAGGCGTGAAGTTATCTAATTAACCTATTATTCATAACACTATAGGTATGGTTTCTAGTAATTTATTATTACTAAACTGTAAGTAAAATAATTACCTACTACACTGTCAAAAACAGCTTTTAAAATAGACAATATAAAACTAATTCATTTCAAAAATGTTAGTGATCCTAATACCAGTTCGTAACGAAAGGTTACTATATGTATGTTCATGGATATAAATTTATATGTTTGTCACAAGAGTAACGACAGAACAAACAGTAATGTCGTTCTGCCCTCTTTGGAGTTAGTCTAGTATGAATTTACAAGTTTCCCGACCGTTGGTGCGCGGGCCGTGACCAATGCGGCCCTCGATGAAGACGTCATAAAATAATGACAATATCACTTTTCACGAGATAACTATCGTGCGACAACCCTGCCCAATATTATCTAAGCGACAAACGACATACGAATCGAATTGCTACCTTCTGATAATAACATTACATTGAATTTCCTTTGAGTGAACCGCGGCTAGGGTCTTCGCTCCGCCTCCACCTCCACTGGACAGGGTTGTCAAAGCGTGCAATAATAAATATAGTTGCGCTTTCATTTCCAAGAGGAGAATGGGGTTTAATGATCTGTGCGTAATGCCCTCGAAACATAACTTCCGCAGTGTTTTGTTGTCGTAAAAAAGTCGCCGGATCATCCGTCGTCGGTCACGTGACTCTTATTGCTACCTTCCGCCCGGGGACCTCTTAATGTTTGTATTGTGTCAGTTTTTTTTCTATATAAAAAAATATGGCGATCTATGCAATAGCTTCGAACTCATATTGACAAATGAGGCAGAATGAATCTCTAAGAGTATATATAGAAATATATATGTCTACATGATATAATAATTTAGTTTTCATCTGAGATCTTCAAATTGTTATGATTCAACCATAATTTGAAAAAGTATTGACCGAGGCTACTCAAACCTTTTGGTATAAGAGTAAATCTCCATAAATGTTTGTCTAATTGAAAGTCTAGATATATAGTTAGTCAGATTTCGCAGACAGGCAGGTCAGTGGCGTTAGTTATTATATGGGAAGTACAGGAGGGAATCTGTAAAGGATGAATATATTAAAAAAAATGATTAAATTAAAATCACTTAAAATTAATTTCTCAGATTCCAAAGTCGTTTCTCTGCATTTTTTACCTTTACTTGACGCTAAGAGTCGAGAAATAGTTTATAATACAATAATTCACACCAACAATAATAATTCTATATGACAATTAATTTACAGTTTCGTAAATATAACATAACTTTACGCCATTTTCTACCCGAAGGTGTAGACAGCGGCTGTTAAGCCTCGACTCGCGGAATCATTATGTTTCGTACGATGTGTGTGTGAGCCAGTGTCAAGATTCGAACCCGGACCTCTGGATCAGAAGCCTTGTGCTCGACCACTGGACCACCGAGAGGCTATATTAACAATTAATATAATTTATTTATTTATATACTCTTTATTGCACACATATTAAAGGAATACAAAATGGAACTGAAATACAATATAGTACAACGGGCGGCCTTATTGCTTTCAGCAATTTCTGCCAGGCAACCTTGGGATGGACATAAGAAAAAAGAAAGTGGGCAGGTGTTGCGTGCAAAGTATGAGCAATGTATCAATGCATTGCACATACGATTTGTATTATCAATATATATACATATATATACACACATACATGAAACTACATATATATATATATATAATTATACTATACATACTAAACCAATCTTCTTCTTCTTCTTAATCTTCTTTAATCTTCTTCTTCTTTAATATATATAAATCTCCTGTCACGATGTTTGTCCGCGATGGACTCCTAAACCGCTTAACAGATTTCGTTCAAATTTGCACGCAATATGCAGTTTGGTCCAACTTAAAAGATAGGATAATTTATATCTTAATTTATTATCGCGATTTTATTTTATTGCAAATTATTTGTCCATTTTATTTGTTAACTCCAAACTATTCTAACAGATGGCGATATCTGTTGACTAAACGTTTGTCTACTTCATTTATTGGTTCCAAGCAATTCTAACAGATGGTGATAAAATTAATAAATTATTTGTCTTTAATTTATTTTATCGATTAGGATATTAAACAAAATATCTTTATCGCTTGGTATATTAAGCAGGACAACGTCTGTTGGGCCCGCTAGTACACATATAAATACTAGCATACAAATATATACACATACATACGAACATATAAAAATACATACAAAGTCGATCGATGATATCTTTTGTAACTTGCATATCTACGAGTATGATAATAGATCAAGATAATGCTGTTTCACCATTTTTTAAAATCTTGCTAAGATTTTAGCCCGTCGAATTTCAACTGGTAAGTCGTTACGGCCTTAACGGTGAAAGATTTGGCGTAGAGACTTGTAGAATGTGTTGGGATTTTTAGTTTAAAATTGTGCGAAGACCTTAAATTCTGACAATGAGTGTCATGTAGATACTGAAAACGTACTTTGAGATAGGTAAGGGTCGAAGGGTTGAACAGTATTTTATACAACACTGAAAGGATATGAGCATTCCGGCGAAATCTTATTGGTAACCACTTGAGTTGTTTACGGAATTGTGATACGTGATCATAATTGCGTAATCCAAATATGAATCTTATGCAATAATTTTGAAGACGCTCAAGTTTATCTAGTTGGTATTCGGCGAGGTCGGGATAGCTGACATCTGCATAATCAAGGGTGGGCAGAAGAATAGATTGAGCAAGCGCAATTTTAGTGGCAATGGGTAAAAAATTACGAAGTCTGATGAGAGACCGTTCTGAAGCAAACAGTTTCCGGCTCACCTCTTGCAACTGTGGTCCCCAAGTTAAATTAGCGTCGATTATAAGACCAAGGTTCTTTGCCTTGTCACTTAAGTTAATCACTGCACTCTGGAAGACAATTTGTGGTAATTGCGATTGTGTCAATTCTCGAAGTGAGCCGACTACTGCCTAACAGTATTATAATATAATATTACTATACATACACACTACCATAATTGTAATATTACTTATTCTAAGAGTATTATTAAGTTAAGTTAATCAGAAAAAAATAATATAAAATTGTAATCCAAACAAGTTTATCCCTTAGAAATGGTCAGTAGAAGTTTGCAGGCGGGTTCGAATTAACCTGACTTACCCACCTACCTAAGCTGTAGACGGTATCACTAAAAACACGGCTCCATCCAATTTATTAGAGAGACTCAATACATATGTATGTATTGTCATGTTGACCCGACAGTCTCTGAAAAACTTCATATAATGAAAACGATTGAATTATACATTAGAACGTTGGGGGCCATTTTGGGAATTACATGGGGGAGAATGGAAAAAAGGTTGACTCAAATTCGAACACAATACTCAAATTTATCTTGTATAAATATCGGTTTGAATCGACTTAATAAAATAAAAAAAGAACAATACGAAAATTAAGAATATTAACACATTAAGGATTTGTCTCGATTTATATCGAATGAAGATTAATAACAATACAACGATTATGTATGATTCTTTTTTTTTTTTTTTTATGGGATAGGAGGGCAAACGAGCCGATTCTGATGTTATCTTGACCCAAAAGTGACTATAGGTAGTTCAGGTACCTAATGGTTGCTATGATGGTAAGTACTTAGTCTTCAAGAGAATTTTTTTACATATTTTCTTATTATTGGATAAGGATACCATAAAACATACATTTTTAAAAGGATTCATAAAGTGATTTTCGTATAAATTAAGATTTCTTTAATTGTCTTAGGTAGGTTGTTTTTAATAGACTCACCATGCTTCAGACTCCAGAGGTCGCGGGGTCGAATCCTCACATTGGCCCACACCAATGACTTTTCGAAATTAATTTGGTAAGTTATGTGTGATAAATATCGATGACTAAAAAATTATGCCCGGTATGGCAATAGGTTCGCCAGCTATTCCATTTAGGACGTAAACATAACGGCGAGACGAGGCTTAACAGCCGCTGCCTACACCTTCGGGTAGAAAAAGACGTGAAGTTATGTTATGTTAAGATTTCTGGACTTGATAAAGGTGCGACTTAAAATGTTGAAAGTCAAATAGAGCATTGGATTTATAATTAAACTACGATTACAAACATGGATAATTTCACCCTAATTGATTTAGTTAACCTGATGGTTTAGTGGTTTGTCACTTTTACACCTCATCGAGCGGTCGCTAGTTCAAATTCAGAAATGATCGTCCTTTAAAATGAGATAAAGAAGGGGTTGGAAGTGGGATGGGTAGGGGAGAGGATATCCGGATACGTCGGATACCGAGCGAAACGCGGCATGAGTCACTTTACTTCGATATTCTGAGAGGTCGTGTTATTTCACCGGTCGAGCCGGCGCATTCGTGCAGCTGCTTGGCTCTACCGCATGTTGGGATGGATATTTGAAATATTTAATTAATTATTACAAAAATTATAACAAGTGTGGTCACTGTAGCCAAGTGCCCTTGTGGTCCCCCTGGTGGTCACACCTGTAAATAGGCCATTTAGCGGGTACTTGAAGGACTCCGCCAGCTCTGATGCATATGGAATCCTTATGGAAATTTCACTGAACACGTCTGTCCGGCTGTCAATCAACCTGACGTCTGTTGTATAATGATAGATGAGGTGAACAAGTAACATCTATGTATACATTATTTATTGTAAGTATATCAACACATATAAATAAATCTTTCTTCATTCATTCATCTTTAGTGGTAGAGCCAAGCAGTTCGCTGCATGAATGGGCCGGTTCGACCGGCGAAATACCACGACCTCTCAGAAGGTCGACGTAAAGTGGCTCATGCCGCGTTTCGTTCGGTGAGAGAGGTACCCGGAGGCCCACCCCCTTTCCCCATCCTTTCCTCTTCCCTATCCCTTAAAGGTTGGCAACGCAACAGTAACACTATATGTGTTGCTGGTGTCCATGGGCGGCGTTGGTTGCTTACCATCAGGTGACACGCCTGCCCGTTTGCCCTCCTATCACATTAAAAAAAAAAATTAAGTGGCTGTTTGTAATATTAAAATACTAGTTGACCCGGCGAACTTCGTTCCGCATCAAAAGAAATAAATTAGTAATATTTGGATCTTAAAAAGTTCAATTTGTGCTATTTATCGGCACGCGTTTTGGCGCGCAAACGCAAAACTGCTATGTACCGCTATGTTAATACTGTAATATCTTCGTAAATATTAGTTTAAATTACATGCTGTAAATGGCTATAATAATCTATATTAAAAGCACAATCTATTTAAGATACTTAATTGGATGAAAATTAATGCTGTAATGTTTAAAATTGCTTCGTAAATAAGCCATTATTTCTCGTAAAAAGTTAAAAAATAATAATGGTCATTGTGGGTTATCCCTAAGACATAGACATATGCCCTCGCGGACTTTTTTATAGACCTTTTAAAGGTGTATAATAATGTAGTACATTGTTTTGATTTATAACTTAGGGTTCAGGCAGCGTTTTCGATTAAAGTTTTAAATCTTGAAAATTATCATTTTTTTTCACTACACTATTCATGAATTATAGATCAAAACCACCCCGTTGACACCCTCTAACTATTAAAAAAAACCGCATCAAAATCCGTTGCGTAGTTTCAAAGATTTAAGCATACAAAGGGACATAGGAACAGAGAAAGCGACTTTGTTTTATACTATGTAGTGAAGTGCTGTTTGTTCCGGGCAATCTCTTATAAGGCTTGACCGATTTTGACGGGACTTTTATTAGCTCATTATTGATAAGTTACTACTTAGGTTACTTTTTTTATATAAAATCCTTTACTTATTTATTGCTTCCGAGGCGAAACAAAGTTCGCCGGGTCGGCTAGTTATATATAAAACTTTAATTTAACGTCATTTAAAGTAGTGGATGTATACAGTGTTTTCAAGTCTACCACTGTCTACGTATAGGTCTATAGGTCCACGGTTCCTTCTCGGTTCAGTACTCATATTTTAATAAGAACATGTTTTTTTTTAAATTAACTTTTAGCTTGTCTTTGGCAACATTTTAAAGATAGATTATGTATTGTTTTGTTAAATTTCCACTATGAGAGATGGTTCTTCTTCTTACAATTCGTCAGTGGCCTTTTACGATACCCACGAGACTCAGGGTGTCATTCTTCTCTGCAGTAATGCAACCGGCCAATCATCAATAGTTTTGTATATTTTATTTAACAATAATGATGAAAAGGCACAATAAAATGGTGTACAAATTTAAGAACATATTATATAAGGTATGATAAGAGAGTTAGTGGCAATATGGCGGCTCCGCGTGTACCCCACGCTGCCCGGCAGTAAACAACCATATTGTGTACCATTGCGCCGATATTACTGCCGCAGGGCTGCCACACAACACAAGCACACACGACCAGGGCATTCATTATAACTTACGAAACCTACTCTTTTCCACAAACATTATATTGTTAATGAAGAAAAGCTTAAGCAAATGTTATATCAGTAATACGAAAATCTTTTAACTATATAGGTACCTAGTTTTGGATTTCCAATCTTTCCGTAGTAGTAAATTATTAGTGGTGCTTTTTCAGCGGTAAAACGGAGTCTTTTATATTTCAAGTTACACATCTGTGTATACCTGGGTGAGTGCCACACTGAAGAGGAGGCAGTAGTTTTATCTGTTAAGCATGTACTTAGTTTGACAGACAAAAAGACAACAATTTTCAAAATTGTTGTTGCGTCTTCTATTATTCTAATAAAGACTCCTAATGTAGTGGTAGAGCCAAGCAGTTCGCTGCATGAATGGGCCGGCTCGATCGGTAAAATACCACAACCTCTCGGAAGATCGACGTAAAGTGGCTCATGCCACGTTTCGTTCGATGGGAGAGGTACCTGGAGGCCCATCCCCATCCTTCCCTATCCCCTTTCAACACTATATGTGTTGCTGGTGTCCATGGTCGTCGTTGGTTGCTTACCACCAGGTGACACGCCTGCCTTTCGTTTGCCCACCTATCCCATAAAAAATAACAATGTACTATAGTAGTAATTTCTACAGTCAAGAGGTAAATATATAAATAATAAAAAACTCGTGCGTGGCAGCCCTGAGTTATTAGCGTGCGCAGACGCACGCCGGTCGTGGTGCAGCCGATGCGCGATATGTAAATACAGCAGCTACCGTATTGACCGCGCGCTATTGTTCCTGCCGCCACTGTTTTATTTCCCGCGGCGAGGTCGCCACCGACTCCGGCGAACTCCGGCTCCTTCCTCTGCCCGCCTGTGCCTGCCCGTTCCTGCCCGTGCCCGCCTGCTACCGCGATATCTACTGTTCAATAACTCATGTTATTGTTTTAAATCTGCGACTATTGTCGATTGTTCATTCGCAAACAAATAAGTACAGCGAAAAGAGAATTTCTCGTTACCGAAGAAGTTATGGGGTCCGCTGTAATCGTTGTCTGTGCTGTGTTGAAACGATTTTACCGCCACATATTTACAACGGAATCCTTAAAATCTGTCGAAGTTAAATCAATTAAAACTTAACTAATAACAAAGCTTACTTCCAATGTTGTTATTTCATTAGAAAGTAGCACCTCGCTTCTGAAACGGTTTCGCATACAAATCCTAGCAATCCACGAATCTCCAGGTGAAAATTTTCCTAAACTAATGTATTATAAATATTATCTATGAATTGGTTCCGAGGAGAATTTGGTACCAAAAATTTCGATGAGTCGAGACATACTGTCTATACCACCCATGTTATCTGTCACTAGCTCGAGACTTTTCAATAAGAAGTCGTCGTGCTAAACCACTGGACCATAAGTAAGATTTTCTTACATATAGTAACCGAGGTTTGTGATGGCGTTAGGAAACTGGAATGAAGCGATGCCAAGCGACATGAAGCGTTTGTTATCTTAATTAGTGACCTTGTGATTTATAGTTAGTTAGGCAATGTACTGGTGTGGTTAATTTATACACCCTCCTCCCAATGCCTCTGCCCTCCCCCTATGAGCCATAACGTATGAAGATATGTCAACTGATATCAGCTCACTGGATATATGATTTGTGTTAGTGTCTCACTATTATGATGATGGCTTGATTGTGGAAATTAACAAAAAAAGAAATCCTAAAACTCCAGTAGAATGGCCCCTCGGATTAACTCTCAGATTTCTATCTGTAATTACCTGAGTTCGAATCCATAAACAAATGACAGAAATTTTTGAAACACTGTTTGTTCTTGATGTATGTATGTATGGCACTAAAACTCATTGGTTTGTATCTGAGATTGAACCCGAAACCTCCTAAAACGAAGTCTGTACCGATAGTCTTAATAGTCGTATCGAGGAATATAATTATCTAACAACATAACTTCACTCCTTGCTTTACATGTAGGCACCGGCTGTTAACTCCTGACTCACTTGTTGTGTTTAAAATGGAATAGGTGTCTGAACCTATTGTCATATACCGGTTACAAACTTGTCAGTCATCGATATTTATCACACATAGCTTCCGAAAATAGCTTCGAAAAACATTGCTGTGAGCCCGGATTCAATCCCACGACTTCTAAATCAGAAGCGGAGAGCTCGACCACTGAACCACCGACCACAAATAATTTATATTATTTTTTACAAATTCATCACTTCATCATCATCATCATCATTACATAGTATAAAACAAAGTCACTTTCCGCTGTCTGCCCCCTTATATGCGTATATCTTTAAAACTACGCAACGGATTTTGATGCGATTTTTTTTAACAGTTAGAGGGTGCCAACGGGGTGGTTTTGATCTATAATTCATGTATAGTGATAAAAAAGTGATAATTTTCAAACTTTAAAATTTTAATAGACGCTACTTGAACCCTAAGTGATAAAACAAAATAATTTACTACATTCTTATACACCTTCAAAAGATCTACAAAAAAGTCCGCGATGCCATATGTCTATCTCTTAGGGATAACCCACACTGACCCTTTTATTGTTTTACTTTTTACGACAAATAATGGCTTATTTACGAAGCGATTTTAAACATTACAACATTAATTTTCATTCAGTTAAGTATATTAAATAGATTGAGTATTTAATATAGATCAGTATTGCCCTTTACAGTATGTAATTTAAACGAATATTTACGAAGATATTACAGTATTAACATAGCGGGACATAGTAGTTGCGTTGCGCGCCAAAACGCGTGCCGGTAAATATTAGCCGATAGCACAAATTTAACTTTTTAATATCCATATTTTACTCATTTATTACTTTTGATGCGGAACAAAGTTCGCCGGGTCAGCTATCAACTATATAATAAAGTAGCTACAGAAGAGCGGCTTGTGCTGTATATAAATCATATATCATATAGAAAAGACAGTAGATACAGGCCGACAGACAGACATATATCACGAAACTTCTTTTATATATATATATCACTGACAGTACCTGTCACAAACAATACCGTAACGTGCCAAGTGGTAAAGGACAACCTTTTTTTTTCCTCTATAAAATTAATTGGTTGACGTGATTTGGGTACCGTTGCCGGCAGAACCTTATTTTTAAATTTAACTTAATTTACTGTTTACTATCAAAATGTATCTAATAATATATTCGTTTGTGGTGTGCGAAAAAGCTGACTAATATAATTTTAAAATTTTGGACATAATACACACAGCTCCCTCTAGTTCTAAACTAAGCAACTAAATGCTTGTGTTATGGAAACTAGATAACGGATATACATAAATACTTATTTTTTTTTAATACACACTTATTATAGAAAACACCCAGACGCCATACAAACATTCATGCTTGTCATAAATATTTATTGTACTCGGGTAGGATTTGAACCCGCCATCCTCTATTCTGCAGTCGGTAGTTTTATATGACGAAAGGTTCGTATTCTGGGATATGCAAATGATTTTTCTGATGTTAAGTGTGATCTGTTATGTTTTAGCAAATTAATGAAAATTTGCCAACACTAACTCCGTAAGACTTCATATTTCTACATGGCCTACCCGTGTCATCATGTATTAGCACCGTGAAGGTACGAAAAATATAACAATATTATAAGTTAGCTGGTCCAGTTAGTTTCCTAGAGTGACTCACCCTTGGCCCAGCATAGTTTTTGTGCTTCTGGTGGTAGTGAGAGACCAGGTCGGGTCACCTATTGTATAGTACACTTTGTGAGAAGTGCCGCTGTCATCTCACCTAGCGGCATTGTTAGGATTTGTAAAATATATCTAAAATTTATAAAATATTAGTTGAGTTTTAAAAAGAAAAGAAGTCCGGGTTCGATTCCAGACACTGGCTCACATCAATGACTTTTCGAAATTGTTTTCGGAAGTTATTTGTGATAAATATCGATGACTGGAAAAACTTTGTGCCCGGTATGGCAATAGGTTCGCCACCTATTCCATTTGGGGCGTAAACATAACGGCGAGACGAGGCTTAACAGCCGCTGCCTACACCTTCGGGTTACAAAAGGCGTGAAGTTATGTTTATGTATGTATTAGTTGACCCAGCGAACTTTGTTTCGCCTCAGAAAAGAAATAAAAATGGTCATTGTGGGTTATCCATAAGAGATAGACATATGCTATTGCAGACCTTTGTAGACCTTTTAAAGGTGTATAGTAATGTAGTACATTGTTTCGATCTATCACATAGAATTCAGCCAGCGTTTGTAATTCAAATGCTAAACCTTGAAAAATTAACACTTTTTATTTAGTATACGTGAATTATAGATACAAACCACCCGTTGACACCATCTATCTATTAAAACAAACCACATCAAAATCCGTTGCGAAAGATCTAAGCATATAACGGGACAGACAGCGGCAAGCGACTTTGTTTTATACTATGTAATGATTCTAAAGTAAATTATTAATTACCTTATGCCTCCGGCTTTGCTAGATTTAAAATCTTTAACTTGTCTCTCTGAATTATGGACTGTATATCAAGCAAATATTGTCGCATTCGACCCTTAATTGCAAAAGTTATAAAAAATACCAATATTTTATTTGGATTATTCAAAATCAGTTAATCTCATTACGGTGAAGTATCTCTAATTAATTGATGGTGCAGATTTCTTAATCAACGTGAACGTTAAAGCTCATAAAATACCAAGGAAACGACATGAGGTCCACACCGGTCCACACAGGAGGCTGTATGCCCTCGATTACTTTAGCACAAGTACATACCGACACTCTTAGTACAGTATCGATCAACTGTCAATACTTTAGTTTTATAAATCACTACATAGTATAAAACAAAATCGATTTGTCTGTATGACCTATAGCCATATGTATGTTTAAATCTTTCAAACTACGCATGGGATATTGATGCAGTTTTTAATAGATAAAGGATTTCCACGTATTAAACGTAGTATAAAATTGTGATAAATCCAAAATTTACTTATTTATTACTTTTGATGCGGAACAAAGTTTGCCGGGTTAACTAGTAAATTGTAATTATAAGTTTAGATTTAAGTAAATTAAATTCTTTAATTCTATAAAACGGGTAAAAAACTACAGTAATAATACAATTGGTGAAACTAATTCCATTCACTTAACCAAATTATAGTTAGCAACTGAAATAGAGTGTCAAGTTGGCGTTAGGATTTTATATTTTTATTTTTTATACATCTTCGACAATCATATCAATACATACATTTATATATATATATATATATATATAAAACATTTCTTTAGAACCTTTCCAACAATTTGTGAAAATTATAATAATATGAACTGAGTTTGTCACGTTCAAATAGACAGACAAACAGGCGCGGAACGAGGACTTTATCATTTAATATGGCGTGAAGCAGAATCTTGGTCACGTAAGTCTAGCAAAAAAATGGTTTAATAACACTTAAAAAAATATATAAAAGATAAAGAATAAGATATAAAAAGAGTCATTCCTTTAATAATCTTGCAGGTACCTATGCAACGGGGATTGGTTTTTTGTTATAGTCACTTCGCGAGAAACGCTGCAGTTCTTCGAAGTTTTGGTTCGGCAAACTGCGCCAGTAGAGGGCTCGTCAATCGTCATGTATTGTCATGACATCGTCATCAGTCTGCGTAACTACCACTATATCTCATACCCATAGAACAATAGTTATAATTCAAGGAAATAACCAGACTTTTTAAGCGAATGCATAGATTTGATGAAAGATCACAGATCGCCATTAAGCCAATTAAGATTGGACATTTTTTTTATAATAGCGTATTTATTTTTAGTTGTATTTTTGTAATTTATGCTATTTTTCTGCCCTTATTTTGTTAATTTCAATTATTTATCGACTATCGGACAGATTATAAGTTTTATACATAACCAAATGTCGGTCATTTCACCTTGAATGGTATTATTCCAAATCTTTGGCAATGTTATTTGAAGATAGATAGCATTTTGTACATTGGTGTTTGTTGTACCATCACGTCATTAATATACAAAAGTAGTAGCAGCAGTAATTGCTCTCGATGTCGGATTAATTCTCTAATCTCAAATATAATAAGATGCAGTCATTAATAATTAACACTACAAACAATTGTTCTGGATTGGAACTCGGAATAATATTATTTTCCTTCACCATTGAAAAATGTATAGCTTCGCAAATATGATGAAATTAAACAAAATATTTATTTATCCAATGTATCATTCTTCTTCTTCTTCTTGTGCCTCTTCACTGCTGAAGGTTGGCCGTCAGCTTCCCGAACTTGTCTCTATTTTGTGTGGAATTTAAGTGAAGTAAGTTTAAGTGAGTGTAAGAAATTAAGTGGAAGAGCTGTTCCACAGAGATTATACCGGTCCACTCACGAATGTTCCGCAACCACGACTTCTTCCGTCGTCCAGCGCGTCTTTTCCCTTGTACCTTGCCCATCATTATTAGCTGAAGCAGCATATATCTATCGTTCCGAAGAACGTGTCCGAGATATTCGATCTTGCGCTTTTTGTATCATTAATAAACGAAAAATAAATTGTTAGAGCGCGACAAAAATATCCATAATAAATATACTCAGTTTTTGCAAGTATGCAAAAACTGCAATTTAAGTTTATCAATCACACAATACCATTTAAACTGAAATCCATTAAATACGTTTGTCATCAGAGATTTACAAGAATATTCATCATTTTTCATTTAAATTTTCCTGCTCTTATCCCAATCTAAGTGGGGTAGGTACAACGTATCATTCTTTCGAACTACCCACATTTCACTTCAAATGATTTCATTATCGTGTTATGACTGGCCGCCTGCCTGACGCCCACCTTCCTTGAACCTATACTTAAAAACACTATACTTAAAACATAGCCCAGTTTTGACCTCAGTCGGGTAATTAAATTACACAAAAACAAACATAATGGCTTATAAATAACTCGATCTAATTATTATTATCACCGCTATTGATCATAATATGACTGTTTTAACAATAGCCAGTTTCTATTGCTCTCCCACATAAATCTTTCAAGAGCTGAGAGCTCGCGATACAAAGGAGAGTCCATAGGAGAGGTGGCATCCGTGGATAATCAGTCAAAGGGTTCCTTACATCACAAATGAAGGTCTACCTTCAGATGTGTTCGAGTGATGATTTAGTAGTGATATTGTATTTGCAGGTGCACATTCCTATTTTAGAGTTCCTGACGCTCTTTGGAATCTCCTCCTGATCTTTTTCTGACGGTGTAAGCAGTGGCTGTTAATAAAGGTATTTTCCAAAACTTAAAACAATTAGTTCATAAATAAAGTTACGAACGTCAAAGTTTCGTACGGGGTGAATAAAGACTTCTGCTAATATCTCAATCAGATAAATGTGAATATATTTATGTACCTCTATGTATAAAACCGGAGTTAGAATAAGTCAGGCGAATGCTTTCGTTGTTTAATTTGACAGAAATTTGCATAAATAAATTGGCAAAAAAATCATTTGATATCTGTTAAACAATTGTTCAGGGGTGAGATCACAAGAAGGCGTTGTGCGCGCATGTGTGTTTGTTTGTTTGTGACGCGAGCGACGGCTTGACATACAAACATCACACTACGATCACGCTTCGATACCTTTTAATTTATAAAATCACGTCTCTCATAATCATTATCATTACATAGTATAAAACCCCGCAAGGGATTTGGCGTGAAGTTATGTATGTAAAACAAAGTCACTTTCCGCTGTCTGTCCCCTTATATGCGTATATCTTGAAAACTACGCAACGGATTTTGATGCGGTTTCTTTTAATAGTTAGAGGGTGTCAACGGGGTGGTTTTAATCTATAATTCATGTATAGTGTAGTAAAAAGAAGTAATAATTTTCAAGATTTAGAACTTTAATCGCAAACGTTGCCTGAACCCTAAGTGATAAAACAAAATAATTTACTACAATGTTATACACCTTCAAAAGATCTACAAAAAAGTCCGCGATGCCATATGTCTATCTCTTAGGGATAACCCACACTGACCCTTTTTATTGTTTTACTTTTTACGACAAATAATGGCTTATTTACGAAGCGATTTTAAACATTACAACATTAATTTTCATTCAGTTAAGTATATTAAATAGATTGAGTATTTAATATAGATCAGTATTGCCCTTTACAGTATGTAATTTAAACGAATATTTACGAAGATATTACAGTATTAACATAGCGGGACATAGTATTGCGTTGCGCGCCAAAAGGCGTGCCGATAAATAGCACAAATTGAACTTTTTAATATCCAAATTTTACTCATTTATTACTTTTGATTGTACAGATTGTACAGAAGACCGAAGAGTACCATCAGCCGCTGTGTATGTCATTCGTGGATTACGAAAAAGCCTTCGACTCCATCGAAACTTGGGCAGTTCTGGATGCATTGCAGCGATGTCGGATTGACTGGCGTTATATCGAGGTGTTGAGATGCTTGTATGACACCGCCACGATGACTGTCCAGATACAGGACCAGGTGACGAACTCCATTGAGCTAAATCGAGGTGTAAGACAGGGAGATGTCATATCTCCCAAACTCTTCACCAACGCTCTGGAGGACGTCTTCAAGACACTGGATTGGACTGGACAGGGTATCAACGTGAATGGTGAGTACATCTCGCATCTTCGGTTCGCCGACGCCATCGTTGTAATGGCAGAGTCCCTGGAACAGTTAAGCGGAATGCTGCGCAGCCTAGACGAATCCTCTCGACGTGTCGGTCTGGGCATGAACTTGGACAAGACCAAGGTCATGTTCAACGAACATGTCGTACCCGGACCGATAAATGTCGATGGGTCAATTCTCGAAGTCGTAAACAAATACGTCTACCTAGGCCAAACTATCCAGTTAGGTAGACGAAACTTCGAGAAGGAAGCCGACAGGAGGATTCAGCTGGGTTGGACCGCATTCGGCAAACTGCGTCGAGTTTTCGGCTCGCCTATACCGCAATGCCTGAAGACCAAAGTCTTTGACCAGTGCGTCCTACCAGTAATGACCTACGGTGCCGAAACGTGGACACTTACGGTGGGGCTAGTCCACAAATTTAAAGCCGCTCAGCGAGCTATGGAGCGAGCTATGCTCTGAGTATCTCTGAAAGATAGACTCAGGAATGAGTATATCCGACAGAGAACCGGAGTAACCGACATAGCTCGTAGAATAAGGTCGCTGAAGTGGCAATGGGCTGGTCACATCTGTCGAAGGACCGATGGTAGATGGAGCAAGAAGGTCATTGAGTGGAGACCGCGACTTGGTAAGCGTAGTGGAGGACGCCCACCAGCCCGATGGTCAGACGACCTCAGAAGGGCTGCTGGAAAAGACTGGATGCGGAAGGCAGAGAATCGGATGTTGTGGCGCACATTGGGAGAGGCCTATGTCCAGCAGTGGACTGCAACAGGCTAGTGATGAAGTGATGATTACTTTTGATGCGGAACAAAGTTCGCCGGGTCAGCTAGTATAGTATAAAACAAATACCACGACCTCAAAGTCACTTTCCGCTGTCTGTCCCCTTATATGCTTATATATTTAAAACTACTAAGAAGTAAACTAGTTAGAGGGTGTCAACGTTGTAAAGAAAACATGATATTTTTTGAGATTTAGCACTTTAATTGCAAACGCTGGCTGAACCCTAAGTGATAGATCAAAACAATGTTCGGCATTATTAAACACCTTCAGAGGGTCAATAAAGAAGTCCCCGAGGAATTACATTCTTTTTTTTTACTTTTTACGAGAAATAATGGCTTATTTACGAAGCGATTTTAAACATTACAGCATCAATTTTCATCCAATTAAGTGCCTTAAATAGATTGTGCATGCAATATACATGATCATGGCCCTTTACAGCATGCAATTTAAACGAATATTTTTGAAGATATTGCAGTATTAACATAATATATAACATAACATAACTTCACGCCTTTGTTACCCGAAGGTGTAGGCAGCGGCTGTTAAGCCTCGTCTCGCCGTTATGTTTACGTCCCAAATGGAATAGGTGGCGAACCTATTGCCATACCGGGCACAAAGTTTTTCAGTCATCGATATTTATCACACATAACTTGCGAAAACTATTTCGAAAAGTCATTGGTGTGAGCCAGTGTCTGGAATCGAACCCGGACCTCTGGATCAGAAGCCGTGTGCTCGACCACTGCGCCATCGAGACTATAGTATTATTAACATAACTTTTTAATATCCATATTTTACTCATCTATTACTTCTGATGCGGAACAAAGTTCGCCGGGTCAGCTAGTATATTATACTAGCTGACCCGGCGAACTTTGTTTCACCTCAAAAGCATTATATGAGTAAATAAAAGTTTTTTCTAAAAAGTCCCGTCAAAATCGGTCCAGCCATAAGCCAGAACAATCAGACAGGCAAAAATTCTAAATAATATTATTTTAATGTATACATCCATAACGTAAAAAGCGGTTATTTCAATTTGACAAACAAACACTTCGATTTTATATATTAGTATAGATATTGATTGGCCAAGAAATACTTTTATGTATTTTACATTTTACTTTTAACAGTGGTAGCGCCAAGCAGTTCGCTCCATGAATGGGCCGGCTCGATCGGTGAAACACCACGACCTCTCGGAAGATCCCCCGGAAGATTCCCTATACTTCCCTATCTGCCTTCCCTAAAGGTCGGCAACGCAACAGTAACACTATATGTGTTGCTGGTGTCCATGGGCGGCGTTGGTTGCTTACCATCACGTGACACGCCTGCTCGTTCGTCTCATAAAAAGGATCATTTCAATTCCAGAAATTAAAGTATTTCAACGCCTAACAATAACATACATAATTTCACGGCTTTTCTACCCGAAGGTGTATGCACTGGCTTTTAAGCCTCGTCTTGCCGTTAGGTCTACGTTACAAATTGAGTAGGCGAACCTATCGCCATACCGGGCACAAAGTTTTCAGTCATCGATATTTACCACAGATAACTTCCGAAAACAACTTCGGAAAATTGATGTGAGCCAGGATTCGAACCCGCGACCTCTAGATTCAGAAGTGGGGTGCTCGACCACTGGACCACCGAGACCTTATTTGTTAATTAATTTAATTATGTCGTGTGGCCGTTTTTGGGTTTGCCGTGCCCGACATGTTTATATTAAAACACAATTCTGACATAGCAATACGACTCTTCTCTTGATAAATTTTTTCTAGTCTTCAGTGCGGTTAGCACTTGAGATGGCCTTCCCACATTACATTGACTGCGACTACCATCGCCTTGTCCTCTGCATCATAATATCTAATTAATTAAAGTGAGAAAAGTTCACGTAGCAGTTAAATACCACACTATCCCAAAAGATCAACAAAAATAAATCATATACCGTATATTTTTACAAATACAAATTCATCATTTTCCTGCTCTTATCCCACTCTTAGTGGGGTCAGCATAACATGTCATCCTTTCCAACTATACATGTTGTAAAAAATTTTGGCTCGTAATTGTCTTATTCGTCCTAATAGTTGGTGGTCTTTCCTTCCAGTATCCTGTCGATGCAGGTCGCCAGGTTATGTTGCTCCGCTCTTGAGTTTCACGATGAGGAAGTTGGTCTGATCATTGAGAGATGACTCACCACATGCTTTTCTCTATAGTAGATGCCATCTGAACTAATAAATCATTGTCACCTTCAACACCTTTGATGAAAATGGCATCCCGTAGCTGGATAATGTTACCGCCTCTGCAATGCTTGCTCCAAACTAATTCATGGTTTATTTAAATTTTAAAACAGTTTTTTAGTTTAAAAATAACTTATATATAACCAATATTTATATAAAATAATTGTAAATTGCAATACTTTAAATATATTGCAGTGACATGATACAACAAATTTTGACATTTGATTGAAAGTTTAAATGTCAATATTCATACGATACTGACGAACGATGGACTTTTCTACTAACAATGAACTCTATGGTATGATTTTAAAGGTCAAATTGCCTTGTATGTCAAAGTGTGGTTACGAATCGTTTGTATGGGAAAATTAAATTATCTTTTTTAGTATTTCACTTGCAATTTATCCATATTTACCTATCCTATGTCCGATTCCTGGCTCTAAGCTACTTCCCCACCAATTTTCAGCCAAATCTGCACGGCCGTTCTTTTGTTATAAGTGGTGTAACTAACACGACTTTCTTTTATATATATAGACTAGCTGACCCGGCAAACTTCGTCTTGCCAAAAAATAAAGTTTAAAAAATAGGGGTTGATCGTAGGGGGTTGAAAATTTAGGGTTGTATGTATTTTTGTATCCCGTTTTATAAAAAAAAAGAAACAGAAATATGTCGAAAAATTAAAAAAAAATATTGAGGGGTGGGTTACCCTTGTGATTTAGGGGGATGAAAAATAGATAAAAACCTATTCGCAGACCTAACGAATATGTATACCAAATTTCATTAAAATCGGTCTAGCCGTTTTGGAGGAGTTCGAGGACAAACACTGTGACAGAAGAATTTTGCCTTGAAAATTCGCAAAATGGACACAACCGTCAACGACGTCTGCCCGCGTTCGGGTCGCGCACTCAGCGATGAGCCACTTCTTCCCCACCGCACCTACCCCGCTCCCCCCACGCCCCGTTCGCCTGGCACCGCTGCCGGTATTTATCACCGAAACGGTATTTATCGCCGAAATTGCTATGACTCTGCATTTTAAATCTGTGATATCTTCGAAAATATTTATTTAATTTACATGCTGTAAAAAGCCATATTGATCTTTATTAAATGCACAATGTATTTAAGATACTTAATTGGATAAGGATTAATACTGTATTGCTTAAAATCGCTTCGTAAATAAGCCATTATTTCTCGTACAAAGTAAAGGATAAAAAATGGTTATTGTGGGTTATTCCTAAGAGATAAACATATACCATCACGGACTTTTTTGTAGACCTTTTTAAGTTGTACAATACTGTAGTAAATTGTTTTGATCTATCTTGTAGGATTCAGTCAGCGTTTGCAATGTAAGCGCAAAAAATGTGTTTTTTTTACGACCTCACATTATAAACCTCAAAAATTGTAGCCTATGTGTTATTCTGATGTATAAGCTATATTGTGGTAAAGTTTCATTCAAATCCATTCCTTAGTTTTTACGTGAAAGAGTAACAAACATCCATACATCCATACTTACAAACTTTCGCCTTTATAATATTAATAGGATTTAAATGATTATAATGACTTTAGGGAAATATTATTGGTATCTATGGTATTTTCTTAAGTAGGTAATAGGTTCAGCCACCTCATTAATTGAGATATACCTGACTCGAGGTACTACATAGACTTATCGAAATAAACTCGAACCCTGATACACCTCACATATTACATATTTGGATTTGCAAAATATTGTATGCTTATTGGAGATTTAAAAGAATCTCTTCTTCAAAAGTTTTCACCAATTAATACATAGATAGTTAAATGTTTCTGCACGAAATCTATCACGAAAATATTTTAAATATTTACCTAGAGTATGGCAAGAGTTAACTTAGTAATAAGGTTCTCTTGTTCCCCTCCTAGTGAACCGGAACCCAAAAGCTGAATAAATTCTAATAAATCTCTAACATATAAAAGTAATAAGTTCTGTGAGTCTCGTCTCTGCTAATGTATTCGTGAGATAGTTTAATTTAGCGGTGACATCTATCGGCCGTGTCAGTCGAATACAGTTTTCATTAGCCCCGGTCCCCGGTCTGATCCTGGTTTATTGCCCGGTCTCGCCGGGATACAAAACCCCACCCATCCCGGAGACCCTTGTTTAAAAAAAAATTAAAAAGTGACAGTACTCTGCATATTATTAATCATTTCTCCACAGATTTTTGTTTTTACTTTCACGCTTTTTATAGAATATGAAGGTGACACAGACTGACATCGAAACCATTCTGTTCATTTTTTAATTTTATGTAATTTTAAGTATGTGCTCAGATTGAAATTCGGAATGTCACAAACAAAACTTATAAGCCCATAACCAATCTTTAACTCTTTTCATGCACGCGCGTCGGTTTTTGAGGCTCCTAACATCACCTTCCTCCAGAACACGTTCTATTTGGTCGTGGAATGTGCGTCGTAAAGCTAATAACTCGTATTTAAATTTTCTGCATCCAATCAAACCCTACTAAAGGTTCCATTGAATGACATTTAAATAAAAATATTGACGTATAACGGTCCGTTAAGGTATTGGTTTAATTGATAGAACAAAATAATTGCAACCCTTTGTATATTCCTATAGTATTGTGGCTACTCCCGCTGCGCAACCCACGGTATCGACACCAGGGCAATATGTTTACGGATAGGTCGCACGACATATAGGTCCTTGTTGCGCGACATCCTACCAAGGAACAAAAGCGTCGGTCCGTTTGTTCTTGTTCTTAAATCACTTTTGTTTACAAACAATTCATTAGATCGCCACGCGACCTCTGCGCAATAGCCCATTGATTGACAGACGTCAGACTCGCCCCAACCAATACAATACTTATTTTATCGTCAATATTTGATTGTAAAGTTTGCATAAAGGTTTTGCTATTATTGATTTTGGCGCAGTTATTGGGTCTCGACGGGGTGTCTTTTGTTTTTGATGATTTTTGTTTTGTTTTTTATTTATTCCTTTTTTAAATTTATGAACGCGTTCCTTGTGACTATTGAACGCATCATTATTTAAAATATTAATTGAATTTAAAAAAAGAACTCGATACGGTAAGGTAAAAATTATTTAGGATAGTTTGAGGTTTTAGCCAGGCCGTGGTCACAAGCAGTCCACAAGTCTAGTTCATTTTATTTGTGTAATATGCAACGCGAAAGCCTAAAATAATGGCAATATTTGCGTTGGCCTGCTCTGATACCTAATGGACATTTAAGCAGTAACGCCGCCTGCATCTTTTTTTATTATGGGCGTAAAGTTATAGTAAAGACTATTAAAGATACAAGTTGCCTATGGTAAGTAAATGAGTATGATCATCATTTCCTTGGCCCTGTCCTGTGTGGACCACACACGAGTATTTTCACACAGAAAGGTACAGGATAGACTTGGGATAAGATATCATCAGCTATTAAGATAAGCCTGAGTGGCGTGTTGTATTGTCGTGAGCCGCTTGTACACGACGCCTTTCCCCTCTCGACAATCTGCTCCCTGGTTGGACATGGTTCCTGACGTTCCCAGGAGTGGCAACATGATATTATATTAAACTTGAAATACAGGTACATAATCCAATAATCTTCAGCTAATCCAATTTTGTCTGGACGTCCATTTAGAAAGTAGTATTTCGGTGAGTCAACGAGTAACAGCCGCTGCCTACACCCTCCGTTAGGGAATGAATGAAGTACAAAACAGTGGTAGAGCCAAGCAGTTCGCTGCATGAATGGGCCGGCTCGACCGGTGAAATACCACGACCTCTCAGAAGATCGACGTTAAGCGGCTCATGCCGCGTTTCGTCCGGTGAGGGAGGTACCCGGAGGCGCACCCCTCTTCCCCATCCTTCCCTATCCCCTATCCCTTAAATGTCGGCAACGCAACAGTAACACCATATGTGTTGCTGGTGTCCATGGGCGGCGTTGTTTGCTTACCATCAGGTGACACGCCTGCTCGTCTGCCCTACTATCCCATAAAAAAACGCCCTTAATATCTGAATGTGATGGCGACGGCAATTGTGCCTACAGCCTGGATTTATAATATACGTTCCAAATAGTCCAAATGGTCTCAAATGGTATGGGTATTTCCCAAATAGATGTAAAAAATTGGGCATTGTAATTTATTTTACTGTATTTCAGTTTTAGGAGTTCCAGTGATGAATACTTGACGTATCGAAGCATCATTTACAGCTCCGTAGTATTAGAGATGTGTAGTTACAAATAATTTTAACGTAGACTCAAGGCATCTTTTTTGTTATATCCCTAAGTAGTTATAAGACAAATGTAACCAACTTTACACTGCTGAATGTAATTTAACGTTTGAAGATAACGACGTCTGTTCGTGAAGTGTGGATTGTTGAGTAAGAAGAGAGAGGAGTTGTGGAAGAAGAGTCGAGGGCTGGCACTCGACTCGCGCAAATGTAACTAACAACTCGCGATTGAGGACGCGACTGGTATATAGGGCTGTCTCTTCAATAAAAACATTCATATTTTTATTCAATAGTCGATCGGTGTATATTTAAAATCTGGTTCGTCAGCTTTATAAGTATGGAAAATCAGGGTGTTCCAGCTGTTATGTTATAGTTTATCATTTCAAAAGTAAAAAAAATCTTATACACTTGATATTATACGCCTCTAATAGTTTCAGCAAGCATAAACCAAACTCATCTGAAAAATAAGAGGGAAATAATGGTGTGTAGCATATTGGCGTAATTAAAAAACGCAGAGATAGATACAATATATTCTTTCGTTTCGCTAAGCTATGTGAATATCTGCAATTCAAATATACTTAAAGGAAGATTAGTATGCATTAAAAAAGTTTTCTACTCTATATTAATGTATCAATATTAGAAAATAATATGCTAATATTAATATGATATTTTGAGTTTATTAAATAATAGATAAACTATTACAGAATAAATTCAAAATATCATAGGCAAAATAAATAATTTTCTTAAAATAGAGTCAAATAAAATAATTGTTTCCAATTTCCTTATAAAAACTAGACACAAGTGTCAACCCTACGCGCTATGCAACAAGAGTCTTTCGCATTTAAATCAGGTGCACCCTTCGCGACACAAAACAAACTTAATATCGCGGCGAGTGTCCTCGAGTGCCACCGACCGTGTCCCATCAGAGAGCGGCGTGGGGGGAGACCTGGCACCAGCTCGGGGAGTTCTTCAGCCGGAGGAGGGGGCCAGGAGGCAGGGTGCCATCTCGCTCATTATCCGCGGGTTCGTTTGCAATTCGTATTCGTGTCCACTTGACACCTGCGCTACGTGTAATTGTCCTGTTTGTAGTAGTCAGTCGCCCAGGCCGCCACAACCCTTGACACTTGACTGGGGGCTCAGTGCGGGAGTGTGAGGAGTGTGCACCACTAATTGAATAGCTCCATGACGACAGGTAGCTATTGTCACTCAGACAAATTAGATGCTTCATTACGATGATTCGTAAGCCATTAGCAATTTTTCTTTGATATCTCTTACACTCTTGTCTGTTCTCTTTAGTTGGTGGCTTAAATATGTTTTAAAATTAATAACCAATAACCAGGAAAACTAAGATAATGGCGATTATCATTATATTCGCCGGGAACAAAGATTTATTATGTTTTTTTTTTCTCTCTCCTTTAGAAAACAAGATATAAGTATTTATACACTCGTATGAATTTTATCGTGTTTTATTTTTGTGCACTTTTAATTACTTAGCAAACTAATTTCTTCTCTATCGCTCAAAGGTTTTGCTGGTGGAAAAATCTCAATGTACATATCAACACAAATCTCATTGTACATAAATTTATTTATTTTATTTTCTGTAATTATCTTATGATTACAATCATCATTACATAGTATAAAACAAAGTCACTTTTCGCTGTCTGTCCCCTTATATGCGTATATCCCTAAAACTACGCAACGGATTTTGATGCGGATTTTTTTATTAGTTAGAAAGTGTCAACGGAGTGGTTTGGATGTATAATTCATGTATAGTGTAGTAAAAGAAACTGTTCGTTTTCAATATTTAGAACTTTAATCGCAAATGCTGCCTGAACCCCGAGTGATAAATCAAAACAATGTACTACATTGTTATACACCTTTAAAAGATCTACAAACAGTCCGCGATGGCATATGTCCATCTCTTAGGGATAAACCACAATGATTGTTTTTATTTCTTACCATTTTACGTAAAATAATAGCTTATTTATAACATAACATAACTTCACGCCTTTTGTTACCCGAAGGTGTAGGCAGCGGCTGTTAAGCCTCGTCTCGCCGTTATGTTTACGTCCCAAATGGAATAGGTGGCGAACCTATTGCCATACCGGGCACAAAGTTTTTATCAGTCATCGATATTTATCACACATAACTTCCGAAAACAATTTGGAAAAGTCATTGGTGTGAGCCAGTGTCTGGAATCGAACCCGGACCTCTGGATCAGAAGCCGTGTGCTCGACCACTGCGCCACCGAGACTGATAGCTTATTTAGCTTATTTATGAAGCGATTTTAAACATAACAGCATTGATTTTCGTGTAGTTAAGTGTCATATACAGATATTAATTTTAATATAGATGAATATGGCCCTATACAGCATGTAATTTAAACGAATATTTACGAAGATATTACAGTATTAACATAGCAGGACATAGCAGTTGTAACGCGTGCCGATAAATATCCCAAATTGAACTTTTTAATATCCAAACTTAACTCATTACTTTTGACGCGGCACATTTCGCCGGGTCAGCTAGTAAAGTATAAAGTAAAAATTAATTGAAGTTTTATATATAAGGCTAGATAAACCAAGCGACTTCTTACACATGATTTATTATCACGTGAAAGAAATCGCTTGATTTAGGAAAGTCTTCAGGCTGCTAGGTTCTATCTTCACATCCTCCACACCTCTATACCACCCCAAGACTGAGATATACCTAACTTAAATTGATATATATCTTAAGTTACAAGATATTGTCAAGAAACTATTTTCTACTAGTCTGGAAAATATATCTTTTTCTGTTAGACCTGTTACATCATAGATACATATTTCTTGTTAAAATAACTTCACGCCTTTTACTACCTGAAGCCGATATATTTACGTACCAAATGGAAT